>VWZV01013384.1:40963-55786 GCA_013397155.1 Irena cyanogastra | reverse complement strand
TCTAGACTAGGAGCTCAAAAGCAGAAATAAAGGCAACAAGGTACTAAGTGCACCTCAAAGTTCAAAACACATGACTACAGCTATAGGTCAAAAAGTGAGATACAGAAGGAGTTTCAGCTTTTGAAAGAACAGTTTTTGACTATGTACACCAACACATGAAGACTATTGGGAAGGGATAAACAACAGTCGTGAGATTATCTTCTAAAAACAGTTAAATGAAGTTGAAGATTTCAGTAAGAAAGATCACCTGGGAGTTCAGACCTAAGTGCATGATACTCTAAGAAAGTTATTGCTGGTGTTATACTAAAAAATAATCAAAATTGTACTTTTCTGTTACAGGTCTGGTGAAAGTCTGACGTGTACTCTTGAATAATGGAAAATGGAGGGAGGTGGCCTGTAGCTACAGAGGCAAAGAGTTTTGCTTGCTTGCTTGCTTTTTGCTTTTGTATACAAGAAGACAAGATTAGCCAGAATGAACATCTATCTTCAATGCTAAACAGCACTGAAGTAATGGTCCCATTTCCAAAAATAAGGTGGGTAAAAGCATGAGAATTACAAACTCAGTTAACACTTGAGTTCAAACAAATGTTAATAGTATTTGATAAATTCTTAAGAAAGGTGGAGAGAGTTCCTGAATTTTCACAAAAACAAGTAGAGGAGTACATAAGCAAAAAGCCTGTGAATCATCAAGGGATATCAGAGACATTGCTAAAGATCAGCCTTATTAAAAGTCATTGGAATTCAGTATGTGACAAATGCCCACACTCTACAACCAGTTAAGAGTGGATGCTCTCAACCAAGAGGAGATCTTAAAAGATATCAGCATGGCAACTCCTCAGCTTGACATGAAAGAAACATTTTTTAATGCACATGAAAATCATTTGTGATCCAAAAAGTTAATAAGTAAATAAATTTTTTTTCAGAGCTTCAAATGACTAGAGGCACTGAAAAATGCATACAGCCAAAAAAAAGCCAGGCAAGTAAAAGAGATGATATTCCCAACACTGTTAAAAATAGCCCTCGGAAGAGGAAGCAGTTTATTGTTGCCAGAAAAACAAATCTATTAACTTCCCTGAGAGAGTCTTACCAAACACAAGTAAATAGGACATCATGCTTATCCAATGTTTCATTTTTAGATGAAGTATCAGTTATGAAATTACCTTGAAGACACATTTCACAGCAAAAGACAGGTGAAATCCTACTTCCCATTATTGCCATGCAAAATGTTTTAGTGGAAAATAACAAGAAAATAATAAAACACCTCCTACCAAAATAAGGCAGACAGGCTTTGATATTTATTCAGTTATGTTGAAAAGCAGAATAGCACTGGTGAAGTACAGCTTATCACCAGTCACTTTTAAAGACCTGCATCAGAAATTAACATCAGGATATCTACTGACCTGCTGGTGTGTATTGACAAAGAAAGCAAAACAATATACTGAAAATATGAAGTTCCAGGAATTAGCAATATTTTTTGAAAACCAGATTGTATCCAGCTCTGGTGGGAAACAGCTGTCACTAACAGCAGCAACAGGCAGTAGTCAGACATAAATGGGCACCTACAGCACCTAAGTGATGTCTGCAGATTCCAGCAGGCAGAGAATTAAGCAGTTGAGATGTTTGCTCAAGAAATCCTCATAGACACAATTATTACATTAGGCTGTAGAGCATACCACAGCTAAAAGCAATAGATTAAACAAATCTAAGCAATCTGCTGAGATCCACAGACCTCTTCATATAAAAGCAGTTCAGGCTAGCTCACTGGCTATATATCATATTTATTATACAGCATTGATGTTTATTAGCTGTTTGTTACATTTGGCTGGGGGGAAGGTGACAAACAATAATAATTTTTAAAAGCATGCAGCCCAAGCCATATTGATTAACAAAACCTCTTGATCAGCAAGATAACAAATGATCCAAGTGTGTTTTGAATTCCCAGATTTAGAGTGGCTTTTCATGCTGAGACAACCTTTACACTATAAAGACATGACTTTCCCAAACTTAATCTTTTCTTCCAGAAAAGTGCACAAATATTAGCGGGTTTGGTACCACTGTAGGGAAATCAGAAGGTCTCCCTCTTCTCAACTTCACTGCTTTCAAAGTTTAATAAGCTGTTGAAGGGATGGGGAGAAGAAGACAATAAAGTGGAGAAAGGTGTACCTCACTGTCTTGAGTCCAATGCCAGCGCATGTTCATCAAAAGGCACATACTGAAAGATTCCTTGGTTGTAGCCATAACACAGTGTACAAAATACATATAGGTTTGCCATATATGCCTTATTTATATTCTGACACTGGGCTTCAGCCAGAGTCCGCTGAGAACAGGAATATTTTATCATCAGCCCACAGCATAATTGTGTGAGTTTCATGGCTTTTCTTTAACACAGTAACACAAGACTTGTCAGGTTTGGTGAAGCACCTGAACAACAGTTCCCATAACTATGCTCTATCTTCATGGTCTTGGAGTTAGGTTATTCCCTTCTTTTTAATGTCTCCCTGTCAGAACCCTTCATTACTCTGACAGCAACGTGCCTGTACCAAAACCAAACTTAATAATCATAAGAGATTTCTCTCAGTGATATTTTCTGCTACATTTCACAAGCTCCACTATGGACAAAGGAACAAGGGCAGCAAGGGCAGGATCTAGAATACCACAGCATTCAGGGGTTTTTGCAGGTGAACCTAATCTCTAATATATTTCCCATTGCCATTAAAAAAAAAGATTGTGACCTATGAGCTTTCCATGTATCTTCAGTAGCATTTCATACACCATGATACAGTATATTTCTGTTTCGTTACTGGAAGATTAGTGAAGCCATAGAGCATCTGAAGGGCTCTCACAAAAGTTTTTGCACTGCACACGTACCTTCCTGTCTTATCTTTTAGGTAGGATTCTGATTCCATGTCACGTTAGAAACACTGTTGTACAAAGGTGTGATAAGGGTAAAGGGAGTTGATTTAAGATGATTGATACTAGATCGGACATGAAGAAAAATTTTTTCAAGAAAAGAATCACCAAACATCGGAATGGTTAGGCTGACAAGGGATGTAGACAAGTCACCATCCCTGGAAGTATTTAAAAGACCTGTAGATACTTAGGCTCCTAAGGACACCGTAATGGCGGATGGTTTAGTGATGGACTTGGAACCATGTTGGTAAGCTTTTGACCTTTCAGAGCACAACCACTTTGATTTCATCTTCTACTGACCTTTTTTTTTGACTGGACAAACTTCCTTTCAAATCACACAGGGCAATCTGGTCACGCATTTTGTATTTAGAACTGTAAGACGGTTGTGAGATATGGCAAGGAAGAAAAAATTCTGTTGTAGAATAATAATTTGAAGTATCATATTGACAAAAAGCCCCCCATGCTCATGCACCATCTCTTTTAGTACTTCAAGACTAAATCTGATGTTGTCCTCTTGCTTTGCTTTTGGGCTCACTGACTCAAGCACATATTTGAGGAAGAAAAGAGGAAACTGTCCCTCTACATTTTCTAGAGAATGCATTTTAGCTGCATAAGCTACTGAAGTTCTTCTTTCTTTTTTCTTTCTTTCTTTCTTTCTTTCTTTTTGTCTTTCTTTCTTTCTTTCTCTTTCTTTCTTTCTTTCTTTCTTTCTTTCTTTCTTTCTTTCTTTCTTTCTTTCTTTCTTTTTCTTTTCTTCCTTCCTTCTTTCTTTTTCTCTCTTTCTTTCTCTCTTTCTCTCTTTTTCTTTCTTTCTGTCTTTATGTCTTTCTTTCTTTCTTTCTTCAGAGCAAAGTTCAATCCTGCTGTGTAATGGGCTTTCTGTATTGTGAGGGCTGGCAAAAGGAACATATTCTTTCTGAAGGGAAAGTAGAGCAGACCAAGCAGAAGTAAGAGACTGCAGATCATGCCAACCTCCTCTATCCCGGTTTTCCCTTTCCTTAGATGATCTGCGCCATGTTGCCCATAGCTCACTTTGAAACTCCTCACAGTCCTACCCTTGAAACAGCTCAGTTACCTATGAAACAAACTCAGCTGTTTTCTGTATGTCCCATTGAAAAATCTGCAGCCAGAGAGATGATTAAGGCACATAAAAGTAAGAGGTCTGAAGCAGCAAAGCTGTCTGAGTATTTGTCCATGGAATACACAGTAAGTAATGCTGTAGTAAGTGTTATCGCACTAAAATCAAAATCCACTCTGGAAGCACTTAAAAATCCAATTCACATTCCACACCCAGCACCAGACCTTAATGGTGCTGACCAGCCCACTTTGGGGCCTCCACCTCACCCCAGGGCATGACCATTATTAGCTCAAACTGATTTTCTCTGGGTGGATGTTAAATCTATGCCATGGGATGCTGATCCTCAGACCCATCTCTTGGTGGACCCCTCAGACCCCCATCTCAGGCCCAACTTCTGCTTTGCCATTGCCTAACAAAACCATGAATGCAGACCCCAGCTCTGAGCCCTGCTAAGACCCATAAGGGTAGAGACGACCTGTGCGGGGCAGCCTATGTCTCACCCCTTTATCATGGGTCTCGATGCTCCCTAATGCTGACTTTCCATGCCAGGATTTCTGGCCAGGGATTCCAGGCCAGGGATTCAGTTCTAAGGATGGGTTGGGATTCGTAGAAACATTTTAAATTTTTGAGTCAGTACTCCAAGTTTGGAATTATCATATGTCCAACAGCAATAATTAAACTACATTTTTATAAATGCGCAATTAAAGTTGAGCCTCTAGGTGGTTCTTTATTGCCTCAAGCCTTTTATGCCTTCCCTAACATTACAGTAGATCCTAGAATCTTTTCTAGTTGATGACAATGTGATTATTATTAACATTGTAATACTTCTTTAAAATATCTTTTTAACTAAAAAATATCTAAACACTGATGTATTTCTTTACATCCCCACAGACATTAAGGGTTCCCTTTAATAATCCTGCTTACTTGTCTCAAAAATTGAGAGAATCTTTATTAATAACCTTTAGTACTTTGATTGCTCAGCAAAAGATATATTTAGATCTAGTGAACATTGTACATAGCCAACCCAGTTAGAAAAAAAATGTTGGCAATATGAAATGGTTATTTCCTCCCTGTGGGTGCATAAGTAATAAACATAGAGTTGTAGTCAATGACAACACTGAGACTTCATTGGCAGGGGCACAAACATAGGAAAAGAAATTACAATGAGCCAATATATTTACATTGAAAACTGTGATATCCCAAACCTGGATTCAGGAAATCAATAATGAAATCATTAAATTAAAATAAATGTATTTACGCAAAGAAATTTATGATCAAATGATTGCATGACTTTTCAGTTTCACCTAGGACTCCTAGTGATATGCAAGAAAACCATTTTATGTTGACACCTCCTTTATACAAAAACAAGATTATGCTCTTTGAGTTAAATTTAAGTTGACCCATCAGTAGACAAAGAAAGCCTATACAGAACTCATGAGTTCCCAGCTGTAGTCTGCCTTAAGGTAAGCAGCTCCTGGCACATGTGATTTAAATGTCAAGTCAGAGGCCAACAAGATGCCCTAGAAATCATTGGGCTGTCTTTTGAGATAGGGAGACAGCTTTCACTGTGTAAGTAGAGAGAAGTGTCAGAGGAGGGCACTATAAATAGTTGATTTGAATTTACTGGCTCCATAGCCTCATTCTTTTTAAATTTCTGCTTTCTTCCCATGTTTATACTTACTTTTGCACTATTTACAAGTATTTCTGTTCCACAAATCTCTGTGTCTGCATAGGTTCTGGCTTACTAAAGACAGTTCACCTATCTGAGATACTGACATGTATAAACACATCGGTTCTCCGCACGATTTGTTTAGATTATATATTCTGACACATAGTAATTTTATGCAAAAAGACCCAAAAAGAATAATTAATATTAAAACATGAAAATAATGTATTTTCAACAAAACACTCTAAAATTTGACTTTACAATGCATATCCAACACTGCTTTCTAGGAAGGGAAAAATGTTTTGTTATGAACTATGCAAATCCTAGTCTGCCTTTCTTTCAAGAAGAAGAGTACAGCTTTCTATTTCTACAACTAAATAATCTTTTTCTGTTTTGTGATTAAGTTCATTGCTCATATGAATGGCTCTGATAGAAGAGCATCACTACAGTGGAATTTTCTGAATAGTTATAGAGTAAGTGTTATCACATTTTTGTGCCCATGTTTCTCAGACAGAGTGATACTGCAGGACACCGAGTCCTTATGAGACAGTAAATAAATAGTGGCAATAGAAAACAGCTATTAGCTAAGTTATATACTATTAAAAGTATCAGTAGTTAAGTTGAAGTTCTACTTGTTGGCAAGTACCCAACACCAATCCTCTAATCCTCTACCTTAATCCTCTGCTCTGCTGCAGGGTAGACCGGGGGGACTCTTGTCTGCAGAGATAATGCTGACTTCTTCTGGCAAGCTGGCCTGCCTAGCTGGAGAAAAGGCTGTGCAGAGCCAAACTGCCTGGAGACTCCACCTTCACTCAGTACTTCTACAACTGGTCCAGATGGGCCTGAACCCAGCACTGGCACCTACTGCAATCCCAACACCAGCCTACACCTTGCCTCCCACGCAGATGCCACGCACAAGACCAATCCAACCCTGTCCATTTCTAGCTGAGAAGTTGCTGCAATTCTTTAATCTGCTGCAGGAGCTCTTGCAGTCCCTAAGGGGAAAAACGTCTTGAGCAGCACGATGGAAAGGGCTCCAGCGCAGGCTGCAGTGTGGAGCACAACCCACTTCTGGGACAATGCACACTGACCCAAAAGTGGCCTCAGCGCCAAAACCTGCTCTGTCCTGCCCATGCCCCTCTCTGCATCCACGTAAATGCTGATATTGACTTAGTTGTTGTAATAAAGTTAAAAGCCTGTTTTCACAGCTAACCGTGTTTGCAGTCCTACTCAGTCTCCTGACAGTTTTTAAGTGTTATTTTGCATGATGAATCTGCATGTAACCATGCATTATATATTTTAGCAAATAATTCCTTTGAAAACATATGAGTTTTCATGTTTCACATGAAATAGATAATGAATGGATGGGAGAAAAAACAAAAAACATTTTAGCTTTACTGTTACAGCATGGCTGTATGTGAATTATTCAACATGCTTTTAAGAAAATAACAACATTCTTCTTCTTCTGCACTACACAACCATCTTTTTTATTTCATATCAGCATTACAATAACTTTTAGAAAACCGAGGAGTAAAATTGTAGGCCATAAAGCTGCTTTTGGAAAGGATAGCCTGAAAAACAAGGCTGTTCTAGATACTGGTCTCAGAGTTTATCATTGGGAGACATATACCTATGTATTCTTCATGCAGTGTTAGTGACAGTTAATATTATTCTAAGAAGAATGTGCTTCTAATCAAGTTAGATAATGATTTGGTAGCTGTTCAGTCACTCTAAAATTTGTAGAGTTATTCTTCCAAAGAACCATATTGTTTCATTAGATGCATTTGCTTTTAGCAGTCTTAACCCACTCTAGCAAAAACTATGTTTTCACATGAAATACAGAAAAAGTACCCTCTGATCTGTTACTTTCAAACATGCTATCTAAAGCAATTTTTATTTCTCGCATATTTCTTATTTTAAACTTTTGTATCAGTGCACAAATAAACAGTTTAAAAGAATAAGCACTTCCAGAGCTTGAGACTTTTACAGTTGTCCGTTAGCTAACATAACAGCTAAAAAGTGTCCAGAAACAGCAGACACAAAAAAAGATTTGACTATGGAAATGAAATATTGCAATAGACCACTCACGAAAAGAAGTTTACATTTATGCTTTTCAGATTTCATAGTTTTATATGTACTTGTCATTGTTACAAGCTTGGTCCCTTCTGACCACAATATTATCTAAATTAAAGCTGACTTTGAATTCTGAAATTTACATGTTTTTTCACGAAGAAGAGCCTCAAAACGTTATGCCACATACCTTGCACATTTCCATTGACTTTTTTTCACTGCCTTCAGTTCTGCACTTTGTTATAGCACTTGTAAAGAATCTCTCAAGTGTCAGAGATTGTGATCTCAAAAAACTCTTTACACAAAGATACGTGCACATTCGCATGTGAAAGGGGGAGAAGAATAAGACTTGAAGTGTTCTGAAAGAACTACAAAGTTACAAGATCTTGAATTTTCTAACACTTGCAAAAAGTGTCTGTTAAACTGTTTTTAAATTGAATCATAAATACATGAATGGAGAACAACCTAAATACAAAGAAAACAGAAAACCAAGTAAATATAGTTAATTTCATTTGTTTGTTTAATTACTACTTATTCCATGCGTAAATATAGAGAATTGTCTCAAGAAAGACTAGTATTAATTTGCTTTTAGAATTTGATTCATTGTATTAACACTGCATCTGGATCTAAAATCTTCCTGTAAATTTACATGATGAATATTCACTATGTTTGGTTTTGTTCCTGTTATGGGGAAGACATGACCACAGAGGTCAGAGGCACGAGAGGCATACAGCCATATGAAAACATATTTCCTATACCACACAGCTTAAACACAATGTAGTCCTCAAAAAAATTTAACCTAGAATAATGTAATCAACTGTTTTTATGAATCATCTTGATCTTACATAATTGCAACATTGTTTGCCAGCCTAAATTAGCTTTGCTAATTACCTTTTGGTAATTTTACCTTTTTGGTAATTACCTTTTCCTCTGTTGTGAAAAAGTGTTTATGCCATTTCCGACTGAGAATAACATTTTCCATAGTTCTGGTGCCTGTATTCTTCATTCCCATGCTTAACTTTTCACCACATATGAACAATTTAGCACTGATCATATTTACCTTCCTTTGGGTGGTCCAACAACAGCCACACATTTTGTTTGCAAAACCTAAAGACTGAAATACAACCAGCCCTGAAATTATAGCTGAAAATTTTCAGGAGAAAATGAAATGTCTTTGGATTTTTTCACTAAATCTTCTGAGCAAAAATATATGCTACATTTATTGAAGACAATGTTTTGAATTGCTTTATCATTGACTGGGACACAGAGGAGAGAAGAAGCTGTCATAAAACACAGAAAAGCACTGTGCTGGGGCTTTTCAGCCTCCGCAGAGGGGTGATCACAGAGGTGGTGGATCAAGGGTAAAAAGACCAGAGAATCAGCATGGAGATGAACACCCGCGGCAGAGCAATTCTTCAGAGTGTGCCTCCACTCCCTGACAGTACACAGAGATTTTTTTTCAACAGCACATACTGCAGAATCCCTCCTCCACACTACATGGACAAATTGTACTATTCATCCAAGCCAACCAGGACAAATGTTTCTTTTTCCATGAATAGAGTCTGTATCCAAAAATCTTTCTGGATGAATTCATCTAGTTTTGGAAACCTTATTCCAGTCTAGCAAACACCTCTTTCATAAAGTCCCTTTATAAGTCTTGGCTAAAATTATGTAATAATGAGTTTAGGTCCAGCAGCTAAAATGACTAATTTTAACAATGAGGTCAGTAAGATGGAGAAGATGATGACGTATGGTTTGGTGGCTCAAATCCAGTCCAAACAGTCAGAACAGGAAAGTAAATACTTCTAGTCTGGCTTTGGTCTGCTCTTCCTTTGGTCTGCACCTGCTGAAAGACTTATTGATGTACAGTATATGAAATTATTATGTCCTGTGTGCATTATTAACACGCTCAGCACAGTCACAAGCAGTCATAAGATTGCAATATTTTAATCTGTTTATTAATAAACTAACCACCTATTCTTGTTACAGGGGATATTTAGGAATTGTTTCCACTGTGTAGTTTGCACATCAATACTGTCTTAAATAATAAAAAGCAAAAACTACAGTCTCTAAATATTACGACAGAATTATACAGGAAAAAAAATCCAATATTTAAATGTATTGAACTATAGCCCTATTGTAATTCAAGTTCCTAAAGAGAGAAATAGAAGCTAAGGAAAGAGAGCTAATGCTCCCGCTGAATTTCATACATCTTTACTGCTATAGTAAAATCATTCAGTTCAAGGTCCTTAAGAAAACTTAAGGAAGCTGCTATTTTGAAGCAGTCTTTCCTGAAAATATAATAAATAACCCAAACAAATATACAGTTGGTATTAAAACTTCAAGTCTCATCTTTTAAGTACTTAGAGCATTGCTGTTTCCATTGAGTAGTTCCTTCAGTTCAGAACTTTCCTTTCCTAAACACAAGGATCTTGACTGGCAGATAACATCACTAGGGCACTGTGTGAGAAAAAGGACTTAATTACAAGTAGGGCTAAAATTCCAGATAGGCAGCCATGGTCAGAGATTTTTTTTATTTTTGCATCCTAAAAATAAATTAGAAGATTTGATTTCCTTCTGAAATATCTCTTGGAACACTCCAATAAAGCTGTGGATACACCTTTGGCTATACCTAAATATGCTCTATCATGCAATGAAATAAACATAAGGCAGAAATACTGCTCTTTTAGAAAGAAAGAGCATTATCTTTTCCTGCAAAGTTCTTCTTCCACTGACATAATTTAGGTGCATCTCTGAACATACAATATGATTGCAAAGTTGCAGAGGTAGGGAAGATCTTAGGTACTTCTCCAAATCTACTGAAAATTCCAGTTTTGCAAAGAAACGCAGAAAGATCACCATCTTTGTCTTCTCCACATGCTCTGATTGTTGTCTGATGTGACAGGACTACTGACTTCACACAGTCTGACTACTGCCAGACATTTCTTTTGAAGTGAGAAAGTGTGGACAGTAGTCGCATACCCCTTTGAAATGTTTGGGGTTAATTTTCTTAGAGGGTGAAAAAGGTGATTTTTAGAGAAACCAACAACTTTAAGGTTCTATTTTAAGTTATTCTCGACATTTGAAGACTGTGGTACTTCACTAAATTCAGTGCTGGGAGTTAGTTGCTGCCTATGTATTTCTGTGATTAATGACTCATAACTAATAAAATGGACCTTGAGGGGCCACTGAAACTGTCAGCAACTAAGGTGACCTGGATACTGGGAAAATGTCAAGATATTTGCAATGCAATTTCCCGTATCAATAACTGTATTACACATAAGGTTAGGCAGGAACTATTCTCTTAAAGAGTCTTATAAAAGAGAAAAACTCTTCAATATCTCTCAGAAAATCCTTCCCTGTAGGCTACGACTCTAACATATACCAGAGTTTCTGGGCTGTTTTCCTCCACATTACAATTTACTAAACACTGCATAATCCCTACGTGAAAGGTCTCTTGGCTTCCATGCTGTACCCAAGAGTTTGGGTAAGTTATATTTAGGTATTAGGAAGCAGGGACCACAGATGCAGTACCAGCTCACTACCAGACATGTTTGCCTTGAATACAATTTCATAAGACATTTTCATGAATTACCAATGTTTTTCACGACTTAAGGGAGCTGCTCTTTTACTCACTAACCAGAATTTTTTTCTTGTCAGTATTAAATGCAAAAGTATCTAAAGATTTCAGTTGTTTCAACAGGCATGAAATGGAGCCATTATGTGATCCTCTACCTGACCAGGCAAGAGACAACAAGGAGAGAACAGTTATTGATAGTTTATATTTAATCTTAAGATCTTTACGTTCATCTCTTTCTATTCACAATTTGCACCACAGACATGGTCAAAACAAAGATTTCTATTTATAGTGAATTTTAGTATTGAATAGGTCCTTTTTCCTAGTATGCTTTGCCTCCAGTACCTCACTGAAGAGAAGCTTTAGAGGTAGGAATACCAAAAATACCCAAAAAACTTTTGTCCAAGTTTTGTTGGGATTTGTAGTAAATTACAAAATGAGGCACGTCTAAGTGGAACTGGTCTTTATGTTACTTTCTGTGAGTCATCCCTATGTCATCTGAATAGCTTTTCAGGATCCAGAAAACGCTTGGTCACAAAACTTTGCATGTTGTGAAATAAAGCCCGCTATTGGGACAATTGCAATAGAAATATAAGAATGAAATTGGTTACACGGTGTTTACTCTGTCAGTCAGACTGATCAACACAATGAGTTCTAAATCATACGGTGTTGACTCTGACAAACAAGACATGACCCCAGCAAAAAAATTCCTGTGATAGAAGAGTAGAACAAGCCCATTCAGCCACTTCACCACCGAAGTAAATCAATCATATGTTGATCTGACAAATTCAGAAGCTACAATGGACCTGCAGCCATGCAGCAGTAGCAAATATATCAGTCTTCCTTCCTTACAAAGGAAGTTATATTTGCATCTAATTCTTACAAGCAAATACTCTATCAGCATCCAGAGACAAACATCACCACTGAGGAGATATGGGTCTTGGAAGATTATTTTTGATTCACAAAGCTATCAATCTCTGAATACAAAGATCTCTAAAATGAACAGTCACTGCACTAAATTTCATTAGTTTGTTTGACAAGAATGAAAAACAGACCCTGCTGGATGTCTCACAGAGTAAGTCTGATAAATTTCAAGCTATCTGAGCTGGCAAGACATCTTACAATAGATTTTAGCTTTGAATCCTCTTTCGTTTGCACTTTTAGGCTGAAATTACTAGGAAAAATGAGTGAGTGAGGCCTCACACAGATGGGGGTCCACAGGCCTTGAGGGACTTCAACTATCCTGATGTGTACTAGAAAGAGAATACAAGCAGTACATAAGCAATCCACATGGTTCATGGAGGACATCAATGTCAAATTCCTGCACCATCTGTAAAGAAACCAACCATGACAGGTGCAGGGCTGGATCTCATATCCAAAACCAGGGAGGGTCTCATTGGGATGTGAAGGCTGAAGGCAGGCTTGGCTGCAGGGACCATGACATGGTGAAGTTCACAACCAGGAGATGAACTACAGCAGGGCAGAATTTGACCTCTTAAAAAGTGTCCTTGCAAGGATGCAACAGGGGGACACCCTGGAGGGAATAGAAGGCCAGAAAATCTGGTCAATATTCAAGGATCATAATGTCCAAGCTCAAGAGTAACCCCTCCCAAAGAGCAGGTATCCAGGCAGAAATGTCAGAAACCCTGTGTGAATGTATGATTTGCTCCAGGTCCGTGAAGAAGAGAAGGTGATAAGGAGTAGTCAACATGGATTCATGAAGGAAGAATCTTGCTTGACCCACCCGACAACCTTCTGTGACCTCTGTCTTATCAGGAAGGCCTGAAGCAGGCAGGGATGGGGGAAATCTTATCAATGTGTTTATACACCCAGAGAGGATACAAAGAGGATGGAGCCAGGCTCTACTCAATGGTGCCCCAAGACAGGACAAGGGCAATGGGCATAAATTGAAAGACAAGAAGTTCTGTGGAACGATTGAGAAACCAATTTTACTGAGAGGGTGCTTGAGCACGGACACAGGTTGCCCGGAGACATGACAGAGTCTTCCTTCTTGGAGATCTTCAAAAGTTATCTGACCATGATCCTATGTGAGCAATTCTGGGTCCATCTGGGTCAACAGTCCTGCTCAGCTCAAGCAAGTTGGACCAAGACGAGCTCCAAAATTGTCCTTTAATCTTAGCCCTTCTGAGTTTATGCACATGTGTGGGTTTGAGAAATGGGCTTCTGTAGACGTCACAATAAAGATAATAGGTGGGAATATATTGGATTCTGAGGAAATTGCATGATATTTGCAGCTCAGGTGTTCCATAGGGGGGTGTGCAGATGTCCATTGATACTTTTTCTAAGTATCTTTTTCTAAGTATATTACTATCTCCACACTCTTGTGTTCCTGCACATTAGTCCTCTACAGCCAGTTTTGCTGGCTATCCCCATGCTCAAGAGTGACTATGCAGCAATATGGGCTGAACACAAATTAGCTGTGTAGAACATGTTGAACATCAGGAAACTCTTCTACTGTGAGCATGAAAAAGCAATGACACTTCCACAAGCAAGTAATATCTGAAAATTATTGTATCCCTACAAGGTAATATTTTTTAAATTGGATTCTGTTTGCCAGTGGATAACTGGATCACCAATAAAGCAAAGAAGCAGGAAAGAAAAAAACAGGCTGTAAAAAAAAAAGCTTTTAAAGATTTATGTGACTGGAACTAAAATCTAAAACCTTTCAGGTGGCAGCTCACAGCTGGAGAAAAGCACAAGTCTCTTCTGTTTTCAGGACCATATATATTTATAAGCAAAATAAAAGAAGTATTATTAGACTGTCTGATTATGTAGGAGATCGACCATCACAGAAGCAGCAGAGCACTCTTTTGGTGACTTTTTGCTGTGCTAGTGAAAAATACCTTTACCTAAGGCTGGAAAATAAGCCATCCAAACACAGAAAAGGAGTAGAAAAGGGGAGAGGGACCTTTTGTAATTTGTCTGATACAGATTCTCTTACATTACCTCACTTCCTATGAATACTGGAAGTGCTGGTGCAGAATGGCACCTAGTGCACCTCAAGGTTGGCAGCAACAACATTTTGGACTAGGAGATTAAAACCATTCCAACTTTCCTCACAATTCTGCTTTCATGGCATGGATAGCATTATGAACTGTAATGAGTCTGTAGGAATGGTAATGCTACATGGGTCTTTTAAATTTTAAGGATATGATATATATTTCAAAGCAAGCCCTGACACCTGTGTGCTCTGAAGAAATACAAGATTCTAACTCTCTGTGTCATCAAACTGACACTCAGGAACAGTAAATGCACCAAGGGAAGGCAGGGTGAAAAATCAGCTTTGAGTAATAATGGCTATTTCTTGTTCACAGTGGTCTAGTCTTCTCAATTTGCAATGTCTTTCAAAAATCTAACCAGGGGGAAAAATATTATAGTTATCAGTGATATAGTGTTTCATAAACTCAGACTACAGTAGGAAAACCATCTACACAGCAGTGTATTTATTCTGTTAACTGAGTAAAATACAAAAAAAATTATTTTCTACAAGGAGAAAATGCA
>VWZV01013384.1:2178-40943 GCA_013397155.1 Irena cyanogastra | reverse complement strand
TAATTTATGGATAAAATTGTTACACGTTCCAGGATGAAGAGAAAGATTCCTAAGAAAAAATACCTAATACTAAGGAAATACCTACATTTGTTAGTAAGAACCTGTGCTTAGCGTTCCAGTCTCATTCTCCAATGAGTACATTTTTTCAATGTATGCACAATATTCTCACTTGTCTTTTAATTGCCACTTTTGTCTCTTGCCTGTGCACTAAGATGAAGTGATAAAGGTGTATTAATGCAGGATCCCTCTGTCATTTATTTAAGAGAGGCTTTTTTTGTTGTTGTTTTTAAATGATGGCATTTTTGAAGGAAAGCTTGTTTTTTCCCCCTCTTTGTTCTGCAGAGAAGCATGCAAAATACACTGATGGTTTTATTTGAACTAATTGAATTAAGTCTCTTATACACAGTCCAGGAATGGACCTCACCTCTTTCCTTCACTGGTCTCGTATTTTTAAGTATCTTTTGGAACTCCTTTGCTACAACTTTCATAATAAAGTCGTACTACATGGTATTAAACATTTTCTTCTTATCATTTTTTGTAAAATACCCTGTCTGGAAAAGTAACTTGCATTTCAGTTTTTTTGTGAGTGCATTCTCAGTTATGTTATAGGTTATGCTGTTCAAATTATAGTGGAGTACCCAAGACATCTAGATCCTACTTTAAAATAACCTCAATTAATAATTACTTCACTATTTCTTTGTAAGCTACGCATCTAGCCCAGCTGAACCAGTGACTTGAATGTGGAATAACAAATACCTAGAATAAACTTTATTGAGAAGTTTGCAAATTAAGATCCATCTATAGCATTTTTTTTCAGGAAATAGTTCTAATAATGACATATAGTATAAAAGTTGAAACAATCCCTGGGAAAACAGAGAGAAAGGCTGAATATCTCAGTAGAAGTTATTTACTGGAACTAAGTGATACTCAGTAAGTGCAGTATAACTGCAGGAATAATATTAAAATCAAATATATGTTCATCAGCCCTCACTGATACTTCATGTGCAGACACGTTCTCCTAGTCAAGAACTGCACCAGCAAAATCTCTTTTCTTCAATGCCTTTTGAACTATAGGAGTGCACTGGGAAATGTTTGAGCGAACGATTTGTGGAGCTTACAGGGTGAGTCCTTGTAATTAGAATGATTTTGTGATACTGCTGACAGCATCATATCTGTTCTTTGTCAAAGAGATTCCACTAATCTCTGAAATAAATAGATTAAAAGAAGTTGTTAAATTCAAGTATATGTTAGAAAGGTTATTTTTCTGACCTGAAATGCATGACAATATGTTCTAGTAATTTAGTTCCATGGCCCCAATTATTTTATTGCAGCCAATTATATATTGTACCTTGTGGAGGTGGGTTCCTTCAGATATCCCTTTAAAAACATAATGGACTAAGTCTCACTTAATTAACTAAGTGTTAATTTCCAGAATTAAATTGATCCAGAAAAACAGTTATCTCTGGCTGTAATGGGAGTAAAGTAGTCAAATGGTGCAGGCTGAAGCCTCAATTATGTAGGGAAAGAAGAATTAAAGCTGTTTTGCTTGGTTTTTTCTGAGAAATTATTCTTTTAATGTTCTTTATTTCTGACTTTCTGGCACAATAACCAGCAAGTGATCTGTCAATCTACACTGATTAATTATTTTTTAACAGATCTTCTTGATAACAGACAGAAATCTTCTTTAGTATGTCACAGATTAGTAAGAGTAGAGCTTAAAGATATTGACATCAATTTTATTGTGAAAGCCCTGAAGAACTATGCACCTACAGGAAAAACTTTCATCCACATTTCTATTCCATTCACCTGGGATAACTTAATTTACTAAAAAAGTACCAGGGAAATTTATTAAATTATTTCCTGGGTATGTACAACAACAAGAATTTGTGAATCATTCAACTCAGGTCATACCATTTATGTTGAATTTAAGACTGTAGAAGTAATTAGCCTTTCTTATGATTAATTCAGACAAATTCTTTTGAAACTTTTAAGATAATTCAACCACATTTCAGTATATATGTAAATGAAAGTTGGATGAATCAACAAATCAAATGAGTAAGATGTGAGTGACAGCAATTCTGGCAAATTTCAATCTGTTCTTGATTTCAGTCAAGAACTGATTGAAATCAAGAAATCTCTTTGTCATCATATTTGTTACAGTATTTGGTTATTTGGATTTTTTTTCTGTTATGCTTTATAGTAGAGCATTTAAACTTTTTCTGTGGCACAGAGTGTCACCACATTTTCTTTGGGAGATTTTTGTTCTACTCTTAATTGAATTTAAGTAGGTGTATTTGAGATAAGCAATGGTACTTTTGGAGAGCTGCAGATGTGATGGCTTGGATTCAGCATCCTTTGAAGTAAATGGAAACACTTCAACCGATTTAATGGGCCTTGGGTTTGATCCAAGGTGCACTTTGACTTAATTGGACTGTTCCTGGGTTTAACTGCAGTATCTACTTGAGAACTCATATATGATGAATGTTTGTGAGATCTAATCCTTAGAAGTGAGCATCTGAGAGGCAAGAGCCATTCTCATGACAAAAATAGTTAAAAGACAAAAGAAAATAAGAACTGTGAAAATTTTGCAAAAGTGAAAATAACTTTGTACAAATGTAGCAGAAAAACACAATAAGAATTTACTTTTTCATGAGCTAATACAAGCTAAATCCCCAAGGGATTGAAAAAATAGACAAAGAACTTGGTCATATGACATTGTAGCTAATGATAGTAATTGATCTTCAGGGTATGTAAAATACTGAAACATGCCTTAATATAATCTCAATCATAATATGTTAGACACTATTTATCAGAAGGTGTCTGTACAAAACTATGACACAATTCTTTTTCCAATTCCCTATCCACTGCAAATGTGAAATACCTTCAAAGGGGTTCATTACAAGCCATCTCCATTAGGTCTTGAAACAAAAGACTTTTGAAGAGTTTGGCAATCCCTATACTAATTTCACATATATATATATGTGTGTGTGTATATATATATTCATATATGTATATATATAATTTTTTTTAGTTTTGAAACAGNCACCAACCCCCCCACCCCCCCAAAACTACAAAATGACAAAACCACAAAAATAACCAAAAACCACCAAAGCAACCAACCAAAATCCCCCAACAAGACTGTAAGGTGTTGATAGTAAGATAATCAGAGTTTACTGATTTCTCCTTCAAGGTATCACATGTGTTAATCAGTGTTTCTAAAAGCGTTGCATTCTGTCCTTTGACGCAGCAAGGAAATTCAGTTTCCATCTACAGCTGTTGAGGGCTAGTACTGAGCACAGTGCACGCTGGATCGCAATAGGAACCTGGCCTGGCTGAGAGCTGGTGTCAGACAGCTCTGTCCCCTGGTGTGACCCTCACGTGCCCTCATGTGCTGCTCAGCTGTCCTGCCCAAGTAACTCAGTCACTTCTGCTCAGCTCTGTGCTGCTGCTGGCTCGCCATGAGACGGGTGGCTGTTGCACACCAGCCATACAGATGTAGAAATTGTAGCCAATCATGAGCTCCCCAAAAAGGCATCGCCTTCAAAAACCCACTGCCATAACAAAACCTTACTGTATTGGGTTTGCATGGCGAGGTTTTGGTAGCAGCTGGGCTTACAGTGCAGCTTATGTGAGAAGCTGCTAGGAACTTCCACCATGTTTGACGCAGCCAATCTCTGTCACCTCCGAAACAGACCAAGACAGACCAAATACCAGCCAAGGCTGAGGCCATTGGCCACAGTGGCACCTCTGGAATAACACATTCAAGAAGGAAAACAGCTATTGCACAGGAGTATTTGCAGCCAGGGAACAGAGGAGTGAGAACATGTGAAAGCAAGAGCCCGGCAAACACCAAGGGCAGTGAAGAACGGGCAGGAGGTGCTCCAGATGCTGCACCAGAGGTTCCCTGGTTGAACAATGTTGAAGACCATGTTGAAGACCACGGCTAGGCAGCTGTGCCCTTACAGCCTATGGTGGTGCACAGTGGAGCAGAGATAAAACCGCAGCCCAAAGAGGAGCCCATGCTGGGAAAGGTGCGGGTCTGAAGGAGATCTGGAGGGTGGAGGCAGTCTATGATGAAGCAGGCTCCCGTCAGGATCTATGAAAGTGTGTAGAGGAACTTGCACTGGTGCAGGTTTAGCGGCAGGAGTTGTGACCTTACAGGTGACACATGCTAGAACAGCCTGTTCCTGAAGGACTGCATCCCATGGGAGGGACTCAAACTGGAGCAGTTCATGAAGCACTGCAGTTCAAGGGAAAAGCACATACTGGAAAAGTTCATGTAGGCCTGCACCCCATGGGCAGGAATCCATGCTGGAAGAGGGGAAAGGTTGAGGAGTCCTGCCTCTGAGAAGGAAGGAGCAGCAGAGACAATGTGTGATAGACTGATAGCAGTCCCCATTCCCTATCCTGTCATTGTCTCAACCCTGGCGCTCCAGCTCTGGAGCCTTTCATTATATTTTTTCTCCCCTGTGCAGTCAAAGAGATGAGTAGCTTTAGTGGCCACTTGGCTTTCAGACTGGGTCAACTCACCAAATTTGAGCAACCCAGAGGTCTCTAGAACACCACAATTTAAAAGCCACCCTCCTCTGTGATGAACTTATAACATGACTGTAGCAGGTTGATATGTAAAAATCCACTGCATGAGACACAGAGACATCTGTTGGCTATAGATATATTCAGCCAACGTCCCGGCAAGTTACACATGAACACATGAACTGCAGCAAAACACCAGAATTAGCAGTGCAAATGTTTGAGCCAAATGGGGAGAGGGGGAGGGGTCTAGGGGGGAAGTTTCAGAAAGGGAAATTGCATCTGTTTGAACTGCAAAGAAAGAAATTCAGTTCAGAGCAAAATTACTCCTAACACAAGGTTTAATTTTTTTCTTTTTTTACTGTCTTCCCCTGCCCAGTTCCTTCTTCTATATGGTCTGTCTTTCCTTTAGTCTTTTTAATGTTTCTGAGCTTGAGAGGATCTCCCATTGTCTTTACTAATGCTACTTTATGTATGTTAGTATTTTTCACAGTCTGTTTGTGGCTTTCCATTTATTTTACCTTGTCTATTCTATCAGTTTGGACTTTGGAAGAAGTATGGTAAAATAAATCACTGAAGAGGTGTGTTAAGTTGTTACTATCAAGTAACTCAGCTATGTGCAGCTTTGAACCAAAGTATTTAGGTTAGGAGAAATCTGCATGTGTTACCTATACAGCCAGTAATCCCTGCAACACCTCCTGGCTCCAAATCTGCTACACAAGCTGATAAGTATGTTATGGGTACATTTCCTCCCATACATGCAAATTCAGAAGGAAAAATTTCTGACCAAAATTGAAGTTATAATATAATCTAACAATACTTTTCCATCCCTCTTCAAGACATGCCGTGATTTTTACAAGCCATATAATTAAAAATTAGTTGGTGTCCAGCTGCCCTTTGCCAAAGATTCCAGTAATGTGTATTTTGAAGCAGTTACTATTTATACATCTTAGCAAACAAAGGAATTAATACTTATTGTTTCCACAGTTCTCTTATTCTTGCAGTTAAATTTAATTCCCTCCCTTCTTATGGTAATTAGTGCACCTGCCCAATCTTTCTCTTTTCAGTTGGTGGGTTTGTTGAGTCAGTGGTTGTGGGTCAGTGGTCATGATCTCCCCTTGAGAGAATTCCTTTTACCTTGTTGGAGCTGATTTCAGCACAGTTGCTGAGGTAGCTTTCCTTGTGGTGTGTAAACTCTGCATTCTTTTGTGTCTATTACTGGTGATCCATTCTTATCCCCAAGCTTTGTTAATCTCCCCCTAAGTCTGGGATAACACCCAGACAACAGTACCACCTTTATCTTATCTTGAAGTCCAGGTGTGGTGGCTTATTTTGCAGTCCAAGTTCCAGGTATCCATGGAAGCATATTTGGGGGAGGGAGTGAGGCAGAGGGGGGCTTTTCTGGTCATTGGTGGTGACAGAGGCCATCTGTCCCAGAGGATGGGGTGATCTTTGTTTGACCAGTGGTATGCGTGTGTGTGAGCAGCTGCTTCTTTGCACAGTTTGCAAAGTGAGAATTTTTGTCTAGATGAATTACCCAGGAGGTACTAGCCAGATCTTGCCTCCACCAGGCCTGGAGATAGAACCATCCTGTCACTCCCTTCTGTGCTTCATGGCAAACTCCTTCTGTGGCCTTAACAGTGTTTGAGAGAAGCAGCTGTGCTCTTTACATCCTTACAAGGCCCTGATGCACAAAATAATAAGTAATATGACAAGGGTTAAATGTAGGACAAAATCATGGAGCTCCTTAACACGTATCTTTTAATGCAATACAGTTACATGTGTAACAGGCTGAGTGCTAGCGCTGTTATCTCTATAGTTCTTTATGTGGCTAGAGAGTAGAACATTCTGTTAGATGGTTGTACAGCAGCAACCAGCCATTTAAGTTTTCTACCCATAATTTACATGTTGAGCTTGCACACATTCAGAATGCTGCCATTAAAAATATCCCTTGGAAAAGATTACTTAATGCCTCTGGAAACCTTGCTTCCACTCTTATTCTTCTTGCTACGGAAAGAAATGCATGAAATTGATGAAATTTTAACTTTGGGAGTGTGTAACACCCACAATCTCTTCTTTGCTTTAGAAGTATCACATGAAAAGTGAATACTATAGCCTTGGCCATAAAGCCTACAGACAAAAGCTCTGATGAGACCACCATGCTTAAGCTCCTGGATATATCAGGCCAATAAACCTACCCAGACAAGTACTTCAGTTATGCTACAGCTCTATGCTGTAGCATAGCGAGTGGTATATGCATTTATGCATGCATGTATACCAAGTGATTTGGTGACTTAAAAATGCAAGTTGGAAGGAAGTAACAGGCAGAATCAAGTGTCACAAATGCACAGCTGTGAAGGAACCTATTGGCAATGTCTGTCCTCACACAACTGGCAGCTGAGCTTCGCTTACATCTGTAAAGGGAGCAAAACTCCTTAAGATCTCCCACTCTACTCAGAAAGAAAGTCATTCCACAACTAGAGTACATCCACCAGCTTTACTCAAACAAGGCACACAGCCATGTAGTTACAAAAGCAAGGTGCCTGCAGTGTCATTAACTTCTTTTAGTTCCATAGCAGATATACATCATAAATTTGATATATGCAAATCTCTGAGTAAGCAACCTACAGAATTTAAGTACCAAAATTTAGTAAGAAAAACNTTTATTTAATTAAATTATACTATCCATATGACTGCTTACAGAATTGGCATGTCAGCAATGGACAGCCAATACAGCAAAACTGCATTAAGGAAAATTCATAATCTCTAAGTCCCCATTAGAACAATCTGTCTCTAACAAACAAGATTTTCCTTTTATATTCTTTGGACTTCATATGGGTAAGTTTAAGTAGATGATCACCCTATCATCTTCTGAAGTACTATGTTGGCAGTTATACCTTGTTACACATATTTTTGTAATGAAAATAAAGTCTTGAGTGAACTAGGTGAACAATTAACTGAATTAGCTTTCAAGAATATACAGCATTTTCCTTAAAGTTGTAAAATACTAATTTATGAGACAAACATTTTCTATTTCAACAGCTGGGCTCACTTATACTTTGTTCTTGGTATGAAAAAAGTGCAATCAATTTTTTATTTTTTAAGAACATGAAAAAGGTAAATAAATTCTTTCAGACAAGATGATTAATCACTCAAAACACTAGAAAAACAAAGTGTTACTATCAGATAAGACTGAATAGTCTACTACTAAGAAAATCGTACCTTTCTAAGAAAAATTAATTAAATTAAATAATTTTAATTAAATTAAATAATTTTAATTAAATAAATTAATTAAAAGCAAAGCAAAGACAAAGTAGTCCATTAAACTTGCATTTTGGGGTGTACCTAAAAAGATGTGGACCCAGTAGGTCTAGGGAGGTGATTCTTCTCCTCTAGTCTGTCCTCATGGATTCCACCTGGAGTATTCCACACAGCTCTGGGGTCTTGGCTCAAGAAAATCTTGCTCCTACTAGGGTGAGTCTGAAAGAGGCCACGAGGGCTGCAGCTCCTCTGCTGTGATGGCAGGCTGAGACATTTTGGGTTCTTCAGCCCGGGATATGAAGGCTCAAGGGAGACCTTAGCACAACCCCGTATCTGAGCAGAACTTACAGAAAAAGCAAGAGCAAATTTTTTCATGGAAACTGATAAGCCTGAGGGGAACATTTTGAACTAAAAGAGGAGAGATTTAGATTAGATGTTAGGAAAAAATTCTTTCCTCATGGCATGCTGAGGCACTGGAACAGATTACCAGAGAAGCTGTGGATGCCCTGTCCCTGGAAGTGTTCAAGGTAAAGTTGGACAGGGACTCTGAGCAACCTGGTCTAATGGAAGATGTCCCTGCCATGGCGAGGGGCTGGAACTAGGTGATCTTTGTTTGACCAGTGGTATGCGTGTGTGTGAGCAGCTGCTTCTTTGCACAGTTTGCAAAGTGAGAATTTTTGTCTAGATGAATTACCCAGGAGGTACTAGCCAGATCTTGCCTCCACCAGGCCTGGAGATAGAACCATCCTGTCACTCCCTTCTGTGCTTCATGGCAAACTCCTTCTGTGGCCTTAACAGTGTTTGAGAGAAGCAGCTGTGCTCTTTACATCCTTACAAGGCCCTGATGCACAAAATAATAAGTAATATGACAAGGGTTAAATGTAGGACAAAATCATGGAGCTCCTTAACACGTATCTTTTAATGCAATACAGTTACATGTGTAACAGGCTGAGTGCTAGCGCTGTTATCTCTATAGTTCTTTATGTGGCTAGAGAGTAGAACATTCTGTTAGATGGTTGTACAGCAGCAACCAGCCATTTAAGTTTTCTACCCATAATTTACATGTTGAGCTTGCACACATTCAGAATGCTGCCATTAAAAATATCCCTTGGAAAAGATTACTTAATGCCTCTGGAAACCTTGCTTCCACTCTTATTCTTCTTGCTACGGAAAGAAATGCATGAAATTGATGAAATTTTAACTTTGGGAGTGTGTAACACCCACAATCTCTTCTTTGCTTTAGAAGTATCACATGAAAAGTGAATACTATAGCCTTGGCCATAAAGCCTACAGACAAAAGCTCTGATGAGACCACCATGCTTAAGCTCCTGGATATATCAGGCCAATAAACCTACCCAGACAAGTACTTCAGTTATGCTACAGCTCTATGCTGTAGCATAGCGAGTGGTATATGCATTTATGCATGCATGTATACCAAGTGATTTGGTGACTTAAAAATGCAAGTTGGAAGGAAGTAACAGGCAGAATCAAGTGTCACAAATGCACAGCTGTGAAGGAACCTATTGGCAATGTCTGTCCTCACACAACTGGCAGCTGAGCTTCGCTTACATCTGTAAAGGGAGCAAAACTCCTTAAGATCTCCCACTCTACTCAGAAAGAAAGTCATTCCACAACTAGAGTACATCCACCAGCTTTACTCAAACAAGGCACACAGCCATGTAGTTACAAAAGCAAGGTGCCT
This sequence comes from Irena cyanogastra, assembly GCA_013397155.1. Taxonomy (NCBI): domain Eukaryota; kingdom Metazoa; phylum Chordata; class Aves; order Passeriformes; family Irenidae; genus Irena; species Irena cyanogastra. The sequence continues at coordinate 31,450 of VWZV01013384.1, read as the reverse complement.
GCAGTGTCATTAACTTCTTTTAGTTCCATAGCAGATATACATCATAAATTTGATATATGCAAATCTCTGAGTAAGCAACCTACAGAATTTAAGTACCAAAATTTAGTAAGAAAAACACATGCAGGTTCTGCAGCTCTGAAGCAAGATTACTGCTTCTTTTTTGGACTCTGATAAATATATTGCAGGCCCATGCATCACCTAAAAAGAGAGTGATCTGGAACATACTCAGGTTCACCAGAAAGGCACAAGAGAACACAGGCATTATTTAATTCCACTGTTTCCCTAGGACCCATGATTTCTCTGTGGACATACAGTAAACTAGCTCTTAAAATGCTAAATTGAGTGACTCAAAGGAATTGCAAGTCAATTCAAGTATCTTCTAATTAAACTCTTCTAATATCTCTGTTGAATTTGACTAACCTCTAGAATTTTGAGTTGTCACATGAAAGAATAGAAATAGCCCTCACAAGTCTTTTCCATACCCAAGCATATTTGGCTGTAATAAGCATTTGTACCAGCTTGTAATAAAATTCTGTAATTTGATACAGTATGTCCATGTATCATCAGCATCTAGTAATTCCTGATACTTAAGCTCTGATCTTGCAAATAGTTATGTCTATTAAGATAGTGCAGTAAATTTTAGAAACATCAAGTTTATTTAATTAAATTATACTATCCATATGACTGCTTACAGAATTGGCATGTCAGCAATGGACAGCCAATACAGCAAAACTGCATTAAGGAAAATTCATAATCTCTAAGTCCCCATTAGAACAATCTGTCTCTAACAAACAAGATTTTCCTTTTATATTCTTTGGACTTCATATGGGTAAGTTTAAGTAGATGATCACCCTATCATCTTCTGAAGTACTATGTTGGCAGTTATACCTTGTTACACATATTTTTGTAATGAAAATAAAGTCTTGAGTGAACTAGGTGAACAATTAACTGAATTAGCTTTCAAGAATATACAGCATTTTCCTTAAAGTTGTAAAATACTAATTTATGAGACAAACATTTTCTATTTCAACAGCTGGGCTCACTTATACTTTGTTCTTGGTATGAAAAAAGTGCAATCAATTTTTTATTTTTTAAGAACATGAAAAAGGTAAATAAATTCTTTCAGACAAGATGATTAATCACTCAAAACACTAGAAAAACAAAGTGTTACTATCAGATAAGACTGAATAGTCTACTACTAAGAAAATCGTACCTTTCTAAGAAAAATTAATTAAATTAAATAATTTTAATTAAATTAAATAATTTTAATTAAATAAATTAATTAAAAGCAAAGCAAAGACAAAGTAGTCCATTAAACTTGCATTTTGGGGTGTACCTAAAAAGATGTGGACCCAGTAGGTCTAGGGAGGTGATTCTTCTCCTCTAGTCTGTCCTCATGGATTCCACCTGGAGTATTCCACACAGCTCTGGGGTCTTGGCTCAAGAAAATCTTGCTCCTACTAGGGTGAGTCTGAAAGAGGCCACGAGGGCTGCAGCTCCTCTGCTGTGATGGCAGGCTGAGACATTTTGGGTTCTTCAGCCCGGGATATGAAGGCTCAAGGGAGACCTTAGCACAACCCCGTATCTGAGCAGAACTTACAGAAAAAGCAAGAGCAAATTTTTTCATGGAAACTGATAAGCCTGAGGGGAACATTTTGAACTAAAAGAGGAGAGATTTAGATTAGATGTTAGGAAAAAATTCTTTCCTCATGGCATGCTGAGGCACTGGAACAGATTACCAGAGAAGCTGTGGATGCCCTGTCCCTGGAAGTGTTCAAGGTAAAGTTGGACAGGGACTCTGAGCAACCTGGTCTAATGGAAGATGTCCCTGCCATGGCGAGGGGCTGGAACTAGGTGATCTTTAAAGCCCCTTCCAACCCACAGCTGAATATTCAAGAAAGAAGCAATATCAATGTCTTAAAACATGCACAGCATTTAGTCTGAGCTAATAGAATCTGAAGTCAACACTGAAGTCTGACTCTGCAACTTTTTTTTCCTGTTTTGTTTCTTTTTTTTCCCTTAGGTGGCAATTTGTATTCACTACACAAGGCTTTGTGAGAGCTGCTCACTGTTAATAGTTTCTGCATTGGTCAAGGGATTTGTTGGTACAACATGGTGTTCTGCTTTCATTTCAGCTGTTTCTTTATTATTTTTATCTGTCCTGCTCTATTTGATAAAACCAAGTCTTATGGTTCTCCTATGGTTGAAGACACAGCATTAACACTAAACCTCTCAACTATTTTGAGAAAGAGCATTTAATTTGGCAATATACAGATCCATTTTCCTTTACCTTACCAAGGCAGTCCACAATCTTATAGTTTACTAGATACAGTAAAATCTGCCTTAAGTTTGTATAAATAAAGTGGTCACTGCTACATATTGAGGTCAAATGTGTACTTAATCTTTTTTAGCCTTTTTACAATAGAAGGCTTATCTTAGCATTTTTTTCTTGAGTTAAGAGTACTTAAACCACTGAAACACAAGAAGAGCTAATTTAATGCAATTCCTTAAGTGGAGTTCTAATGTTGATAATATATTTCATTCTTTGTGCTTTAAATCCTTAGAGATGAATTATGTCAAACTTACTGGAACAGCTTGTTTTACCCTGCCATTCAGCTGTTATCACTTTCAACAATGGACTTGAAATTTATCAAGTCTTATAAGGATGCAAAGATTCAACATTCATTTAAAGACAGCCAACCAACAAACAAATCCCCTCCAAACCGCACAAAAGCACACAACAAAAAAGCGCAAACCCAACTGCACCTTTGTTCCTTACCACAGGCAGTAGTTGAATTTATTTCAGCAACCCTTTTGCATTTACTACGTTTCAGCATGTACTTCTACTATATTTTTTTTTTCTGGCAGGAAGCCATGATGTCACTACTTTATATTTCTAGTCAATGTTAACTCAACTGTAAAATAAATTATATGACCTATTTTAGAAACACTGAAGTGGCAAAATGTTACAGTAGAAAATGTAGTAAAATGTCCCCCTTTTAATCATCCAAATCAGCCTTGCCAGAAAATGTAGCTGGAGCAAAATTACTGCTGTGTATAAAAGCCATTTTCAGGAACAGAAGAGACAATATTTGCATTCTGAAGTGCTAAATAAGCTATAAAACTTTATTACTCTTTATTTAAACTTTTTATTCTCTCTAAGCAAATATACTTGCTCTCTGAAAGAACAGAAAAACCTCTAAGAGGAACCTCTAAGAAGTTTCTGTAAGAGAAGCAATTGCAGTTCACCCAAACTTTTCAGAACACAGAAGGTAATGTTCCTATTTCTGCTCTCCTCCCCTACTCTCTGTTTCCAGGACAGAAAAATACTGCCTCTGAAATAAACCAAGGAACTTCCCCGTAATAGACTTCAAGTCTCAAACCTCCATTTTCCAATCAAGTAACATACAGCCTGGCATAGTGGAAAAATTTTTTTCTTTCTGGAGCTTCCAATCCACCTACATCATGCATCAAGTCCTGTAAAAAGACAGCAGGATAGAAAAGAACTTTATTGCCATTGCCATGGTGAATTCAAAGCTATTACTTTCCAGCCATCTGAACCACATATCACAGGTAAAGTGAAATAGAAAAAACAACCAAAGAAGTCACTACTTCATTCATTGCCACTATGTGTGTTTATTTTCAAGTTATATATGAGCAGAATCCACTCTGTAAGCATAAAGCTCAGTAAATACGGTGACAATTTCAAGAGTAATTCTAAAGTACCAAACACACAGTAGATATGTACATCACCTTACTTACGATCGGTGGAAAACTGACAGAATAAGAAAGCCTTTCTCCCCAGATGATGAAAATTTTTATAGTAGTCAAAAAAAAGTATAGATAGCCCATTCCATTTTAATAATAACTGAGAATTTCACAGCTTAAAAGATATTCAGACATGTATTGTAAGATTTGCTACCTGTTTAAACATTCCTTTTGTCCTGAAAAGAGTCTAAGTGAACATACACCCAACAAGCATTTTAACAGTTCTCTTTAAGATTTGCTATTACATTTCATAAGTTAATGATCTTGTTCCATCTTTATCAGAGGATGAAGTCAGTTAAGAAAAGAACACTGGAAAACAAAAGACCAGATTGCTCATTCAACACAAAGGAGTGCTTTGATCACTGATTTATCATCTAGTAGTGTGCATTAAGTATCTTACTGCACCACTGTTTGATCAAGGCAAGTAGACATCTTCTCCTCCTTTTCTAACTGCTACGAAAAAAAAAAAAGACAGTGAAAGTAAAGCAGACTTTGATTTTGTGCCTGGCAACAGAAAAACAATAGATACCTAACACTCCTTTTCCTAGGGAAAGTTCTTTCATTTCTACTAGTTGCCAGCAACAAACATATCACAGGTGACTGCTCGCTCTCTTAGCTCTGGTTGTTTGTATATTCACTAGGATGAATGACACACCTGAACGTCCCCATGAGCACATTCAGAGATGGCACATTAGTGCCATCAGCCTGCAGAAATCATACACCTGGCTGGAGAAGAAATATGAAAAATCACTGCACTGATAGGAGATCCTATGCTTCTAGTCATGATACACTCATCTGTGTGCTGAGCAATTTATATTTCTGTAACTGGTGTGACATTCCAGCCGACTCAAAAATCTGAATTTATTACTTCATTAGGTTACCAAACTGCAAGAACCAATAAATTGGAAACAATTTTCACTTGTTTAGCTATTCCACAAAGAAGAAAACTGCAGGATAAAAACTCAAGTTCTAGGGAAAGCAGATATAAACATACCACTATTCTGAGTCAAAGGGCCTCAAGGTAATTTAGAAAACACATTGCAATATTATGTTGAAGAAGCATAAAAATTCCACAGGGAGGCATTGTATAGTCTAAAACACTTTTCATTCTAAGACAAAATATTAAACAGGAACAAGAGATTAGGAGGCTTAAGTAACTAGAAATAAAATTAATCCAGAAATGGAAAAAAAAAATACATTTGTTTTTAAGTCTGGTGAACAGAAAAAAACTAAGGTGACATTCTTCATACAGACTTTGTAGCTTTGAATAAGGGGTGAAGCACAGCCTTTTCTTGATTTGATTGTTGTTTTGCAATGAAGATTACAATTTTCACATTGTACTAGTAACCTGCTGGAATGGAGAGGAAGAAATTCTCTTTAACATGGAGTAACCTAACTCCTAGGGTATGTTTGTTAAAACATATTGAAAGAACAACTTAAGGTACCCTGGAGAGACCAGAATCCACACACAGAAACACAACAGAACACAAGAAAAACTCTGAGATGATATTTCTGGTAAAGTACTTCTGGCGTTTCACATGAAAAATAAAACTCAAGGCTAAATGAGGAACTTGCTTGGCCTGTCATGCTGCAGACCTGTTTGCAGGTTTCCAGCTCTGCCAGAACACTTGAGTGAGCTGTTATTACCCTTTCAGCCATAAGGAGTGTAGGCTGCTTTGTAACACTTCTATCCTACACTGGGAAGCTCTCAGGAACCAAGTTGATCATGATCAACATGCAGTTGATCAACAGTCTAGTTCTTTCAAAATGAGAAATGTCTGACAGTCTAGCTTCAGATGGTTAAGTCTTATCCCCACAGATGTCTTTGCAGAACTAAAATTACCTCTACCTTTATGAAGCAGAACACTAACATAATCTCAGGAATTACCAGCAGCCCTTCTTGACTTGGACTTAAACTTAGCTGCAACAGTGTTTGCACATTTCAGGCTTAGTTTTGCTGTCCTTTCCAAACCACATCTTATATTCGCTTACTCACATTAATTGACTTACTCTCCTACCACAAGATGCTTCAATCATTATCATTATAGAGGGCGCACATAGATACAGTTTCTGTCCAGAGGCGTTTCTACAAACTGTTTAATCTAAAGCCGGTGTCTCCTGTTCGTCTGAACCCTAACTGCGGTCCTAGCCTGATATTTATATTTCAAAGACTTATAAATAATGGGATAATCTTTGTAGCATAATCTGTAAAAACAAGCCTTGCTTAGGTTTAGTTAGATCTTAACTTAGAGAGAGATTTAACCTGTCTCACTGACTCCTTACTGGACTATAGAGAGGTCATTTACGCCTGTGCCTCCTTTTTTAAATTTGGCATCAACAGAAATACGCTGTTGTAGATGAGCTGAGATCCAGCCTGTTAACTATGCAACTAATTTGCTGTAAACTCTGTGGAATAAAAAGAAGTTTTAAAGAAAATATGGGAAAATAATTACTCTTGTTATAGGATGCCTGGGTCTGTTGCTTATGTTGTTGCGATGCAGTGCCTAGAAGAAAGGAACATGAACTGAAATGGCCTTAAATAAAACTGGAGGGGGGAGCTTCATGTACAACTTTCTCTTTCTGATTGCACACGTGTAGATCTCTCTTTGGGATGTAAGGTACCCTTCTAAGGCCTCAACTGCCCCAGTTGTGTAGTACCAGAAGCTTATCTATTGTACATAAGGGTTTGGATATGACCACATTAAATGTCACACCCTTTTGCTTTTTGGCATGGTAAGATTTTAATTCCTTCATGCCAAGAACTTAAAGATGAGCTGTGTTTTGCATAATAACAAACTATATTATGTACAGTTGATATGTCTGTAAGAGACTATGATCAAACATTCTAATGGTTGTGGAGGACTGTGGTGGGTTGACCTTGGCTGCATTTCAGGTGCCCATCAAGCCACTTTATCACTCCCCTGTCTCGGCTGGACATGACAGAGAAAATAAGATGGAAAAAAAGTCATAAGTTGAGATATTGCAATTTACACAAGGTTACACAAGCACAAGGAAAGCAAAAAGAAATTATTCTCTACGTCTCACCATTAAGTGATGTCCAGCTACTTCCTGGTAAGCAGAGCTTCAGCATGGGTAGTAGTTGCTCCAGAATGCCAGTGTTGGAAATAATGAATGCCACTCCTTCTTTTTTCTTTTCTTAGCCTGTACATCCAGGTAAACCACATCTGTTATGGAGCACCCCTTTGTCGTTTGGGTCAGCTGTCCTGGTTGTTTCCCCTCCCAAGATCTTGCCGAACCCCAGACTACTGATTGCGGTAGAAAGTTGGAGAGACAGCACTTAAGCTGTGCCAGCAGTTTTCAGCAGCAGTGAAAGCACTAGTGCATTATCAATACCCTTCTACCTACTAGTGCAAAGCACAGCACTGTGAGGATGGCCATGCAAAAAATTAACTCAATCCCAGCTAGACTCAGTACAATGACTACAGAAATATTTTCCTGGACTGAACATATAAAAGGGTATTTGTGCAATGAAATGTGTTTCTTGAATTTGCTGGATTTCTGAGACAATTCAGAAGGTGAAAATAGGACTGCAGTACCTCAGCAGCTGTTGCAGCAGTGTTATTGCTGGAATAGCAGTAAGGAAGCTCCTCTGGCATATGAACTACAGGCAGGAATTTTTCCTTGCATCAGATCAAATCTGTATGTGCGCACTGGAAAAATTCTGTCCAAGTTACACTTAGGCAAGTCTTCTGACCTATTTGTTCTAGACACTGATCATCCAATGAGTCTACTCAAATGTCTGGCCAGCAATTGGCAAACATGGTCCAGTTGCTATACTTCACTGGGGTCCAGCCAGGGGAACACTGGAAGGATGCTCCTACACCCCGATAGATGCCAGTTTTTCTGCACCTATCCTCAGTCTATTCTGTATGTTTTAGTTTGTACGTCTCCATGTAGTGGAGAACTGTACAAAGCAAAGCAACACAGAGTCCCCAGGCAGGTGCAAAGGGTTTTTGCTTTATTGCAAAAAACAGGTCTTTTTAAGCAGTTAGCTGGTTATCAGTTTACACAGTTTTAAGGCACAACAAGCCCAAGTCAGCCAACCACCACATACCATGATGTGGACACGCGGCAGGCATGCAGCATGTCTCTCACATCTCTCAACATCTCTCACATCTCTCTACCTCTATTCCAGCTGAGTCACTCTCCCATAGTTCCCTTCTACTTAGCCTAAGTAACAGGCCTGAGACATGGTTTTACAAAGGTAACAAGACCCTTATTTTATAAGGCTTTACCTATAAGCAACAGAGAACCATCCTTTTTCATGTTATAACAAATAACATTTTAAAAAAATGTTTATCAGAATATTGTGATCTTTTGTACAGCCCTGAACATCTGATCATTTTTTCACATCACTTGAGTAGACCATACTGGAAGGCACCCTACTAAGCTCCAAAGAGTCCTGTAAATTTCAGCAGCAGCTATAACATTCAGGAAAAAGAGAAGTTTTTCTGGACATGTTAACTGCATTCAAAGCTTCACATTGCAAAATGGTACATATTTGGAGTGATTTCAGAGATAATGATACAATAGCAAAACTGTAGACATTTTTCTAATCCGTGAAAAAGACAATAGTGTAGGCTTTTTGGCAGACAACTGAGAAGAATGTAGCTAATACTTTTCCACCTGTGGAAATATCAGCCCTGGCTAATAGGCTTAACTATTTCTATTTGTTTCCATGTATTGTTATTCTGCAGCCTTTTGAGTAGCTACTATGTGAAAAAAGAACACAACATCCAGATAAAAGGTGATGTACCAGGTTCTCCAAGACAGAAAAGCACAGCTAAAAATCCCTACCATTTAATTTCCCTGTCCTTACAGAATCCTTCTGCCTCCCTGCCCCCATCCTCCAAATCATCTGACTTCTCAGCAGTTTGATTTCTGGAAGCTGTGAATACTTTGCTAATACCTGCTGCATCTGATAGTTTCTTCCTGACTTCTTCAATCAATCAAAGTAAAACCTGAAAACACAGCAACATGTGCAGTCTTTGGGCATTCGATCAGTCTGAAATGGTACGTTTATGAAACAAGCAAAGCTCTTCAGCGTGAGGCTTGGGAAGATAGGTGTTTGTACTGGGTGTCATCAATCAATGAATTTTCCTGCAGGTCATTTTTCAGAACATCCATTTTCCTGAGGGCAGTTCCAGGGTTTAAAAATGAAACTAAATGCATTCTGAAAACAAGATTACTTATGACAATTTGTGTCTCTTGTATGATATTAATATTTAAGATCTGCACCACTGTTTTAATAGAATAAATTGACTGAATTCTGTCTAGGAAGTGGAGAAAAGGCTACACAGCTAAGCGACCCAAAGGCCTATTTTTTTTCTAGAGTCTCGCAGCATATATCTTTGAAGAGAAAAGCTAATATCATTGCTGCTTTTAAGAAGTCTTTTCCATTGTACACACAACTTGTCAAAGATTTGCTTATTCTAGGAAACTCTATTCTAGGAGTAATGAATATAGTATGAAGAAAATCCTGGCCATTTAAGAGGGCCTCACCGGATTAATTCTGGCTATCATTAATGTCTGCTTCGACTTACTTCAGGAGAAAACACATACGGATTGAAGGAAAGACATTGAGCAGTGATCTGCATTACTCTAACTCAGAATCATTCCAGTGTGTGCATGTACTCCAGTGAGCACATGTGTAGAGAGAAGGAATAAATTCTTTTACGGGTCTCAAGTTTTCTTGCAAAGTGTCACTGAGATCTTTCAAACCAAAAAGAAAATTAAGAACTCCTATTTTTTTGCAAAAGGATGAATATTTTCTCTTATGAGACTTTCCTAGCTCCTCTTTTTCGTCCTCTGGGTGAGAAGTGAAGCACAGATTTTCCTTCTTGACTGCCTACAGTGTTACTCTGAAGTAAAGTAACAAGAAAGCGGCAATTAGATCATCTCTACACAAAAACTTTAAATTTATCTGAAACTGGATTAAAAACAATAGCTACGATCTGCAGCAGTCCTCCAATTTCAAAGATGAATTTGCAAATTGGGATTTTCTCTTCCTCTCATGCTGCAAAGTAAAATTTTTAAAACATTGCATGGGTTATGAGGTTAACCTGCGCACTGAAAAGACTCTTTAAAGTGAGCACCATAGGTCAGCTGAGGAGAAAAAAATAATTTATCTATCTAATGTGTCCATTTCTGAATTTTAAGATCAAAGGCAATGAGAAGGGAAAAGAAGGCTTTTTCCTTGGGGAACTGTAGGATATGGGGCTTGGTCTGGGATCTGAATACAGCAGACAGACTCATTTTCAAATCCCTGGTTTTGCTTTAACTACAAGATGAAGATTGCTTTACTGCAAAAGTTTATAGGTTTACTTTTGGCTCCTAATACATCTGATCAACAGCAATCTCTCTACAGCTTGGTGTGCTGACACTGATAAGCATGTTCAGGCTCTCACTGAGATGCTCCCTCAGAATCCCAGCTCGAGCAACCCCACTCTGCTTTATTTATCACCAGAGGTTTTCTGTATTGCTTTTGCTTGCAAGTTTAGTTAAGTTTATTTATTTTCTACATTAAAGCACATGAATCAATGTGGACAAAATTCTGGTAAAACACTTCAGATGTCAAGGAACAAGCCCTGAGGGCAGGTCAGGTTGCTCTCTGCCACAAGAGCAATTAGGAAAAGGCTATATTCAGGGCTGATTAGGACCAAATCTTGATGCCAATAGAATTATTGTCCTGTTGAGAGGATGAAACAGGAACTTTGCTTTTAGATCAAGTGACGAAATGGCCTTCAATGGGTTTTGAGCTGGGTCCATAGGCTTTGGTTTTTAGGGCCTGGGACAATCAGATTTTCTCTGGTTGGACAACCAGAGACAACCTAGTTGTCCAAAGAAACAATCTTTTTTTGTTGTTTATTCCTTGTAAAATGTCAAAGGTGTATCGAGTCCTGCCAGCTTGAAAAATAATTTCTAATATGTAGAAATGATTGAAATATAAAACTGCTCTAAATTGGAGACATTATGAAGTGATAAATGCAGTATTCTTTCAGATCTTTTATTTTCTGTCACTTGCATAAGCATCTAATTTTGGTCCTCTGTTCATTCTTCCACTAGCTGTTAGAAGATGCTTCCTTTTGTACTGTTAACTAGCTTTTTAAGCGGCCAGCTCACCACTACTTCTGGCAATATTGGCAAAACCAGAATATCACATTCTTTCTGCTTACTTGTGGATGTGGCTGGAAAATTCTTCCCATACAGCATTGCTGTCTATGAAAAGAAAATTTCCTTTCCAGCCCCCTGGATAGATCATTCCCTCTACTGCAGCTCAGGGAGGGAAGTTAAATCATTTCATCTAGACACAGAAGTTTGGAAACACACCTTGAGTGCCCTTTCTACCACACACAGTGTGCTGGGGACTAGGGGTTGCCACAGGCATGTTCATACAAAGGCAAACCACTAAAGAGGTTTGTACTCTTGACAGTGTAAAAACATCTTCCCATCTTTTTACCAAGAACTCAGTGATCATATTGTAAGGAAAAGCAAAAAGAATGGTGCCTGAAAAACATGGGCTTTTTTCTCAAGCTCCTTCCTGCCATATCTAGTAGTATGGTTCAGAAAAATGCAGATAAACAGAAAAGCTACTACAAACATTCCTGTACAAATTTCATCCACCTCACCCATACACACAGAATAGGTGATCCTATTTTCTGACCTAATTTACCATATGCCACTGACTACTTTTTTCCTGAATTTGTGGGTCCTGTAGCTCTCTTTCTCTTGGCCAACGGCAGGGAGAGCCTGGTTGCAGAGCCCCTTGAGCCACTGTCAGTGGCTATAAGCATGGGTTGGGCTGGAGGAAAGCAACGGACCGAGGATCCAAGGTAAGAAGGAAGAGAGAGGCCAAGTGCTTGCAGTCCAAAGGAGTTTTATTCCCCGAACCAGAGCAGAGGCAAATGGCCCCGAGCCAGTCTCAGGAAGGGGGTTATAAAGGTTACAGCAACTGAGGGTTGGACTACAACACAACCAATGGGGGATCCTTAGGGGAGGGATGAGGTACAACAAAGGACAAATGGGAGAGGAACAAAGGAGGGGAGAAGCTTAAAGGACAAATCAGCTGTAGGAATTTGGATGACTGGCAGGGAAGGTTTTCGAAGGAACAGGGCAGGGCAGAGGTGATGGACAGGGGTAGGGGCAGCACCAACTAAGATTGACAGAGCTATTTAAGGAGAACTTGGGAGGAGTAGGGAGATTGACACTGTGACAAGCATGTCAGTGGTGGGAAAACTTAGTGAAAAACAGCTTGGGGCAAGCCATCATGAGGGGAAGAAATGGGGGTACAAAGGAATAAACCATTTTAAGCTAACTAACATTAAATAACTAACTTTCACAAAGAACAACTGAAGAAACTTAAAGAACACGATTCTACAGGTCCTGTGCTTTTGTGTTTTTCTCTTCTGAATATTGTTAGGTCAAGATAATTGGACAATCACAGAACTCAGCCATTCACAGTATTACACCGCTCTCTAAGAAAGAAAAGCAGAAACTAGTCAGTTATGCCAACTCCCATACAGACATGGAGATTTATTATAGCAAACCCCAGCTACACAGATAGAGCCTGGAATACTCTTTTAAAAATGCATTTTATTAGGCACAACTGCTGATACTTTTAGGCCCATCAAATTCCATTAAAAGCTTGCTTGCACACCATAGGAACCTGGACAACACAATGTCCTTAGCTTGAGAAGAATACCAGGCTCAAGAATAATACATCCCGATGAGAACGAAATCAGGCAAAGGGAGCAAGAGACCTGCATGGGTGAAAAAAAGCCCCATCATTATGCTAGCACAAGCGGGAGATACACAGGGGATGAAAGCAGGGTCAGGCTACTTGGAATGGATATAGAGAGGTTATCAGAGTAAGTAGAAATGAGGCAAGGAAGGTCAAGGCCCATCTTGAATTAAATCTGTCCAAGGATGTCAAGGACAATGAGAAAGGCTTCTTCAAATGCATCAATAACAAAAGGAAAACAAAAGATAGTATGAAACCATTACTAAAGGGAGGAGGAACCCTGATAACTGGATGCAGAGAAGGCAAAGTTACTGAATGCCTTCTTTGCACTGGTCTTAACTGTCAGGATCAGCCTTCAGGAACCTCTGACAGAGGAGACAAGTTAATAAAATGTTGGAAGGAAAAATTTCCCTTACCCCAAGCCCAAAGAAGATTGGACTAGGGAACACCTAGGCAAATCTGACATCCGTAAGTCCACAGGCCTTAATGAGATGCATTCCCGAGTGCTCAGAAAGCTTGTGAACACAGTGGCAAGGTTGCCCTTATCATCCCTGAAAGGTCATGGAAATTCAGAGAGGTTCCTGAGGACTGGAAGAAAGAAAATGTCACTCCAGTCCTCAACAAGGACAAGAAGAAAAACCCAGGGAACTACAAGCCATTCAGCCTTACCTCAATCTCTGGAAAAGATGGAGAGCCTCTGTCTATTGATGGAGACCTTTAAAAACCACATGGATGACAAGAAGGTGATTAGGAGCAATCAGCACGGACTCGTCAAAAGTAAATCTTGCTTCACCAACCTGGTTGGCTTCTAAATGGAACAACTACCTGGGTGGACAAGGGAAGACCAGTGGATATTGTCTACCTTGACTTCAGCAAGGCTTTCAACACTGTCTCACCAAACATCCTCATAGGCAAAGTTGGGAAGTTTGGACTGGATGAATGCACAGTGAAGTGAACAAAGACCTGGCTGAACAGCTGCTCCCAGAGGGTCACAGTCAGTAGCAAAGGGTCAAGCTGAAGGCCTGTCACTAGTGATGTAGTCCAAGGCTCCACACTGGGCCCAGTGTTTTTTAACTTGTACAAAGAGGCATATGTCTCCTCAACAAGTGTCAGCAGTGCCCACGTGGCCAAGACAGCCAGAGCTATCCTGGGGTGCATCAGGAAGAGCTTTATCAACAGATCAAGGGAGATGATCCTGCCCTTCTACTCAGCCCTGGAGAGGCCACATCGGGAGTACTCTGTCCACTTCTGTGCTCTTCAGCAAGAAAGACATGGAGTTCCTGGAGCAAGTCCAGTGGAGAGTAACAAAGATGATGAGGAGACTTATGAGGAAACTTTGAGGGAGCTGAGCTTGTTCAGCTTCGAGAAGAGATGACTGAGAGGGGACCTCACCAATGTCTGTCAGTGTCTGAAGGGAAGTGTCAGAGGATGGATCCAGGCTCTTCTCAGTAGTGCCCAGCCACAGGACAAGAGGCAGTGGGGAGAAACTTATCCACGGGAAGTTCCACCTTAACATGCAGAAGAATTTCTTTACTGTGTGGGTTACCAAACCCTGAAACAGATTTCCCAGAGAGGGTGCAGTCTCCCTCACTGGAGATATTGAAGAACTATCCAGAGAAATCCTGCACCATGTACTCTAGGATAGCCCTGCTTGAGCAGGGAGATTGGACCAGATGACCCACTGTGGTGCCTTAGAACCTGACCTGTTCTGTGAGTCTGTGAAAACGTGACATGGAGATAGCTAGAACAATGCTCTTGCTCCAGCTCCCAGAGTACCAATCATTGTAACATCTAAGCACTGACATTAAAAAGGCACAAAGAGATACATCTCTTATTTATCTGACATATGTAATTTGCTCTGATAGAACAATAACTATATAGAACTTTCTTGTAGCTTTTTTTTTTAATCTTAACTCACCTGCCAATCAGGTTTGCACTTTGACTGTTGTTTGTTTTATTAAAATAAAGTTGGACTGCTATGATTCAGTTTTTGCAGTACTTAAAAGACAGTTCCTAGGAAACGGTGAAAACAAAATGCTGCATGTGATAGAGAAAAAATACAGCAGCATCTGAAAAAATTCTGGCTAGATAAGAAAGTAAATGTCGTGTAAATGAGACTGAAGACTTTGTTACTTAGTTACAATTATCTCACCAAAACCTACATGGTTTTAATTTACAAAAGGAATTTTATGTCAAGTTCAGAAGGAGAATAGTGAACACTCAGATGTTCCAAACTGCAAGCACTACATTCTTGGATATACTGTGAGTGCTATATGGTTATATAGGGCTCAACAACATATCCAAGAGTAAAGTAGTTTGTCTCCTACAAAACATTTGTAATATTAATGCACTTAATGAATACATAGATGCTTGAACCATTTTTAAAGTGCCAGGAATAATTGATTTTGGACATATTTTTTAAATACAGCATTCCAATGTTAACTTTCTTGCTGATTTCATTCGCTCAGTTTTGCAGTACAGACTTCTAACTTGGATTATGCATTAGCATCTGCAAATTTCTTCTGAACTCTAGCTGTGCGTTTGCTTGTTATTCGGTTAATACTGATTACCTTAAAAAGTCACTTCATTAATTAAATATGTTGCAACATTTTTAGCTGCAGAGATGTCAGGGTAGTGACAGTCTGATTTTCTTAACCAACACTGACATGGTGAATCATTCAGTGACAGGAATAAGTGAACAAGGTGAACAAATGTCACAGGAAAGTTAGGAAAAATATTCCTGTATGCAAAACCAGAAATTTCAGTTTATAACTATGCTGTTTTATTTTATCAATTACTGGCACTTTTAAGCTCACGTCTTTTAATGTGGTCTCTTTTTTTGAAGACTTTTTGAAGGGCACTGCAGTAGACATGGAATTTGATTTAAAATTTGTTTTCTGTATATGACTCAAAAGCTGTGGGGGATTCAGATTAATCTCTGAACAAAGATTGTTGCTGGATTTTATCATAATGATAATGACACTGACAGGAGGTAAATATTAGCTAGGCAATGAAAAAATTGAGCTTATAATAATTTATAGCTTGCCTCCTGAAGAAACATGCACATTGCCTCTAAGCAGATTCCTATCTGTCCATGGCTACAAACTCTCCTGGAAAAATGGCCAGAGAAAAGGCCTTTAACACTATGAAAAGAGTAAAGGGCTACTATTAGAACAAGAAATGGAAAAATTTTTTGAAAACACAGCAAAGCAAAAACAGAGAAAAAGAGCCTGGAAAAGGGATGGAAATACAGATATAGACACACCACAAATAGTGATGCAGCTTTGGGAAGAGGACATTGAGACACTAGGAAGTGAGCAGATGTGAAAGCAAGGATTAAAATCAGGATATGTAAGGAAATAAACAATCGTGATGAAGAATATAAAGAGAACAATGGAGAAAGAGAGGAAAATACACCCAGTAGTAAACAATTCTATCCTAGAGACAAACCAGTTATTCTATGGCAAGTACTTAACAATTTTGTAGGGTAATTTTACGTATCTGTTGAAAGAGCATGAGCTACAGGTAGGCAAAGAAAAAAAGACTTGAAAGAGCCAATTTAATATCAAACTTAAATTGATTACTGTCTCACATAAAACACACCTGAAACTCAATGCAGGCACACCTCCTTGGAAACTTGAATAAGAAAGAACATCTGACTACTCGCTAATCTGATAATATTTTTATTACTCTATAATAATTGCATTAGTTTATACCCCAGAATCTTCCTGGAATATTTAGGTTCCATAGAGTTCCTCTGAGTGGTGGTGGTCTGTGCTTCACAAATTTTGAATTATTAGACCTAGGAATGGATTAGAGACATATTTGGACTTCTATTACTTCCATTTCTTAGGGGAGAAAGGGATAAGCCAGTTATAAATTTTTTAAAAATTTAGGCAAACTACCAACATCCAACAGATCAAGTTTAAAAGGCCACAGCCAGGCTAGAATAAAACTAAATGCCATATTCATAAGATGGTGCTTGGAGCCTTCCAGCATATGGGTAGAAATTGGCCAGTAGTTCAACTGTAGGACATTGGCTGAATTACTTCAACTGAATTTATCTTTTTATTCATTCTCATTCAATCCTTCATTTATTCAGTAAGTCAGTTATTTGTTAGAGTTCCTGTTTTCTGGTGATTGTCTTTTCTACTACCTGTTTGTGTTTCCTTAACATTTCTCTATTATGACAGGAAAAGAGGCATCTGTTCCTTTTAAGTGCCCTGCCCTGCCACAAGACTATAAAAAGTGTATGAAGAAAGCCATAGCAAATGCAATGCTTTTGTTACTTGGAATGGATTGTATTAGTCTCAAAAACAAGCAGCTGCTGAAGAGCCAAAGGAGAAAGAATACTAGTTATTAATAATAGCTTTCATAGTCGATAATAAGATCA
Source organism: Irena cyanogastra (assembly GCA_013397155.1). Lineage (NCBI taxonomy): Eukaryota > Metazoa > Chordata > Aves > Passeriformes > Irenidae > Irena > Irena cyanogastra. Next base: position 14,528 of record VWZV01013384.1, on the reverse strand, counting down.
CAAGAGGGTAATAGAGGACTTAAAACCACTGGTTGTATTTCTAGGAATTTTATGTAGTCTTCTAAGGGAATAAAAAAAGGGTCTTAATGATAAAAACAGAAATTATTTTAAGTAACCAAAATCCTATTAAATAAATTTTTAAAATCACCAATAAGTCCCTTAAATTTCAACTGTCACAGATTATTTTCAGACGTGAGTTCTGCTCCAGGGTGCCTCAAAATCTTGGGCACCAAGAATCAGACATTCTAAAATGTGTTATTCCTTTAAATATGATGTCAAGCACACTTCTTATGTAAGAGATAGGACTTCTAAAAGCATTCACCTTCATTGAAAATTATGGTATATACAAAATGAAATATTAGATATGTCTAAGAATGATTTAAATTAATCCCCAGAAAAGAAATTTGTAATGACATAGAAGGTGGCTTTCTGTGCTGATAAAGTGTGAAGGAAATCATAAAAGTAGATGGTTATTCCTAAACTAAGACTCGTGTCTTCTGGAAATTATGAGTTTGAGTAATAATCAAAAGGGGGTTTAATATGTTGGGCAACAAAGAACAAAATGAAGAAGGCTCTTGTTTTTGTTTCACAGTATTTCTGTGTCACCACATAAATCTACAGATAAAAAATCCAAGGAGACACATATGCTTTACAAGATTCAGTTCACTTCTTTGAAAAAACAATTGGATTCTCTATAATTTCTGTTTTTCTGATGCTATTTTCAAAATACAGTGAGTGAACAGCCCAGTTCTAGAATTGAAGGAGAGGAAAACCTTATTATGAGCAGCTAAAACCTTTGAAAGACAATCACACACAATCATTATGCCTGGAATTAAGTTATCGTAATTTGATTGATTAACGACTGAATCAATTCCTTAGAATCAGCAATGAAATAAATTCTTATCAATGAAACATGCCTGTATTCACATTCTGAAAAGCAAGAAGTCTAATAACCATTCTAACTAGACCCAATCTTCATGCACAGTGTGACTCATTGCTGTGGTAGGGGAGCTCCAGCTGTGCAGCAGAGCTGCAAAACCTGATAACAGAAAGCCAACATATACTTTTTTCTCCAAAATATCTCTAATGTACATTGGCTGAGGGGACCTCAACAGAAAATTCTGTAGCACATGTGTGTTTCTGTGTTCACGTGTTTGAATAATTATTATTAAATATTTTATGAAGAAAAATGGCTTAGGCTTTTCATTTTCAAGATAGTGAGGTGAGAAATATCAGTTGTCAAATGTGGGCAATTAAAAACTGCCTTTACCTTACAAAGATCTTTGGAAATGCCTGCTCTACATACTCTGTCATATCAGCCCCTATTGTCAGGTATCCACACCTGAGCATGGCAATAGCCAGCAGTTCCCATGTAGAGGGCTATTATGCAGGGACAAAATAGCCCTGGAGACAATAATATATACAAATACTACTTAGAAAAATTACCAATGAACGTCTACCTACTTCCATATGGAGCCCCTCTCTTAAAATAAAATCATGTAATTTCATTAGAATCCATTACATAATATATTCCTACCTATCATCTTTCTCTTACTATCTACAGAACATCTTATCGTCATCTTATCAGTCAAAGATTGGACTCAATCATCTTGGAGGTCTTTTCCAACATAAGTGACTCTGTGATTCTATGAACCTATTTTCTTAAACTCACATGTTTGCATAAACTCAGAAGGGCTAAGATTAAAGGACAATTTTGGAGCTCGTCTTGGTCCAACTTGCTTGAGCTGAGCAGGACTGTTGACCCAGATGGACCCAGAATTGCTCACATAGGATCATGGTCAGATAACTTTTGAAGATCTCCAAGAAGGAAGACTCCGTCATGTCTCCGGGCAACCTGTGTCAGTGCTCAAGCACCCTCTCAGTAAAATTGGTTTCTCAATTGTTCCACAGAACTTCTTGTCTTTCAATTTATGCCTATTGCCCTTGTCCTGTCTTGGGGCACCACTGAGTAGAGCCTGGCTCCATCCTCTTTGTGTCCTCTCTGGGTGTATAAACACATTGATAAGATTTCCCCCATCCCTGCCTGCTTCAGGCCTTCCTGATAAGACAGAGGTCACAGAAGGTTGTCGGGTGGGTCAAGCAAGATTCTTCCTTCATGAATCCATGTTGATTACTCCTCATCACCTTCTCTTCTTCATGGACCTGGAAATGGGGACTCTTCAAAGGACATTTCTGAAGAAATCAAATTCTGCTCTGCTGCAGTACAGGATTGTGATCTTACGTTTTGTATTGTTACTTCTCTTGTCTCCTGGTTCTGTAGCCCACCATGTCACGGTCCCTGCAGCCAAGGCTGCCTTCAGCCTCCACATTCCTGATGAGACCCTCCCAGTTGCTGAGTATGAGGTCCAGCACTGCACCTGTTGTGGTTGCTTTCTCTATAGGTGGGTCAAGAAATTTTCGTGAATACCTTCCATTACAATCCTTTGTTTCCTTATGTCCTCCTAGTTTTTCTTTCTAGTAGACATAAAGGTAGTTGAAGGGTCCAATTATGATCAGATCCTGAGAACTTGACTGTTTTCTGTCTGTATAGACTTCATCTTCTTTTTCATCCTCAGTAGGTCACCTACAGCAGAGACACTACAATGTCACTCGGATGAGCCTTCTCTTTAATTTTCATCCATAAATCCTGCTGGCTCTCTGTTGAACTTCAGACAGTGTTCCATTCAACCCAGATGCCTTCTCACATAAAGGGTTACTTACCCTCCTTATCCTGCTGGTCTCTCTTTCCTGTAAAGTGTGTAACCCTCCATTGAAACATTTCGTTCAAGGAAATCATCCCATCTCTGTGATCCAAGCAAGATCAAAGCCTTGCAAATGTCCACAGAGCTGCAGCTCATTTGTTTGTTACCCTTGCTCCATGCTTGAGTATACAGGTACTCCAGATAGGCACCCCAGCATACTGATTTCCAATACAGATTTTTAAGATTTCACCATAATGGTATCTGGTAGGCATTTCCTTGCTTACTAGCAAAGCGGTGGAGGCGACCCCACTTAATTCCCATTTTGTTGATTTTGTGGCCCTTTCCTATCACATCATTCCGTGATCCTTACTCATTAAACCTGTCCCTCATTCCTTCTCAGGGCTGTTAGTAACTCTTTTGCATCACTATCATTCATAGATTCAAGCACTCCTTGCCAGCTCAGGCATTCTGCTGGCAAAGATAATTCTGATCTCCTTAGTGAGGTGAAGTCTACTTCTCTCAAGAAGGTGATGGTCTGCATAAAGTGCCCAGTGCTTGTAGGACCTAAAGCCTTGTCACCAGCAATGGATCCACAGTCAGTTAAGCTGAGTTATCAGTACCCTCCTTCTCATTACTTTACCCTCATTGTCAGGATTGAGGCCAACATTACTTGGGCCCTATGCCCTTAAACTACCACCCCTGGAACTCTGAAATAACTTCTCACACTGTCCAGGTTCTTCCTAGCAGCACCAGTGGTGCCCACATTGAAGAAAGCAGGGGATGATATTTTGAGGGTCAGGAAATATTTGTCAGTCCCTCCAGAACATTTCAGATATGGGCTCCCAGCAGGCAGCAAACCTGTAGATGATAGGTTAGTTTAGCAGATTGGTGGCTTTGTCCCCTGCAGTGTGAAATCACCCATTTCAATGACTTGCTACTTTTTTTTTATGGTCACGCATGGTTTAGTGGCAGGAAGGTCAGTTGATAGGCACATATGGATCCTTTTCAACTCCAAAGGCAGTGAACCTATTTTGTAGTAGTAAGCCTTTGGGTAGGCAAGGAGCCTTCTTCTTTGTAGCTGAAGTCACTGGCTTCATCCCTCACCTTCCCCCAGAGTTTGCACTTATGCTAGAGATGGACATTGCCTGTACCTCAACAGCTGTTGTGGACCAGCTATTCTTGTAAAAGGTCCTTGTCTATCTCCCTTTCACTTTCTGCGATGCTGTGCAGACTGCTTACTGTCCCCTACAGCCCCTCCAGTTGGAGGTACAGTTCCTGCAAGATGGCACACCTCCCACAGGACAAGAGCCATTTTTTCTGGTCTCAGAGAGATGCTCCAGGCACTCCCTGGGTCACGAAGCTTGAAGGAATGCTTCTACCATCTGAAGATCTGCCTGCGCCTGAAGATCTGCCCTGACAGGGTCAGCTTCTCCAACATTTGCATGAAGACTGTAGCATGTAAACTCTGTACCCAACAGTTTACACAGGTACAAATTCGGCTGAGGTTCCCTTCTTATGCCTCTCTGCACAAACTGCTGTATCAGCTGCCTGTCTTCATCTTTCACGCTCTAGGGCTGATTCTAATATAGGCTTCTCCTCAGCTTTGGCTAAAAGTTTCTTGACCCTCCCTAATCAGGATCTCATGTAACAAAGGCCTTAGGGAACCTGGCTCAAAAGCAGCTGACTCCATGCAGTAAAATCTGCTAGAAGTGCTTCAGTCCCACACTTAACTGTTTGATGTGATTTTGGGGGACAAAATTATGGGCCTGGTGAAGAGTGAGATTCCCATTAACTTCCCAGAGATCAAAAACTTAAATCTTGATAACATTCTTCATTGGGTCATGGGAAAGCATGTATTGTATAATTTCTCTTTTGTGGGAACTGGTGCTCCTGAGGCACCTTGGTTTGAAGCAATGAATAGGGATATAAATACTTGGGGAATGGCAAGAAAATCCATGCTTTCTCTTTTCTAAGGATTCTCTGCATGTTTATCAGAAAAATGATGTGCATCCAGATGAGTGATTTCTAAATTTTCCAGTAGCAGAGCAAACCCAGACCCAGGCTAAGACATATCAGTCACGGTTGCTTAGAGTTAATGGCAAATATAGTGAAAATATGTCTTACTGTAGATCCTTAGGTCTATGGACCACACATAAATAAAATAACTCCGGCTTGCAGAGGAGAAAATTTATTGGTAGGGAGAAACCTCTGAATATGTGTTTGAAGAAATATCTTATCTCCATTCTGTAGATCTCTCTATTTAGCTGGTTCTGTATTTATTTATAACATCCAAACGTAGGCAGTCCCAGTGAAAGGGCTGAATAAAACTCTCTTTATAGAGAAGTAGACACTTTTCCATTTATAGGGCAGCTGCAGAAATTAGTCACACTAGTTATTCTATATAAAATGGAGTAAAATATTGAAGGAAAAGTCTGTACCATGAGGAGCATTTATAAAGCTAGAACATCCATGATAATTTCAGGCAGACTAAGGATTACTTAAATTCCATGAAGATAATTGATTTCCTTTTTTTGCTGTGCATTCTTTCAGTTATAGGTACATCATCTTCAAGCTGAATTAAAATAAAAGAAAGAAAACATTCTTTAAGAAATCAAAAAATCTGTATGATGTGAGGTGTATTACGAATAGGAGACACAAGACACTGAAGTATGTAAATTTGAATGATAACATCATGCAGAATTATATGCTGCGCTAACAGCCTTTAGATGGTGCAAATTATCTTGTTACTATACAGAAAAAAAATTTGATTAGCTTACAGAGTATTCACTAATTTGGCCTGATTAGGAGGCTTTGCACTCTGCCGAATGCAAAGCAATTAGTAAAAACATTCCATACACTACTTGTTTTCTACAACCAACAAGGAAATTGATGTTATTAATCCTTTCAAATATAGCCATATTTATTATAAACCAATTCTAGTTTTTAAAGAAATTTACTGATTTTCATATATAGTCATGATATATCTTGCGTACTACAATCCATAGGACATATCTAGATGTGCTCATTTTAGACTTGCTATTTGAACCCCAGATTACAACGGTAACCCTTTCTTCCCCAAAGCATTCTCTTCTTTTAAGCCCTCCCACCTGGGAAACATTGCAATTACAACAATTTTTTTGCTGACTGCATTTCGTTACAGATTTTCTTTCTGAGAGGTGCAAAAAATGTATTTAGTTTAATGAGATCAAATTATCAAACCATGTAAATTGTGTAATTCCTATCTTTAACTATAAAGAAAATAGGGAAATTTACACAACTCAAGAATCTTTTCTTTCCGCTGAAATGCAAGACTATCTCAAGTGCTTTAATTCACCATATCTCTAAAGCATATCTTCAGGCATATACAATATATATTACCAAGCCCCAAATTTGCTAGTCTGCAAAATTAAATTCAAAAGCCTGTCTAAAATGTTTCACTGAATAAAAAAACCAGCAAATTTTTGGGTTGTCAATGACACCTTTATTAATATTACTGAAGAAATGTTCATGTAAGAAGTAGAAACATAGATTGAAGTCATACTTAGATGTTCAAAATTGTTACCTACTATTCAAGGAAAAAAGTTAATTATGGACTGTGTCTCCAAGTAGAGACTCTGGGTTGACACTGCATTTTTTAATCAGTTGTGGTGTTTAATTTTAACTGCGTTTACCTTACTCTTATTGCTGCCTCTTTGCTAAAACTTCACCACAAAATAATAAGAAAATGTGGTCAGTTTATCTACAATATTTTCCCATTTCTTAGTCTTTCATTTTAGCTCTAACAAAGTTAAAGTTAGATTGTCTCCCCCAGTCAAACAGTCGATACCTATAGTCAGCAGCAAACCTCACTGAATCAATATTCCTCCTCTGAGACAGCATCATTTGATCTCTCATAGATTAATTTCTTCCCAGTCTTGTGAACTGAGAAGGTTTCTACAAGGCTGGTGATAGAAAAACATTGTTATGTGGAAGACAGAAGTTTACAGCTCTATAACACCGGTAGAATGATTTAGTAAAATCCAGTGACCTAACCTCTGGAGAACGGCTTCGTTGAAAGAGAACTATAAACACACACAAACACACACACACACACACACACAAACACACACATACACACTTTATTGGGAAGTCTGTCTTTCTACCAACTTGCATTTTGACACACTACAGAATTGCCCGCTGACAGGGAAACAAGAGCTGGTTTCACATACATTTTGAAAATGCATTTTGTTGGATGAAATATATGTTCAACATTATACATCACCTTTCTTTTAAGCACAAACCTATCTTTCAATTCTTCAATATGAGGAGGTTCTTTAAGGTAGGAAAATTTTGAAGATTTCAATATTAGACATTCTTAAAATGACAGATATGGATTTCTGCACTTGTTTTCTGGTATATTAGAGAAATTATCTCAAATATTTTATATGGCAGGAAAGCAATACACACATATGTCATCCATGTTATTTATTGATCCTCTTTTGGTCAATATATGTTGCAATATCAGATAATCATTCATGTTGATCCATACTTGCTGAAGTAGGTAGTATGAAATTTTATATTCATATAGTTAGCAGTATAACCTAATAATGCATCTGAAATAGAACATATTGGAAAATAGGGTGAAAAAATCCAAGGTAATTTGCTGAAAGTATTGTGAAGTTTCTAGATTATTCCATTGCTTTTATCATCTTTTTTTATTAGCCTCCCTTTCAAAAAAAAAAAAAAGCTGTTCCAACTATAAATATGTAAGAATTGCTTCTAAACCGTCTATTATCACTCTATGAATCAAAAAATATCTGGACCTAGAGGGCTTTGAAAATATCTACTTATTTCATTATAGAAACTAAAGACAAATACCAAGAACTGAGAGGAAAGGACCAGAGAGCAAAATAATCATAATACTGTACAATTTCCCCTTATGCTTGCATTTTAAATTCTGCATGTGGATTTGACTATTTGGTGTCAAAAGGATACAAATACAATAGAGTGAAAAGTACAAAGAATTATTAGAGTTGTAGAAAAATTTCCACATAGCTGAACAGACAAAGGCTTCTTATCCTAAGAAGAAGCTGTTGGGGAAGATTTTGACAGACATGTACAAATTCCTGAAGGAGAGAAGAAAGAATGATTGAAGTTCTTCTTCAGAAAGTGCATATTGTAATCCTGTGAACTCACTGTTGCAAGATGATTAAAATACCAGAATATAAGAAGGTTAATCATCAGTTAGGTGAGTGAATGGTAGAAAAACACAGAGATATTGAATTGTTTGAGTGTGCTCTAACTCCCAGATCATAGAGAGCTAAAAAACCTGCTGGAAACTAGAATTTAGCTCTAGAAATACAGTGACGCCTCTCGTTTTGCAGTTTTTTGTCTGTGACCAGTGAGAAGAATAGCTTTCAGATACTGATGCTCCTTAGGATTGACATCACATAGTCTTAGTTTGGCTTTGTTAGTGACAAACAACCAAACTCCTTTGATAAACCTGCTTCTCACAGTATGAAATCTGGACTACTATGCCATATATTTCTAATAAAAATATATATCTTGTTTTAGAGGGTAGTTTTTTTCAGCAGTGCTTTAATCTTTAATACTTTAATACTTTATTATTAGTATTCTAAACCTTGCTTCTTAATTTTTTTTCATAGTGAAACCAAGGTAAAAAAAGCATTAATTACTGGACTTTGATCAGTCTGCATGAGGCCAGAACATAGAAACTCTTGGATCCCAAACAGAGAAATATTATCTATGTTTTAGTCAACAATTTAGAAAATTACTTAGAAAATAAATATCGTCAGTTTATGCTGGTTGCTCAAAATCCAAGAAAAATAAAGAATTAAATTTGTAGAGAAGGTACCTAATGTCGTCATAAGCAGCCAAAACCTGTTACAGGGTCCAATGGAAATCTCAAGTGATACCTACTTACAACATTCACCACTGGTGAATGATGCAGCTTCATGCTAGTCTCAGAAGCTTGATTTTCAGGTCACCCATGTAACTACCAGTCTCATAATGACAAGAAGTTAGAAAGCTATGTACCATAGAATAAAATCATAGAGTGTCCTGCATTGGAAGGGACCCACTAGGATCATCAAGTCCAACTTTTGGCCCTGCACAGGACAAACCCAAGAATCACACCATGTGCCTGAGAGAGTTGCCCAAACTCTTCTTGAGCTCTGTCAGGCTGGTGCTGTGACAACTTCCCTGGGGAGCCAGAGCCTGTTCCAGTGCTCAGCCACTGTCTAGGTGGAGAACGTTTTTCTAATATCCAGCCTAAACCTCCCCTCACTCAGCTTCATGCTGTTTCCTTGATTCTTCCTCCAGACAGAAGAGACCAAGTAACCCCAGCCACTCCCCACCAGATTTCCCCACCAGACCCTTCACCATCCTTGTAGGCCTCCTTTGGACACTTACTAAGAGCCTATCATCTATTATATGTTGTGGTGCTCAAAACTGCACACATTATTCCAGTTGAGGCCGCACCACGGTAGAGCAGAGCAGGACAATCACTTCCTTTGACTGTCTGATGATGCTATGAAATTATTTTTCTGGCAAACTGCAAGTTTTTATTTTACCTCCTTGTTGAAACCAGCGCTTAGAATGAAATTCTTTCTTGTCTTTTCATAGCTATCCAAAAGTGTAGAGAGAAGAAAACAGGAAGACTCTTGAATTTTGTTTTCCTCTGTAGGTAAGCTCTTCAGTGACAAATCACATGTCAGATAAGATTTTTGCAGTGATTGCTACAATCCTCTGAGAGTCCAAAGTTCTTATTAACAACTGACTACATCCTGGAAATTAATAAGGGGTTGCAAAGCAGTTAGATAATTATAGCTATTTCAGCTCTCTGACTCACAGGAAGATCGAGTAACAAACTGGCACTTCTTAAATTATGCCTTTACATAAGGGCAGGTAGACTGGCTAATAAGTAATAGGCAGAAGCTGTAGGGCTGTCCCTTATTTTCATGTCATTTGAAAGTCAGAATGAAAAGTCTGACTTTGGAGAAGCTGTTTCTGTGCAAAAAAAAAGTGACAATAAAATTTTAAAAAACTGGCCAGCAGAAACAAAAAAAATCCAAATACAAGAAAAACAATTAAAAAAAAAAAGACACAAAAGAAACTCTAAGGCAGGCCTGTATGCCCATATGCCCTGTCTTTACCAATGGAAAAATTTTGTAACACATTCTGCTTGGTTCCCCATCCCCAGCCTCTGCAGTCTTATGTTCTTTCAGATTCGTCTTGACCATCTCTCCTTTCTGTGTTAGTACTAGAAATCAAATGAAAATCTACATGCTCTAGCTCTAAAGCCTCTAAATGTCTCTGCAAAACTCCAACTACACTTTGGCACTCTATAAAACACTACTTTTCCTAGCAAAAAAACCCCCAAAACCCAAAAATGCTTAGACTAGAGCAACAACTGTATTTATTGTAATGATAAAAAATATCTGCAGAGCTTTTCATCTCTTTTGGCTGATTGGAAAGAAAGGCAGTTACACTGTATTGTGAGAAACTTCATAGACATGGGCAATATCTGTGCCCAAGTGACAAAGAATTATTTATGAGTATTTTTTAGAACTAAAATTCTCAACTATTTTTATAGCAACTAGGGACTGGACCTATAAAGCTCATATACCACTGTTTTTTTTTTTTTAATTGCTACTAAAGATATAGCAATAAAAAGTCTTTCAAAAGCTGGAGAAGCAGATCATTGAATGCTCTAACAACAAACTGATTATTACTGTGCTGCATTTGGGAGCTGTCAATAAGAGGCTGATTTCTTTCGAAAACCATACCTTTTATTGCAGCATTATGGCTTCAAGGATTTTTGAAGATTTTGCTTGTCGGCCACTTTCTACGCATGAAAAATTGTACATCAAAAACAGATTATAATTAGTTTTGTATCAGAAGTGAGTTCTGCAGCACAGTTTTAAACTGGTATATTAGTTTCCTTTCTTATGCCAAAGAGGAAGATGTACCATTCCTAGAAGTCTTGAGTTTTGAGAGGATTTGAACACTTATGCAGGGATAATGAAAAAATCCTTACTGTAATTCACATGAAGGAGAGAAATCATGATGTCTCTGAACAGAACAATGTCTATAGCCTCTGTCTTTAGAAATGTTGCTGTTCTAGAGGGAAGAGAAGGAAAAAGCTTTGCTGGTGACTTAAGGGTGTTTTTGGTTGATAATTCTAAAGCCATGTTAATAACTCTGACTGCTTCTGCCGTGTGATTTCTAAAGGTGCTTGACCAAGAAAGCAATTTGATTGCTGTTTTCCTAATTTTGAAAATTCTCTCAAGAGCTCACAAAAAGTTTTCATGAATTATTCTAGCCTTCTATTTGAAGCCTCTATGACCTCCCTACAAGAGCTATGTAAAATGTTAACCAAACTTCTGAACATCAAAACATTGAACACTTCTATGTGTCAGTAAGTCACTCCTCTCCAAGGCTTGCTCTTTTCTGGAAAGGAAAGGCCATCCAGTTTGTTTACAGTAGTCTCAGCAGAAAAAAGGCTTATTCCTTATCACATCAAATACCTTTTAGAGAAAGTGTATGCACAATTCGCCATTCATTCCAAAGGTGCTGATATTATGCATCATTTGGGCATAACTAATTAATTTCTCTGCTGTGCTTCTCTGCCTGAATTATTTTTAGTCTCCCAAACATCTATAATTTGTGATTTCATACTTTAAAAAAATGAAATCCTGTGACAGTTTTGATCTTATAATTTGGGATAAATGTCTTAATGTTCTAACATCCAGAGAAATGAGACAGGACTTTGCAGGTAAAGCTCAGCAGAGAAATTCACATACTCCAAAGGTACTGGCATTTACTGGCAGGTAAAACATTAATGTATCAGCTCTCCTGCCCAAACTTGCCTAGGTCAGAGACAGTTCACCACATTCACTTCAACAACAAAGTGTTTCAGTATTTGGTAATATCCCACTTGCTAAATCTTTCCTGGTTCTCAATATAGCAATCCACGTTTTTAGCCTTCAGGTATGAAAACCACTTCATATGACAAGAAAACAGTGGTAAGGCTGCAGGGGCCTTCCAACAGCTGTCAGATTCATTAAGGATTTTGAAAGAGAATCTTGATTCTCTAATTTTCTGCTATATAGACATCATGGTAGGTGAAGACTTAAATGATTATAACAGGTAACAGCAAAGCAGTAATTTATTGTGCCATATTCAATGAAGATTATTAGATAAAAAGGCCTAAAATTTTCAATATTCTAAAAACTTTCTGAACATCTTAAAGAAATCTACTTTGTCCTGTGGCTTATCCAAGAAGTGTTATCTTTTTTTATTCTTGTTTCATCTGAACATGTGAAATAATACATACAGGATGCAGTCTGATGGCCCCTGCTTTCGGGCCATACTGGATTGATGGTTAATGGGTGAAAGTATATAAAATGTGAGTTGACTAAATTTTCTGAGCATATTTCCACTTTGTCCTCTTTCAGTTTTGTTTGAGACTAAAAATGGGAAATAGCTGTTTCAAATGAATACCTTGATGGGAAGCTGAAATGAAAATAGAAAGTCCATTAATGTAGCTTGTTTCATTTTTTCTCAAATATGATCAGACAGGGACTTAGAAATCCAAGATGTATTTTCTTTCTTTGCAAAGACAACAGTGAAAATGTAATGTCCAAG
>VWZV01013381.1:46818-194844 GCA_013397155.1 Irena cyanogastra | reverse complement strand
TGGCCCCGGGAAGGGCGAGCGGGGAAGGTTAGCGGGGATGAGCCGCGTCAGGCCGGGCTGAGCGCTGGGCTGCTGTCTGCGCGCAGTTCATGGGGTGTTTCCGCGTGTCCCGTCGCTTTCCGCGTTATTTACACCCCGCAGAAATGAAAAACGATCCAGCAGCAGCTGCGGGAGGAAGCGCGGCCGTGTCCCCGTGCCCAGCGCGGGTGTTGTGCAGCCCGGGGGCGGCTGGAGGGGCAGCGGGCAGCTCCGGTTTGACTCCCGCCTCTCGGGCCGTGCCCTGCCGCTTGCTCCGGGGAGTTCCCCCCGTTTGTGTGGTTCCAGTTTTCCTCGTTTCCAGGAGGGGAGAACAGCGCTTGCAGGAAGTGGGAATGCAAATAGCTGTCAAACGGGAGGGTGGGTTGGTGCAGCACAGAGCGTGTGTGATCTGTGCTGTAAAAAAAGGGATTGGGAAATCACTGGCTACTTTTTGTAGTGAATATGCACTCTATGATGGTATCAGGATGCAGAATTACAGTGATGTAACTGTTTGCTTTGCTGGAGACGTAATTAGGTTGAAGTCGCCGTGACTGTTCACATTAACAGACTTAAATTAGCTCTTTTGAAGGGAATGCTCTCTGACTTCGAAAATCTACAGATAAAAAGAAGCCGTGGTGGTTCATTAGGAGATGAAACTGATGTGAAATTTTAGCGGTTTGAGATTGAATAGCTGAGATCTCTTTGTGGCTGAAAGGGATTGGTAATACTTTTATCTCTGTATATACTCTGTCTCTCTTCTTGGTTTTCCTTTAGCATAGTGTATTTTGTATCATATAGATGTGATGATTTCTTTTTTATGCCTTTTGTGAGGTTGGAGAACTTTTAAGGAATGTGAATTGATGGGATTTTGCGGTGGTTGAATGGCTGAACATGAAGAACATAGAGGAAGTGTGAGGATTTATGTGTCTGATATGAGGAACAATTGAAACACAGGCTTGGACATTCCTCTAATGAATATTGGAAGATGCTAGTGAGAATAGTTTGACCAGTAGCATTATTTTTTGGAACCTGGGAGGAAGAATCACATGGACATGGATGTGGATATAACAGCTGACATAAAAATGTGCTTGCCAGCTTGAAATCACAGAGCAATCACTGTGTGTGATACCTGAGCTCTCTTCAGTGGAGTGTGAGGATAGAGCATGCACTGATGAATGCAAAAATTAGAGATAAAAAATTACTCTCTTAAGTAGGATGTGATCCATGCAATTGCTGTTGGCAAAGAGGTAAAACTTTCAGCTTTGACACACCAATGTTGATATTGGTGTGAGCCTGCAGCATTGTGGAGTCTGATCTGACTTTGAGCCTGTGGCCCTGTTCCAGAAGAGGCAGAAATCAAAGCCCAGCCACAGTTTGTGTTCGTGTCCTTCTCAGGTGCAGGTTGTTTAATCCAGGAGCGCTTTGTCCTTGCTGCTGTACCCCAGTGAGCTCCTGGTGGATCAGACAGTGTTCTTTGCTGGGCAGCAAAGTCATGTGTGATATATTTTCTTTGACTTTTGCAGCTCAGGGTGAAAGATGTGTTATTGAAAAGATATCCTGTTCAGCATCTCTGGTATTACTTTGTGCTTTTGGAAGAGTGATTTGGTATCACAAATCTGATAGCAAAGCTTTGTGATACTTTGTACAAAAATGTGTTCTGAATTCGTGCATCGGGGTATTTTCTTGCATTTTTAATAGCTTCTTTTACTCTAAAGTCTCATTTCTGGGTTTTGAGGATGTTTATAAAGATGCTGCTGGCATAAATCATAAAAATGGTTTGGGTTGGAAGGGATCTTAAAGATCATCTTGTTCCCACCCTCTCTGGGAACATCTTCAACCAGATGGGATTGCTCAGAGCTCCATCCAGCCTGGCCTTGAACAATTCCAGGGATCCAGGGGTAGCCACAGCTTCTCTGGGCACCCTGTGCCAGGCCTTCACCACCTTCACAGGGAGCAATTCATTCTGTACATCTAAACTAAATTTCTTCTCTTTCAGTTTGAAAAAAGACATAAGTAATTAGATGATCAACTTCCCAATAAGACCTTCATAGTTCTGCTGAAGTACTTCTGTCTGCCTTTAGTCTGAGGAGATTTAGAATCAGCACATCCCCTTTTCAAAGCTGGAAAGGAGCAATTCCAGTGTTCCCCGATGGGCTGGCTAAAGGAGAATTGTTACAGTAGCTTGAAACCTGACTGTATTAAATATGTACTTAATGAATATTCTCATCAGTGTGTTGCACACAAATAATCTCACATTAATTCTGTGTTCACTGTGACCTGTCCCTGTGCCTGCAGGAGAGCAGAGATGGGCCAGCACAAGGAAAGGGCTGCAAGTATAAATGGGAAATTCAAGAGATAAACACTTAATATATTGTAAAAACAACAGCAGGGTTTTGGAGAGATGGTGAGCTGTGCCACTGAGCATGGATTTGGGGATAAGTTGATGGTAACACTCCTGGGCTGTATCATGGATCTCCATCACAAGTTATTTCAGCTGCTCCTCTGCAGAGTTGCATGTGCTAAGGACATCCCAGGTTCCCAAACTGCTGTGAGGGTGGCTGTTAGACCAGTCACTGGGAAAGAATCGAAACAAGCCACAGCTGACTTTTTAAATGCCTTTGCAGCTTGGCTTGCCTGGGTCTGTAATAAAAGCAGGTGATTCTTCTAAATTAGACATGACTCTGTGCAGACATTATCTGCTAGATATTTATCTGTCAGCAATGAACAGTCCAAATTGCCCATGGGTGCAGGAGGAGGTTTGCCTGCTTGCTTTACTTAAAACTCACAAGTTCCTGGAGTTGATGTTTATGCTGTAACCTCTTAGGGAGATTACAGGGCTGTAATTTTGATTTGCCACCAGTGCTCTGCTTCCAGGTGGGATTGAAATCCATTGTATGTAAGTGCTGCAGGATTATTATTCTAATGTGTTGGTGTCTCTGCAACTATTGAGAGCAATCAGAAATGTTGAAATAAAGGCATTTTTTTTATTGTGCTACCACTGAAATGGGAGGAATCTTAGGAACTGTCCATTGTGTAGCTTGAAGGAAAATGCAACCAAAAAAATTTATGCTTTGACAGCTGATGGATTTATAGCCTGTATATAAATTCTTACTTGTTTAAAAAAAAATACAGAGAAATAAGCTTTTCTTTTTTTCCTACAACAATGCTTTTCTGTTCATCCTCAAAAAACAGCAGGGAAAAGGATTGTCCTTAACCCTGAAGTGCCTGTTTTTTTAAATTTAATCACCAGTTCAGGGGCCTTATGATACAATTAGTAGTATTGTGTCATTTGTCTTCCTCATGCCCTTTGCAACCTTCTTCCATTAAACCCAGTGATTTTACAATGCCGTCTTTCTGGTGATCATGAGTTTATAACATAACTCTTCAAAAGTTGTTTGGGGTTTTTTTTATTCCAGTAGTACATTTGCATTTTAGACCTGAATTTCAGTACTGGTGAGGTGCAGGCCAGACAAAATACTCCCAACCTGAGAATTTCAAATAACACCTAAGAGTGGAACAGGGTTGGGCCAGGTTTAATATAACCACGTGTGCAAACATAACATTGGGCATGAAGCATTGAATAATTTGGTGTTATCTTCTGGTGCTAGATAAAGATTTGTACAAGGTCAAATTAAAAACTCTTGCTTGGTGTATTAGAGGTTGAAGTGTAGTGCCTTGTCCTTTTGTACTCTAAGTATGCAACAAAGAGTAAATTTGATTAGGACAGGCATTGAAGCAAATAAATGAAGAGTAGAGGGAAGCCGTGAGCATCTCAGTGGGGAGGCTGAGCTCTTCATAAAGGGAGAGCTTTCAAACACTGATCCTCTTTTCTCGGAGGGACCCAGGTGGGGGCACTGCTGTGGGCAGCTGGAGAGGAGAAGGATGGGGCAAATCACATGGGAATGCCTAAATCCATTATCCCTGCAAAGCTGAGCTGGGGGGACACTTGCACATAAACCAGTATCTGGTGAGGCTGTGATAAACACAGGTTTTGCACAGGATTGCAGTTGGGATTAGGGACTGCCTGAACAAATCCCATTTACCTCTCTGTGAGCAATTGCAGCTGATTGCTATGAGCTGAATATTTCACCTGCGGAGGCTGAGCGTGTCTGTTCCACTGCCTGTCATCCCCAGCTCCCCACGGGTGGGTGGCACTGCACAGTGATGGGAGACACTCAGCCTGTCTGCTCCTGTGTCTCTGCTCAGCTGCCACCAAATGCCACGTCAGTGACAACTTAATGGGTGTGCGTTTCACAATATTGTGAAGTTTAAGGGAAGTCTAAAAGCTTATTTGTAAAGCAAACCACAAAGCAATCGCAGCTTCCTGCAGTGATACAGAAGATAAGGGGGGATGGTTTTAAGCTAAAAGAGGGTCGGTTGGGATTTGATAGCAGAAGTTTTTCACAGTGAGGGTGGTGAAGCTCTGTCAGGGATGCCTCATCCCTGGAAATGTCCAAGCTCAGGTTTCTTGGGGGTTTGGAGCAGCCTGGGATAGTGGGAGGTGTCCCTGTCCATGACAGGGAGTGGCATTGGGTGACGTTTAAAGGTCCCTTCCAACCCAGTCTATTCAATAATTCTGATATGTTCATAATAAACATCTGCATTACCATTTAGTCTTGCAGTAGAATGTTTGAGTTTGTTTAAATAAGGTAAGAAACTTCTCCTTTTCAATTCCCCTTGGACTGGGAACATTTGAAAATGGGTACTGAAGGACACAACCAGTAATGTTGTATTTGGAGTGTCTGTTTCTAACAAGCTGCTTTCAGAAGCTTTTCGAGAAAGTGACTTTGTATTTGCTGTAGCTCCTAAATGTCAGAATCCTTATGTTACTCTCAAAATATATCATTACCCTTACAAATAAGAGTGATTTCCACGTCACACAATTTACCTCAAATAAATAGAGAAAAAAACCAATGAAGAAGAAAACCCTAGGTGCTTCTTCAGGCAGCTTCAATCAGACAGCAATTCAGGCCCACACCTCTTCTGTTCTCTTCCCCAAATAGAAATGAAATGCAAGGTTCTGTGCTGCAGTCCTGCTCCAAGTGCCATGTGGTGATTTCCAAAAGTTAACAGTGAAAAATGTCAAGCTTTCAAGTACCTGGTTTTCTAAATAAAACATTTCTAAATAAAACTTTTCCATTGTAGCTACATGCAGTGTGTTTCAGAGTGCCACTATTGATGTATATTATTTTTATTTAATCAGTAATTTCAATAATTAACAGTATTTTCCTGATGCAGCTTTGCTAATCAGTTTGTTGGTGATGTCTTTTCAGATTACATCAGACATGACTATGTGAATAACCAGGGATAACCCAAAGGCAGGACAGGATGTCAGAATAACATACAAAACATTTTTGAGGTATTTCTTTTGTTTTGGATTTCTTCAATTGTGCTAACACATTTTTTTTGTTGTGTTTAAGACATTTAAACAAAATGAATACATTAATTTTGTGCCATTCCGTACTTAAAACATTCCTTAAAGTTTTAGAAGCCCTTTTTTGGTGAAGTAATAGCTGATTTGCATGGTTATCTTCATGTTTCAATGCTAATTATGTATTTTTATGAAACTTAAATTTTCTTGACCACGAGGGGTGGTGATGTCCCAAAGTGCTGTTGGATTTAATTGGCATAATTGTAGTTTTAATTCTGAACATTTAGAAAGATTAAGGTAATTAGAAGTGAGTGAAAAGAGGGCCTCATCTAGGTTTAAGTTAAGCTTGAATTACTTTTAAGGAAAGTGAAGTTTTTTCTTTCCTGAGATAATTTTCTAGTGTGACATCTTCATCATTGGCTTAGCAGCTGCACTCTGGTGAGAGAGAGGAATTTTGTCCAAAAAACCCCAATGTGTGAACAGAAAATACAATTTAACTCCTAGAAATTGTAATAGATCCAAGCAGCAGAGCTGAATTTCAGTTTGTTCTGTTCCACAAGCAGAGAATGTGTCCTTCAGACACCTCACAGTGTCCTGGGAGCTTCCCAGCTATTTTTGCAGTTGCTCTCACATCTCTCTGCTGCATCTGCATGTATTTATTTTCATTTCTGGTTTCTTGGATTGTTCCTGCCTGGTTCTGAGATCAAAGCTTAAGGATCAGAGGGATTTCCTGGGCAGAATGTGTTATTCTGATTCCTGATAAAGAGGTTTTTAAAGGGTTTAGACAAACACAGCTTCATCAAAAACCATCTCAGTGCCAGTGTCTTCACCTGGTAGTGGTCACTTGCACCATTCTAGAGGAACAAAGTGATCCCATATTCAAGGTCTTGGCATGGAAATTGAAATTGCAGTGTCATAATTCCTACAGTCATGTATAGGCTGCCATTAAGAAGGGGGAAAAAAGGGAGACCTCTGTGTGCCTGTCATAAATCAATAAAAATGCTTTCAGGTTTCTCTCAGACATGGCCTTTAATAGCAAGAATCAATATGATTTTTAGAACACAGTATACTTTTAAAGCAGCAGGATATTCTTGAGGCCTAATGTTTAAGCTTTAATTTGTCTCCTGTTCTGCCATTCCATATCTTTCCTTCAGAGAGATGTCTAGAAAATAATTCTGTTTTCATGAGAACTGTTAAGGCTTCAAGTCTGTTTTTTGTTCCACATTGGAAGGACAACAAAGCCCTAAAAGAGTTTTCATGAAATTAAATTAATTAATGTGTTCTTTGGAAATCTGATTCATGTTATCCGTTGCCATGTTAATTTCAGCCAGAACCATTTGTTTCCCTTAAGTTTGGGCTGATCTGAGACCATTTGATAAGTTATCTAATATCTTTGTAACAGGCTTGTGGGTTTTCCAAAACAATAACATTTTTGTCAACAAATTCAGCTGCTTTCTAACTTGCTGTGTTGTTTGTTGTGAGCAGTGTATAAGAACGGCTTTATTTCCATCCTGGTTTTCCTTTCTACTCTTTCCTCACTTGCTGGAGCAGAATGAAATGTCTGCAGTCTGGTGCTATAATTTGCTGTTTTCAGAGAGACATGAGCTGTAATTTAATGAAGATTTTGCCATTTTAGTTTGAGATAAAAGAGAGAAGTTGAGTTTTTAACAGAAGAGGAGGAGCGGTTTATGAGCACAGCACGATGGAAATGAAACCAGTCTAAAATCCCTTTTTCAGGCATTGAAGTTGAATGTTAGTGGTGAGTTAAACCTTGCTGGACACCCACCAAAGCTGCTCTGTGTCTCCCCTCAGCTGGAGAAGGGAGAGAGAATGTTAAAAAAGGGCTTGTGGGTCAAGATAAGAGCAGGAGAAATCACTCAGCAATTACCGTCACAGGCTTGACCTGGGGAAATCAGCTTAATTTATTACCAAGGACTTTAGAGTAGAAGAATAAGAACAATTGTGCTAACACATACAAAAAAACCAACAAACAAACAAACAAAAAAAAACACCAACAAACAAACAAAAAACCCTTAAAACCAAAACCTTAAAACATGTCCCCCTTCTTTCATATTCATCTTGATGTAGTCACAGAATCGCTCAGGTGTTGATCAAAAAAAATCCTAGCTCTATTTTGAACTTGAACATGCTTTATCTCCCAGAGCTAAAAACCCAGAGCCAGCTGTACTTTATTTCCTCATGAATAATTAAAAATGATAATAATGATGATGATGATGGTGGTGTGTTTGTCCCTGCAGGGCGAGGCCAGCAAACCATGCAGTCATCAGGGCACCGTTTCCGCGATGTCGAGCACCACCCGCTCCTGGCCGACAATGACAGCTACGACTCCTCCTCCTCCTCCTCGGAGGCTGACATGGCTGAGAGGGTCTGGTTCATCCGGGATGGCTGTGGCATGGTCTGTGCCATCATGACCTGGCTCCTGGTGGTCTATGCAGACTTCGTAGTGACTTTTGTCATGTTGCTGCCTTCCAAAGACTTTTGGTACTCTGTGATCAACGGGGTTCTCTTTAACTGCTTGGCCGTGCTGGCTCTGTCGTCGCACCTGAGGACTATGCTGACTGATCCAGTAAGTATCCAAGAGTTCCTTGGCATTGGACTGTCTCCTCCATCTGCACAGAAGTTTGGAGAAGTGATACCAGGTCTTCTCCTGCTGGGAAAAGTAGTGTTAGATTCAAAACCCTCGTGTTGGGTTCAAAACCCTCAAGGTTTTGATGATACCTGTGCCTATCATCAGGATGGTACCTCTACTTCTCCTGTTACTCCATTAGTGAAACCATAAAGGAACAGTCAATATAAAATTTATAAAAGTGTTAGACTCAAAAAACCCAGTAAAATATTACTCCAGGTCCTGAGGAAGCTAATAAAGTTTGGTCTTCTCTGTCCTCATTTTTCTAACTTTTTTTCATCAGATTTATTTTCAAAATTTGTACCTTCATCCTTCTGCATCTCCTGAAATGCTTCTTCCATTTATGGCACATGGAGGAACTTTTAGAGGTGGATGTGGTGCAAAACCTCAGGCACAATTGGCATAATTGAAAAACCACTGTCCCATGTGATTCCTGCATTTGTCTTTGAATATTTGGAGTCAGAGGGAAGGGAGATTTAAGCTGAACACACTTGGAAGCAGTGTGGATGTAAGAGATCTTGGAAATTCTCATTTCTTAGAAATTTTACTCCTCAAGATTACAAGAGATGAAACAGTTGATTTTGTACTAGGATCTATTTTTAGGGAATAAATCTGGGAAAAGTGGGGTGGAGGGAAAAACATCTATTTTCTCCAGATTTTTGGAGAAAAATGGAGATTTTTCTGCCGTACCAATGTATAGAGAAGTTAAAGGGAGTGTTCAAAAACCCAGCAGGGTGTCGTAGTTAATGATTTTCTAGGTCTTTGATTTACTTCTGTCCGCACCCAGTGATGAAATATCACAACTTCTACAAACTGTGACAGCTAAGAGAGTTAATGTTTTAAGGATTTATTGCTTATAAATATGAGCTGGTAAAACAGGGTGTCTTTCTAGACCTGTGTTGTTTTTTATGATCCAAGCTGAGATGAGTCACTGCTTTTTTCCTCTCTTCCTTTCATGCTGACTCCCAGAATGGAAGGCACAACTGTGTGATAGAAACTAAGATGAAAGGAATGAACTGCCTCAAAACTTATGTGAATTAAATTTACTCTTGTGTCTATAAAAATAGATTTTTGGTGGCTGGCTGTGACTGTGAGGGATGTTTTTGAAATAGAGTATATTTTTGTCAGCAAAATGCTTGAAAGCATGGTCTGAGGTTCTCATCCTTGTGGCAGGGGAAGAGGGGAATTTGAGATGTTTACAAGGGACAAGCATTAACCAAATATTAACTTGGGTAAGAACATTCAGATTGCAAAATCCACCTGTGGGGAGTACAACAGGAGTGTTTAAGGAAGTCTCTGGGTACCCCTGTGAGCACCAGGACAGGTTTGAAGCACCAGTCAGCCAAAGAGCTCACCTGGGACAGGACCTGGGCTGTGTCGTGGCTAACACTAACACAAATTTATTGTTCCAGGCTGTAGGTAACAAAATCCCTGCCTCAGCAGAGGGGTGTTTGGCAGTGGAATCTGAATTCTTGCTGGCTTCTTAATTCTGTCCCAGGACTTCTGAAGGTGTCTGTGTCAAGTGCTGATGTTGCATGGGGGCTATTTTGGAATGAGAATGAATTGTAGAATGTTGCAGTTGGTTTAGGCTGGCCTGAAGAAGGCTCTCCCTGTGTGAAGGAAGTGCTGACCTGGAGCAGTTGGTCCAGAAAGGCCACCGCACTTGGCTCTCACATCCCAGATTATTTCACAATCACTTCCCCTCACAGATTAGGTTTTATCTCCATAAATGAGCAGGGTGACAATGGTGCTGTCCATTATTTTCTCTTGACTAATCCAAATTTAGATTCTGAACTCAGGAGGCTGATGCAGCTCTGTGATAATCAGATCAGAGAACTCATCACTAAAAGTTAATTTCTTTTCCCAATCAATTATTTTTCTTTTGAATCAGTTCCTTCAACTCTTTACCATGAAGCTGCACAATAAAGAAGAGTAAAGAAGCCAGTGCTGGTCCTGTTAAACATTTTAGGAAAAAAAAAATTACAGTTCCCAAAAACTTGGGGCAGGTGGTTAAACCCTGGCTTCAGAGAGCTGAAATAACATCTTTCAAGTAGTTGCTGATTTAACTTTTGTGGGTGGCTTGGCCCATTAATCAAATGCCACAACAAATATTCAGGGTAACTCCTCAGCAAATGATGAGCAGTGCTTGTATCTGCAGGGTAAGATGTGTCTCCCTCTTCATTTCTGTGAGCTGGTGACAGGATAGTCTCTGAGAATTAAGCTAATACTTGGCCAGAGATGAGTCTTGCTGAAATAAAGCTGAATTTGAGGTCAAGCAGAGGTAATTTATTCATTTGGAATTGATTCTGGCTTATAGCAGACTGGCTTTGAATAAATGAACTTATTTCAGCAATTATCCTGAGGTTACTGGTATGAAGTCTATGAAATGTATTTTTAAATGCTCTCATGCCATTTAAGAAGCTTTCTCTCCTCTAATTGAAATGATTTCAGGGGGCTGTGCCCAAAGGAAATGCCACTAAAGAATACATGGATAATTTGCAACTGAAACCAGGAGAAGTGATCTACAAATGTCCCAAGTGCTGTAGTATCAAACCTGAGCGTGCACACCACTGCAGGTATGCCAGAGTTCCTTAAAGAGTTCTGCATTTGGGGGCATGGAATAACATTCCTGATACTTGTTCATTTTTTCCCCCACAAATTTCTCTTGGTATCCACTAAACTTTCAAATTCCTACATTGCAGAGTATTTTATAAATGTAAAGTACTATGGCCAGAAATGACTGTGGATGAGGGGAGAGAAGTAAGAGACTCAAAGATTTTATTAAAATAACTGTGCTCTGGTGTCTTAAATAATGTTGATCAGTGAATATCTTTTCCTGTACATAATTCCAGTTACCGTGCTGTGCTGTGGGTAATGCGGGGCAAAGAAAAGAATCTCAAATTTTTGAGGCAGCTGATAAAAGAAGTGACTCCTGCAGTCTTAAATTAGCAAAATTTAGAGTAGTTTTAAATGATTACTTTGTGTCATCTCTTCTTTGCAGTGCATTTGGAGTTATATGTGAATTGGCAGATTATTTTCCCAGAGTTGCATGAATAATTGGTTAAATGCACTTCCACTTACTGAAAATCCATTTGAATAAGGGCAGAAGTGATGATCATTTGAACTAAACATGCTATGGAAGAGATAGTAAATGTGTATTTTTAATTCTCAATCTTTGGAGTTTTCAGGCACTGTGGAAATGCTTTTGTAGTGTTTATTGTGTGCCAGTGGAAAATAGCTGTGCCTGCATAATCAGGGCTTACATAAAGATGCAAGTGCTTCTGGTGGCTCTCTAGGTGTGGGGAGTGATGTGTGTTGAATTGTGAGAAGCATTAAATTGAAATCTCCGAGTTAGTGCCTGTCAAAAGAACAGAGCAGAGTCTTGTCAGGACTCCGAGATGATTCTGGAGCTTTGTGGGTTCTAAATTAAAAGCCTTGTGTGTAGCAGTGCTCAGTGCTACGGCTGAGAAGCTGCTCCCATTTATAAATCCCCAGCCTTGGCAGGGAGCTCCTGCTCTTCTCAGCTCTGAGTGGGTTTGTGTATCTGGAGTGTGAAGGGAGAAGTTCCATGGATAAACAGGCGAGTGTGGAATGATCTCCAGTTGGTTTGGGCTGGCTTTGTTCAGGTGCAGATCCCAGGGCTGCCTTGCTGTGCAGGGATGCTGCTGCTGCTGCTTTATCAGTTCAGGGGTGTTCACTGGAGCATGGCCCAGCTGCTCCTGGGGCAGGATGGGAGGTGGCAATCCCTGGGGATCCAGGAGAGCTGTGCAGTGTTCACATGGCCTGGCTCTGTGCCCGTGGGCTGCACTGAGGGACACCTGGGAGCCCCTGCAAGGCATGGGCTGGATCTCACTCATTTTCTCATCCCATATTCAGGTTGGTTCCTACAGAGACCTTGCAGGTTTCTATGGAAAGCATTTCCCACATCTTTAGTCCTAGTAGGGTTTGCTGATTTGGAAGGAGCCCTAAGTGAAGACAATCATCTGTTGAACTCCATATGAGAGAAAAAGAGCTGGAGTATCAGAGATCTTAGAGCTCAAATACCTCCTTTATAGCAAGATTTTGAGCAACATTTATAGTTAAAGCAGAGCAAGAATGGATAATGTCTATGATAAAGGAAATACCTGATATTTTTAAAGGGTTTGTTTTTCCCAAGCACCTGTTTGGGGATCCAGCTTTGTGTCTCTTAGGAATTGTTTTAATCCTTGGTCAAATACTCTGTCAGATGTTTTACCTAAAGGCAAAGGAGGCATTTGGGGACTTGCTCAGTGCATCCCTGGCTCCACAGAACATCTGTAAGAGAAAGCCAGAGCCTGAAAATGTTGTGAGGCTGCTGTCATGTTTTTCTCAGCAGTTGGATTTCTGGTTTAATTGTCTTTGTTTCTGTTAATCTGATTCTTTGCCTTCAATTTATTACTGCAGGAGTTTACCCAATAGAAAAAGGGTTTGTTTGATTATGCTGCCAATTTTTTTATTGGTTTGCAAACCCATTCCAAGGACATTAAAAGGATGATCTAGTCCCAAGTATTCAAAGTGGCAATTTGCTGATAGAAGAGACTTGAAAATGGAAATTGAAGTTGTTTGCTGTTGGGAAATACTTACACTCAGAGAGAGCCCCAGTGCATGTTTTGAGTGGTAAATTATTAACAGAAGAGACTCTTAGGATGGAGTTACGAAAATTGTTGTGCAACACTGCAACAGAAGTTCTTTTAAGGAAGGAAAAATAGTTTCATAATACACATTAGTGATGGGGAGAAGAGCAAGAACCTTTTATTTACAGCTAAGCATCTCTGAAATACCTTAAAGTGTTGTTTTAGTGAGCAGTTAACATTTTCAGCACAGGGAAAGGCTCTATCCTGAGTGAATGGGATTTCATTTTCACTGAAGGAGCACAGCTATCATCATTTCTGCCTGTTCTGAGTGCCTGTGTTGTGTGTGGGGAACAGTTGCTCTGACTTAAGTCACTGAGATGTTCCCATCAGGCTCCCAGGGAATATCTGTTATCCACACCCTTTTCTCTTGAGCCTTTAGCTGTGTCTTTGTGAATGTTATCTTTGGCATTCAGAGCAGTAATTGCACCTGCTTGAGTTCATGGAGCAGCAATTCCAGGCTGGAGGAGAGACTTTCCACCATCCAGAAGTGCTTCTTCTGTTTGCTTCCCTCTTGTGAATGACCCTGGGTGCAGCTGAGGGAGGGATTTCCCCAAACTCCTGCTGCATAAAAAGGAATGAAATACAAGGAATGGGGTAGGAAGAAGGCAGAACCCTGCTTGAAGCATTGGTGGGAGATCGGGAATGAAGGCAGGGTTCCAGATATCTGAGCTCTGTGTGGGCTTGTGAGAAATTCTGAATGAGCAGAATCGAGTCCTGCCCACCTGACATCCTCCAGCTCAGTTGAGCCTGGGTAGGATTTTACTCAGCACTTCACATTAATATTGTTTTTAGAGTGCTGACATAGGTCCTGTGGCATATCATGAGCTTTGTCTGGTTGTGGTAGTCAGGGAAATGAGAGGCTGAACTTGCAGGCAGCAGGGAGAGTCTTTAGAGGAGCCTCCTGAATGTCTCCTCTCGGGTAATACGCACTTTTCCTGCACCAGAGAGTGGTCGTGGTGTTTATCTGGTATTGGGATTTTCACTCCTATTCATAAATTGTATTTATGAATCCTCTTTAATGTCCATAAAAGAAGAGGCAGGGGGAATGTAGGGGCTGGTTTTTGGCAGCTCAGAGCAAAGGCAGCTTCATTTGGGATTCTTCCCCATAACCTGCACAGTGGTGTGTTCTGCCTCGTGCTGAATTACCTTAGAATGATACAGATGTGATGACTTAAACATTATTTTCTGCCTCAGAGCATTGATTTCTCCTCACTCCTCCCTCTTTTGTCTTCCAGTGACAGTCACCCAGCTTTGCTTTGTGGTTTGTCACCACAGCACTTGTAGATACTACACATAAATCAGCCTGTACTAAAAACAAAGGGCTTTGAGTAAGAGTGCCTGCATTTTTTAGGCTTTTTTTAGCCTGGTGACTGCTGAAGTGAAAATGTTTAATATTCTGGGTATTCTGTGTGAAAATCTGGAGCACTGAGTGTGAGGCTGTCTTAAGTACAAAGCTGGGAAAATGTAATATCAGCATTGCTTAAGCTACTGATTTATGAAGAACTACAACAGATGTTGCAAGTGTTTTGTTTTTGGTGTGTAATTCTTCATATTTGGCTGCAGAACTGAGCCCTCTGCTGCTGTATGGCAGATATAAAATGGAGTTATTTATTTTACTTCTGTGGACATAGCCTTGACTCAAAACTGGGCAGGAACCAAGTGCACCAGCAGAGAACAGGAGTGTTCAGGAAGCCGTGAATGAGTAGCTACTCGATAAGTGCTGGTTATAGTTTCAATATTTGTGTTTTCTCTTGAGGAAGCGAGGTTTGATACTGTAGCTGTGCTTTAGTTGAGATTTTGATTGCATAAATTTAGAGTTTTATGGCCAGTGAGACCTCAAGAGCGACAATTTCTCCCTTGAAGATGTGAATTTCTTGAGTTTCTTCTTACCCACAAGCAAAATAGACAACTTGAAAGCCTGTAAAAGTGAAATATTTAGTTTATCTAAAAAACTTCTCAGAAGGGAAAGAGTTTTATTAATACTGAATGTAGAGAGAGCTGAAGCTTTGCTCATTCTGAGCTGCAGGTGTCTGAAGTTCCGGATTTGCTTGATTGTGTTTTATTGTGAGGAGTATTTTATGCGTACAGTCTGTTTTGAAGCAAATAAAAACTGAGTTGTGAGAGGGAACAAAGTTTCTTTAAAGAAATGCAAATAAAATCCCTGTCTGCAGTTTGTCAAGAAATATTTCAGCACATCATCCTGTGACCACTGGCTGCCCTTGTTTCTGCATTCCAAATACAGTTTCTCAACAGAAGCCTCTTGTCCTTTCTTCCAGTATTTGCAAGCGATGCATCCGAAAGATGGATCACCACTGCCCCTGGGTGAACAATTGTGTGGGGGAGAAAAATCAGAGATTTTTTGTTCTGTTTACGGTAAGTGAGCAGCAACAGCAGCTTGATTTTAGTCTGAGTCTACCTCGGTTATAACAGTTTAGGTTGTGCTTAGTGAGTAATGGCTTTAGGACACAATTGTGTCGTTAGGTTGCGTGGGTTTTTTCCTTCTGTGCAAGGTATTTCTACCCATAGTCATTTTAATTTTGTGCTGTTGTTTCAAAGTTTCTTGGTTTTGCTGTTTTATGCAGTGACAGGGAGTGAAATGATGCTGTCTCTTGTTTGCAGATGTACATAGCCCTAATTTCAGCTCATGCTCTTGTACTCTGTGGATTTCAGTTCTTCTCCTGTGTCCGAGGGCAGTGGACTGGTGAGCAGATAAATACTTAATTTTCATTACCATAGTCTAGCAGCTATTAGGGAAAAGTCACAGCATTCCTATTTTAGTCCCATCTTTAAGTGATATCCTTAACACATTTCAGATCTGTTTATCCACCAGTCTCCTTTTCCTTTCTGAGTTTTTTCCCCCCTTTCCTTCAGTCATTCTCTGTAAGAGCTGAGGCTGTCAGGGGCATTCTCACTCCCTTTACACACAGTAGTAATTTACTATCTCTGTAGTAGGAAGGAAACTGAGCTGGTCCTCTTCTACCTCAGCACTACATCACCTACATTTGGGCTTTGTGTGCCCCACCTCAGTTCTGGGAATGACACCTGAAATTTAAACAGATTTCTCCCTCACTGCATTACTGGAGTCAGCTGTGGGGCTCCTGCAGAAAAGAAATTCCCTAAACTATCCCAGTTTATTTTATTTAGGCTTCTGACTTGTATTTCTTAATGTTCCAATGTGCCAGAGCTCATTCTGGGCTTGTGCTTTTGGCAGATTGTTGATGTGTTCTTTTGGTATATGAAGCAACAAGGAAATCTATGTGATTTTTATTTTTTTCTGAGTATTTCATTAAATGCATGGAATCTTAGAACTTTTTTTTGCTTGAAACATTCACCTTCCTGCACACTATCCCTGTTTAAATATAATTGAGTTAATCAGGTGATCAGAGGCTCTCCAGAGATATAGGTGTGAGGCAGAACACTTATGATTACTTTGGAAAATTAAAAAAAAAAAAAGATTAATAAAGCAATCACAGCCAAGTGGAACATCTGTATTAGCAAGTCCGGGCTGACAGTGGAGATGGTTTTTATAGCATCTGTCATGCAGGAAGCTCCAAGCTGCTCTCTCATGTGCAGCTCTGAGTTCTTTACTCACCTCATGTGCAAACATTTTTTGGATAGCTTTGAAATCCCGAGACAGGATTGCTGAAATAGTTACCATGTGCATTATAGGAAGCCAGAAGTGTTACTTCCATAAAATTCTTTATTTTCTTGATCAGCAAATAAAGCTGCTGCAAAATCAGAAGTTTGTTTTAAATGTGAAATATTATTTCAAGTGCCAGACATGTAGAACATGCTCTATAATTTGCTGTTAGGGTTTCTTTGTAACTACAATATCTCATTTTCACAGAGTGCAGTGACTTCTCCCCACCTGTAACTGTGATCCTGATGATCTTCTTGTGCCTTGAGGGTTTTCTGTTTCTCACTTTCACTGCAGTCATGTTTGGCACCCAAATCCACTCAATATGCAATGATGAAACGGTAAAAACCTTGACTTTGTTGTATTCTGTTAAATTTATTCTGGGAAGATGTGATTAGATGTGGTTTTACTAGATGAGGAGAGGCTCTTATTTTGGAGAAAGCTCCAAAACTTGAACAGTTCATCATTTTTATTTTTGGCAGTTGGGAAGATTGGAATGGTTTACTGGGGGTTGCTTTGTAACAGAAGTTCTTGCACGATTTGCTTTTCTGACATTTTATAATTTGGTTTCAAATGACAAAGAATGCAAAGCTTCTGACTTGAGGTTTGACTTTCCCTTCTCAGCTGGCACAAATTCCTGCTGGGTGCCAGGGGAAGTGTCTGCTTTTCTCAGGTTTACACTGAAAATCACTGGGGCTCACCTCACTGTGATACATTTTATCAGAGGATAAAACAGAGTTTGGGCCACTGGCTCCCTTGTCCTTAGATCTGCAGTGTCACATCTGGAGAGAATAATTGCCTGGAAACACAAGGAAATTGAACCCTGGGACTGTTCAATATTTCCTCATGTTTAAAAGTATTTCTGTACTGAGGAGTAAGTGCAAAACAGCTGGTAAATATTCATTAGTGGGAAGCACAAAAAATGGCCATCAAAATAATGCATTTGGGAGAGTAATCCTGCCTCCAGTAATTGTGGAGCAGGAGCCTTATTGTCTGCTTTCATTAACTGAGTAAACAAATTGCAGTGTGGGCTGTTGCACGTGGATCCATCAGCTTTTCTGGGATTTTTGTCTGTTAGCTTGAGGGGGAAAGAGATAGAGGTAGATCAACCTTCTTATACTTAAATGAATATTTTATGTTCCAAATCTGCCCTGAATCCACAGGGCTAAAACATTTTCTGACTTCTTATTAACTTAATAATTAATAAATAACAGTAAGAAACTAATCAGCTGAGGAACATCACAATAAAACATCACAATAAAACATCACAATAAAACAACACAATAAAAATGCAAACCTGGTTTTTATAGCCACCATTAGATTAAACGAAACCCTGACTCAGCAGTGCATCCCTGCCTGTGTTTATTTACAGGAGATTGAAAGACTGAAGAGTGAAAAGCCAACGTGGGAGCGCAGGCTGCGCTGGGAAGGGATGAAATCTGTTTTTGGGGGCCAGCCCTCCCTCCTGTGGATCAACCCTTTCGCAGGATTTCGGATCAGGCGACTTCTGCTGCGAGGAAAGAAAGGAGGACCTGAGTTTTCTGTTTGAGTCTGAATATGCTGGAACTTGCAAGAATCCTATATAGTATTTATTTTGGGGCCAGAGAAGGCTGTCTGCATATAATCTGTGACCAGGTGAAACTGATATCAGACATTTGCTTGTAGCAAGCAGAGTTTTCTACGTTTATTGTCACAGACATCTCATTAATTCCGAGACAGGAACTGGATCTGCCATGATCTTCACAGCAGGATAAGCATGTGGTCACACTAAAGAAGCCAAATGTTGTCATGCTACTGTAATTTATTTTCTGAGATTACTTCCCCTTTTTTATTTTTTTTTTTTTGTTAAACCATTTTTATTTGATAAATGTCTGGGGAATTACCTGTGTGTTTTTATAACGAGTCTAAGTCCTTGGATGCAGCTGTCAATCATTAGGAGGAGCATTCTGGTGGAAGTTGATCTCCAGTGAGACACAGCCTTCTCAGTCCAGATTTCAGGGAATTGTGCTTCAGTTCTCCTTTCTCTTTCAGCTTGTCCTGACAAGCAGACCTGTCCCTGTGTGTCCCACACATTCCTCATGTGCAGGTGATGTCAAGGATGGTGCCCAGCACAGAGGCACTGTCACACCTGCCCAGTGTCTTCCCAGGCTCCCTAAAGCATGGCCTGTGTTTGGCAGTGTCCATCCCATCTGGCATTTAGGGAAAAGCTAAATTTTCACTTGGAACCTGCCTGGGGGCCAAATCCTGCCCTGGGCTGTGCATTTCCAGTTCCTCACGCATTGATTGCAGAGGAGCTCAGGTGTGGGCTGTGCAGAGGTGAGTGGGACCAGTGTCCAGCTGTGTGAGGTGACAGTGGCTGGACAAACTGAGGGTAATTCACTGCAAACACTTTGTCCTTCCAGGGTCTTGCTCTGCCCCTTTTTTGCTGTACAGACTTTTCATAGAGGGAAAGCTGTTAATAATCCCTTGGAAAAAGACAGCAGAGAAAGAGGCCACTTCCCTCCTTTCTCGAGTACAGCACATCTTAAATGTAGAAACATCTGCAATAGAACGAGTTATTTTGAATTTAACCATTTCCAACCAAAACTACTTTGAAGAAATGAGAGCAATATAGATCTAGAACTGCTTTATGTGGGCCTGACAAACAACAGTAGTGCTAAAAAATGTTCATAAATCTGCAAGTAATGAAATATAAGCTGCAAGTAATAAAAATCCAGCTAAAAGTTGATTCTTTAAAAATGACATTTAGACTATTTTTTGTATTATTAACCTATAAATTACTGACCATATAAAGGATGAAGCAGGAGCCTTGATGCATAGCTTAAAATCGTGCCTAGAAAGTAAATAGCTCCCTGTTTTGGGACTTGCCTTAAAATTGTCCTGTTCTTGCTTTTGCTCAGCCAGTGGCACTGGTGACCTGTCCCACCTGAAGCAGCTCAGCACCCTGCATTCCAGCCTGTGTGCCCTGCAGGAGCTGTTTCCTTTCTCAGTGCTTCTCCATCTCTTTGTGGCACCCTGATCCCAGCTCCATCAGTTTCTGTTCCATGGGGTGGCTGAAGGTACTGAGGGATCCATTTCTTGTCTGTGGCCCTGTGAACAAAACTGTGCAATACTTTGGGATATTTTCACTTTGCTTGGGGGAGCCTGGTGCTGTGGAATGCTGGAGACTTCCTAGGTGGAAACCCACTGGAATTGCAGTCCTATGAACAAAACTGAGGGGGAAGCTGGAAGTTGCACAGAATTCTGTGCAGATTCAGTTGCACACCTTAAAAGATTGGGGGGAAAAAAAAAAAGGTGTCTGGCTTTGTCCTGAGGCTCTTACTGTGTATATTGTTCAATGAGAAAATCAGAAAATAGCACTCCAGGTGGTTGAACCCTGTGACTTGGCAGATGTGTGCGTGTGAAATCCGGTTTACTCGGCTTTTCAAATCCTTTCGTTGTAATTTTTTTTTTAATGTAAAAAAGAATAAACTAATGAATTGAAGTCTTAGTTGATTAACTTCTCTACATGTCACGTTTTTTCACACATATTTAGATTGAAGCAGCTTCAGGGAAATAGTCTTGAATCCTTTGGTTTGTAATTAATTTGTATTTATATTAATTAACAGGTGAGACTGCTCCAAATTAAAGAGGCTCCTCTGCTAATTAAGACTTTTAAGCTACACTCTTTTAGCCCTTCTTGTTCATTCCCTTTTCTTCATCCTCTGGTGTAGTTGCTTATTTTATTATAGAACCATGGAATGATTTACATGGGAAGGGACATCCTGTTCCCACTCTGTTTGTCTGAGGTGAGTGAGAAAGCACTTAAAACACTTCCAATCTGGAAACTTACCTCAGTATTCCAGCCTTTGCACTTCCAAGGAATTTGGGATAAATACAGCTTTGAGTCTCCAGTTTTTCTGTGCAAATGGTGGGGTTTTCCTCTGTTTCTGCAGCTTCTGGAGCAAAGAGAGTTCTGAGCCTGGAGAACAGCAGGTTGGGAGTGTCCACCCAAACAAGGGGGAGGAGGAACAAATGGCAGAAAAGGATAGAGAGACTCAAAGCTGTTCACTTCCCCTTTGCAATAATTCTAAAAACCACTTTGAGATATTTTCTGGGTCTGTATCACACTCTACTCTGATGTTTCTATGGAGAAAACAGTTCCAAATCCATGCACACAGACTTTGTGCCAGTGCTGCTGATATTTTGGAGCAGGTTAATGATTTGATTGTGTTTATGTGTGTTCTAAGGAAATGTTTGTTTATTCTCTGCAGGGAACAGACATCCCTGCAGATGGATCCTGCCAATTTATCTCCTTTTTATTTCCTTGTTTAATTTCTAGTAGTAATGTGAGTATTGTTCCAGAAATCCTTTCTGAAGTCTTGGACTTAGCAAGAATTCATTTATGGATTTCTTTATGCCTGTCCTGTGCAGTAATGTTAAATTTCTGCAATTATTCTGCTTCTCTCTGTTGGCTCCAAGTCCAGTACTGTTGGAGAAAGAAAGTTTAAGGGGTTTTGAAATACAGAAATAGGGCTGTAAAATGATTGTGGACTCTGTTAATAACACTAAAATGCACCAGCATTGGTTCTGTATATTTATTATTTTTTCTTCTGAACAGGGATACAGGTTAATTCATATTTTAATGTGGTTGGTGCTTCTTCATTGATGAGACTGTTAATTTTTTATTCTGCTTCTTTCACTTAGTCATGGTTTTTTGTGTCCCGAATATGTTTTTTTTTCCTGCCTGTGTTCCAGTAGCAGATCTGCTCCTGTCCTTTACATCACTCTTGTCATCCCCAGCCAGAGCCCTGGAAATTATCCAGCAGGCATCAAAGCAAGCACAGGCTGTTTTTTAATAACAGAAGCAAAACTTTGCACCTCCAAAATATTTCTGCAATTTCTCCTTATGTTATAGTGCAGCATAAAGTTAATATTGGGCCTAGATTCAGTGTTAAAGATGCCAAATATTAGAATTGGCAAGGAAAGGGATAACTCAGAAATGTTTTTCTTGCCTGAGATGCCCCATTCCGATAAGTAGCTGGCACCTGGCAAGGGAAATAAATGATGGCTTTGAACCTCTTTTGTTAACAAAACCATGATTGCAATAAAATAGTCACTTGCAAGGTGTGTTTGCATACAAATATTGGTTTAATTTAGAGTGGGGTTTGAGATAGGGAAGCCAGAAAGATTTACAGCAAAACTCTCCAATTTTGGCCTTTATACAGTAAATTATTCTTGCTGGAAACCCTCACCAGAGCAGCTGAACACTGGGGGCTGAGTCCCAAATCCACTGGTGCATGGACAACTTTATTTTCTTCTTCGTTTGTGAATTCCATCAGTATCCAGTGGAAGCCAGGCTTTGCAGCCAGAGGTGATTCTTTTTAATGAAAAATAGATATCTGTATTGGAGAAATCAGTGGAGAACCTTGGAAACTCCGTTTTGAATTCAAAAAAAAAAGGCAAACTGTCCGGATGAAATACGAGAATATGGAATTTATTTCCCCCATAGATTTATTTTCTTACCATTAATGAGTATAAATGTACATTTAATGTCTGGAAGAGGAATGGAATGGAGCTGCTGGAGGCACTGGAAGCAATGCTGGCTCTGAACAGTTGCATCTGTCATGTGGCAGGAATGGCTGCAGTG
The DNA here is from genome assembly GCA_013397155.1 of Irena cyanogastra. NCBI lineage: Eukaryota > Metazoa > Chordata > Aves > Passeriformes > Irenidae > Irena > Irena cyanogastra. The sequence continues at coordinate 172,890 of VWZV01013381.1, read as the reverse complement.
GAACCTGCTTTCCAGATAGAGCTGTTTCAAATCAGGGTTATCAGCATAAAATGTCAGCTCAAATTCATCCGAGGCAGGAGAAAAATAAAACATTCTGATCCAGGTGAAACTCGAGCCGCTCTCTGGTGCTTTTCAGCTCTCTCTGGCGCTGCAGGATGGCAGTGCTGGAATTCCCCTGCTGCTGGAAGCTCGGCTGCTCTTCCCAAGTTCCCTTTCGTGGCCGGGATTTGTTTGCTCCAGGTGCTCCCCAAAGCCCCTCTGGGCTCCTCCAGCTCGGCTGTACCATCAGCAGGGAGGGGTGAGTGGGGAATTTGTGCAGAGGAATTCTCCATCGTGTCCCGGTGCTCAGGACAGCCACTCCCGGTCCCTCAGTGGCTGTTTGGTAGAGGTTGGTGCACAAACCAGCTCAGGTTTTGTGGAAATCTGATAATTTGCTTTTTAATAAGGTCCCATTCATTCAAATCAACTTTGTAGCACAATGACAGCACTTAGGGAACTCTTGAGGCTGTGTAGTCACCACTGGGCTTATTTAATTTGTTGTTTAACTGCTGATTAAATTTTACATTAAGGCAGAAGCATCTTTTTTTTAAATACAAACCCTTTTTATAAAAAGTAGCTCACAGACTTGCCTGTTCCTTTTCTTGGCTGATTTAGAGCCACATTGCAGACATTACAAAGAAACAGAAAACTACAGAAAAGTCACATCTGTGTACTGGGAAAAGGTATTTTGGGGCACTTGCTTCTTCCAAAAATGTTTGCAGTAGAAGTTTGCAGAAGATAACGAGCAGGGTTTGGAATAAGTTAACCTTGACTTGGGGGTTTACCAGAGCAGCAGCCATGGTGAGAGGCAGAGATCTTTGCTGCTGTCTGGTGTTAGATGTGCTCACAAGGTAGAGCCCATCCATTGGCTCACAAACGGACTCTGGCTATACTGGAAATTAAGGAAAATAGCAAAATGTTGGCATTTCTGTTGATAAAAAAGAACTGGACACCATTAAATATTGGCTGCCCTATTGGGACAAGGCCTCTCTGTGTGGAATAAGGCCTTGGCCTTCTAAGGATGATGATGATATTTTTCCTAAAGTTTAACAGGAGAAGTGGAAGTGCAATGAATTAAATTTGTGCTGGGAATGGACCTTTTCACCCCAATTCAGGCCGTGCTGTGTGCGTGCAGGGTTACCAGGAGCTGAGCGAGGCGCCGGGACTGACGAGAGAGCGGCCGAGGCCTTCGTGAGGGCCCCGGCGGCACCGAGCGCCGGTCACAGCCACACGGAGAGCCCGAGAGCTGGCAGTGCTGGCCCTGCTGGGAGGGCACGAACCCCGATCCTTGTGCCACGGGGGTGCTGGGGGTGGCATTCCGAGGCGAGGCTCCTCTGCAGGCTGTCCCTGTCCCTGGCTCACGGGCGGGGAAGGGCAGGAGCGGCGGCTCCGGCTGCGGGCAGGGGCGTGCTGTGCTTGGCCTCTGCAAAGAGAAAGGGCCCGGTTCACTGTCAGCACGGATCCCACCTCGCTCCCAGCTTCTCCTTCCTCCTCCTCTCCCTATAAAATCTCCTGCTTGGGCAGCACTGTGTGGGGCAGGAGCTGCACTACGGTGCTGGGCCCTGCGCTAGAGCCTAGTTTATAGTCTTCGTTGCCTGTGCTGGCAGAAGGAGATGGAAGGGATGTCTCAGGCGATGCTGTGGGAGAGAAAAGAAACAGAATTAACGTGGACTTGGATGCTGCTCGATAGAAATCAGCAAGCCATCCTACAAACCCAGGAGCAGGAGCTTGGGGGATCCTCGTGGACCAGTTCTCCTCAGTGTTTTGTGCTTGGGGAATGCTCCCAGCTGCTTCTCATTCCTTCATCTCCTTGTCAGAGAGCTCAGCCTGCAGCCCCACTGTACTTCATCTACAGAGCACAGCATTTCCCTAATCTCCTTTGCTGGAAAGGGGCTTAAAAGTGAAATAAAAGCCACTTAAAATACATGATGCCAATGTTTATATAGCTGAGAAACAGCAAAACACACTACGGGAGGTAAATGATTGTAACTGGCAGAGGGAGGGAGACTGTGAGTAAGGACATTGTGATGATATGGCAGTGGTTGTTAAATTACACCTCCTCTTCTACTTTCTTTTTCTGACAGCATGGTCCTACAGGGGATAAATGCCTTAACCCACACCCAGCAGTGCCCAGGGTGATTGGAGATGGTCCTGTATTCAGGTCCTGTTGTTTGGCAGCAGCCACAGGGAACTCCTGCCATAAATAACCATCTGTCCTCTATTGTGGCATCTCCCAGTGCTGCCAAATCCATAGAAACACCCAGTCCTGATTTCTAGCCCTGTTTTTTCAATCTTGTGTTGTTTTAGTAACATCTCACAACCCTCCTAAAAAAAAAAAAAAATTAAAAATCCTAACTTGTCTTTGGAATCATGGAGAGGAGTCAGCCAGGGGGGCTGTGAGCTCTGATTCCAGTGTAACACTTAAACTCCTATAAATAAACTTAAAGAACTTACTTCAATAAACTTAAAGAACTTAAATTAATTTTTTTAAAATAAATAAATAAACTTTTTAAAATAAATGATGTTTTAAATAAATAAATAAACTTTTAAATAAATAAATAAACTTATCTTTTTCTGAACTGTATCTGCTGCCCAGTTCCTTGGTTATGCTGACACTATGATATAAAATGGGCTGTAAATAATGTAAAAATGGGCTGTAAATAACATAAAAAGGGGGACATACGGTCTGGAGCAGGGTGGATCACAGAGGTCATGTTGCTTTGCAGGACGTGTCCTGGCAGAGGTTCCAGGTTGAGGTTGGGAGGTGCAGACTGGTACTGGAGATCAGCAGAGGTTCCTGCAAGAGGAATGGGGAGGAGACATCATTCCTTGCATACTTCCCGACAAGATGCTCTGGGCTAAATCTTTTTCATCCAGAGGATGTGGCAGACCTCTGTGGGTGAAGGTTAATGGCTCATCTCTGCTTCCTTCCTCTGCTCCCAGCCTCTGGCTGTGTAGGAGCAGCCCCCTGGGATGTCTGGGCTTTCAGCTGCTCTCCAGCTGCACTCTTCTGCTGGGGCTGTGTCCCAAGTGCTGTTCTGATCTGGGTTTCCCATAAAGTTATAATTTTTACACGTTTCTAACAAAAGATATGTTGTCCTCCTTAAGCTGCCTCAGTTAGGTCGGAGGCCTAATTTGAGTGCCACACCACAGAGTGAATCCTTTGCTGTGAATCTCACCAGATTTCCTGAGCTAGGCTGGAAAGAATGGCTCTGGGGTAGGGCTGGAGTGAGGAGGACCCTTCAGGCTACAATTCATCAAATGGTTTTGATTGGAAGGGATCTTAGAGCTCATCCTGTTTCAACCCATGCCATGGGCAGGGATGCCACCCACTGTCCCAGCTTGCTCCAAACCCCATCCAGCCTGGCCTTGGGCACTGCCAGGGATCCAGGGGCAGCCACAGCTTCTCTGAGCACCCTGTGCCAGAGCCTCTCCAGCCTCACAGGGGAGAATTTTTTCCCAACATCTCATCTAAACCTTTTCTCTTTCAGCTTAAAATCCTTCCCCTCCATCCTCACAGAATCACTGGGCTGGAAGAGACCTTCAAGATCATCGAGTCCAACCCAGCCCTAACACCTGAACTAAAGCCTGGCACCCAGTGCCACATTCAGGCTTTTTTTAAACATCCAGAGATGGTGACTCCACCACCTCCCTGGGCAGCCATTCCAGTACTTGATCACCCTTTCTGTAAAAAACTTTTCCCTAATATCCAACCTAAATTTCCCCTGATGTAGCTTGAGACTGCGTGCTCCGGTTCTGTCAGTGCTGCTTGGAGAAAGAGCCCAACCCCACCTGACCACAACCACCTTTCAGGGAGCTGTACAGAGTGCTAAGGTCACCCCTGCGTCCCCTCTTCTCCAGGCTGAACACCCCTCACCCCTTTCCCTCCATCCTCCCCCGAGACACAAACCCGCGCACAAAGCCCCGAAACAGCTTTGAGACAGCCTGGCGTGGCTGCCCCTCCTCGGGAGGGCTTCCTACCTCCCAGCAGCATCTCCTGCAGCAAGCTGTCGATCCTGGCCACGCCAAAGAGCTTCACAAACTGCACCTGCTCGATCATCTGCCAGGTGATGCTCTGCAGGGGCGGCAGCAGCAGCAGGATGTCGCTGAAGCGGCCCCGCGAGTCGTACTGCCGGTCGTTGATGTAATCCTCCAGGTTCACCTGCACCTGGAAACGCATGTTCTTCACCTTGCCCGGCTCGCTCAGGCCTTTGCAGTCTGGGAGAGGGGAAAGTGGAGTTAACTGCTGGCCTGTGCAGGCAGGCTGTGTGCAGGGAAAAGGATGAGATGGCAGCGATGCTCTGGCAGGGTCTCCAAGGTCAGCTGGCGGGTTGGGCTGCCATTGCTTCACATCTCACGTGGAGCAGGGAAACAGTGAGGGGAATTGGAGGGGAAACAGTGATTGGAGGAGAAACAGTAATTGGAGGAGACTTTGAAGGGAAAGAGTAAGAAAATAGGAGCTTGCTTCACATGGATGTGTCTGCCTACTGCCATTAGCGAAGGGGAAAAATTTAGAAGCTAAAATATTTATCCTTCCAAGGAAACAGCCTGGAATTTTCCCCTGAAAACTTTGAGTCACAACTGCCACCACTAAATGCAAGCAGTTTTAGTGCCTCTGTGTTGTGATTACACTCGCTGCAGCATCAGGTTCTTGTCTTTCTCTCCTGTCTTTGACCTGTGGTCAATCTTTTTTCTCCAGGGCCACTGGTCCAGCTTTGCTTAAGCAAATAAATTTGTCCCTGGGTCGGGTGAAGTGCTGGCATTTACAGCCTCCCACTCCTGCCTCTGCTGTTATCTAAACCTGAGATTTCTGGATCACTGCACCATTTCCTTCACTGTCTGCAAAGAATCCACAGGCACCACATTTTCGGGATTGTAGTGCCAAGAGATTAGATAAAGTGCTTAACGAATGATTGTGTGTCAGCACGAAGCTCTGAGGACATTCCTGCTCGTTAGCAGGGATGAACTTCACTTCACACTTCCTCCTTCCAGCTGAAACCTCAGCACCTCATTGTCACATTGATCTAAAGCTGCACGGAGACACTGATCAGCTGAGAAGGTAATTTGTCAGAATCAATTTGATGAAAGCACCTCTCCTCTGTTCACAGCAGGCTTTGGTGAGCCAAAGTTCACGATGTTCCTGAAACTCCTGGATCTTGATTTTAAATCAGTGAACACAGCAAAAAAATCTAGTAATTAATGGATGATACTCTGATTTTTCCATGCTAAAAGACGGAGGGGCATTGTCTGGACTTGGGATTGTTCTCCCATCTCCTCCCTGAGCTCCAGGGAGATATCCACTAAACCTGGGCTGAGGCAGAACCCTCTGTGCTTCCGGAATAAACACAGCAAAGCTTCAAAACAAACTGGTTTTTCTGTTTCCCTGTTCTCCACCCTGTGGATCAGCCCTGCCCTGGGTTGCTGCTGGCTTCCAGCAAGACCCATTAGCAGATCCCTGATATTTCTGGGCACTCTGAGCTGCCCAGCTCTCTGTGGTTTTCGAGTCCCCTCTCTGGACTCTTATGGAGACATCTTATGGATGCTGCTCGTTTGGCTCCCTTTGCTTATACATAATTAATACAGGCACATATGTCCTTAATGATTATCCCCTGCATTTCAGGCTGATGGGTTTTCCCAAAGCCAAGCTCCTGCAGCAGCCAAACCCCTCCAGGGCCTGCAGAGCCTTGCACATCAGCCTGGCTGGAGCTCACACTTGCTAAAGAGTGAACACTCAGGAACAGGCCACTTCTGGCTTAAAACTGCACTACTGAGCATTGCTCATTGCAGCAGGGGCAGGCTGAGATGTAGAGCTGCCTCCAAGGGGTCCTCCTGGTTTTTGGAGAGCCCCCACCTGCTGTGCAAGCCCCGTGCTTGGCAGTCAGAGGAATCCCACCTGGGTCAAAGAAGATGATGGCTTTGAGGCAGGCGTACTCGTTGTCATCGATCTGGATGTCCCGCAGGGGCTTCACCAACTCGTCCAAGATTCTGGTGGCCACACGGGCGATTTCCAGTTCTGGGCAGTGCATTGGGATGATGAAATCATTCCCTGGGAAGACAAGAGGAATTCCCCATCAGGTTTTGGCGCTAGCTCTGCTCTCATCCAGCAGTTACCCCAAGGAGGGTTGATAGTCCCGGTGCTATTTGCAGCAATTTCCAGTCTGCAGCTTTATAATCTGATCCACGAGAGAGAAGCAAGCCCCAGATCTCATCCCCTGGTCCTTATTTATCTCAGCTGCACGTCAGTGCACCCACACTGCACACAGCCTGCTCCATGTTCTGCTCTGCTTTGCCCTGTGTTACACTGAGCATCTGTTTGCAAGCAGTGTTGCATCTTTATTTTTGGTTTTCTTTTCTCACACGAAGTTATCCCTCTCTCTTTTCTTTAATGTGAAGCTTTTAGGGTCAGTATTCTCATTTTTCCAATAACAATCCCACCTGTGGTGGCAGAGAGCTACATGAAAAGGAAGCAGCTATTTGCACTGTAATTTTTAATAGACATTCCTGCTAAGTTTTCAAGTATCTATATCGAAATACCTCATTGCTTGGGCCTTGGCAATTTCAGGTACAAAACCAACCCAGTTTGAGATGCCATTTAAATCCTGGGACTTTCTCATCCACAATTCCAAAGCAGTGATGGAACAGTTATAAAAACCCCAGTGAATTTTCTTGCTCCTTTTCACTCTCCTCTCCAGCACTGTGTCTTCCCCCAGATGTGCAGCCCACGCCCAGGAGTGCAGAGGGGGTTTCGGGGATGCAAAATGTTTGGGAATGACTTGGGAGGGGTGAATTATAAAAGCAGGAGTGTGTTTCACTACTTTACCTAATAGCAGGAAGTCAGTGTATGGTATGGACCTCTTGGCTACCCCGAGGAGCAGATGTTCCCCTGCGTGGGCTCTGAGCAAGGCAACCTGGAGGTGGCACAGGAGGAAAAAAATGAGATTCTGTTGCAAAAGCAGGGGATGGAGTGCTGAGCCGTTGCTGTTTAATTAAGCCCCATTTGGTGTTTGCTTGGATCTGGCAGATCTGCAGATAAAGTTCTGTTCAGGGCTAGAAAAGGTCAGTGTATGTCACTTTGAGAAGTGCTGCGTTCGTGGCAAACTAAATGAGAAACTGTTTTTAACTAAAACAGCAAAGAGGAGCTTAATTTGAGTTCTTAGGAAATAAACAGATTCTATATTCAATTATTAGGTACCAGTAAAGGCAAAATCAGAACTGCCTTGTAATTCAGAGCTGCAGCAGTCTGACACAATCAGAATTTTTTGCCTGGATCTTTTGCAGGTTGGACTGACCAAATCTCTATTTTCAGGGACTTTGGCTCCTGAAGTTATTTTTAATTGGTCCCTCTTTCTCTCCTGTTGTTTGTAGCTCTGCACAGGGTGATCTGTACGTTAATTCTCCCGTGAAAGGCCCAGCTGGGAATTCCTTTCAAAGGCACAATTGCCCGGGATTTTACTCTGGATTTACCGGGAGGAGCCATCGGGTTTTACCTGGTCGTCGAGGGGGAGCTCACAAAAGGCTGGGATGTATTTTGCCCATTCCACCAGCACCAGGAGCTGCTGTTTCATGGATTCACACACGTCGTTGATTGTGGCAATCTTCTTCATGGCAATGTCTGTGCTGTGCACGGGGCTCAGGGATAAATACTGAAAGAGAAACCACCGGGCTGTGTTTGCCCCAGATCAAGGCTGTTTTATCACCCTCCAATTCATCCCCAGGGTCCTGAGGAGATGCTCCCGTTGTGGTTGGACACTTTGTGCTCAGCTGTGCCCGGCTCACAGCCCAGGGAGCAGCTTCCACGAGGTGGTGCTCAGTCCCAACACACACCCAGCCCTCCTCTGCCTCCTTCCCCGCTCTCCAGCACAAAATCCTCATTCCCATTCCCAGCAGCACCGTGTCTCAGCTTCCCACCAATCCCTCCAGCCAGCCAAAGGCATGAAATGCATCCAGCTTTTCTCCCCCAGGTTGCTGGCAGGGACACAAAACTCTCTCTCTGCTCTCTAAAGGGCTGCATGGCAGGGAGAGGGTTAAACCCAATAATTTTTGAAAAGGAAGTGGGCTCGTTGCTGCATGTAATGTGCAACATCTGGACCGTGTGTTTCAGTGGAGAAAGGGTATTTGCATAAGAATTTAAAGGACGCTCAGGGTGAAATTAATGGTGGAGCATGAAATAAAAAAGCAATCAGCGTCAGCTGAAGCCCAGAGGATTTATTCACATTATTTTTCTGCCCTGATAAAGAGGTTATGAGGAAAGATACAGTCAGCCATGACTGGAATATTATGTTTGGAGCAGGACAGAGAGTGCAGCTCTCCTTCCCTCAAGGAAGGATAAAATTCTGTGTGGATGCAGTGAGATTTTAGGGGTGCAGCAGCAATTTAGGCTGGAGGAATATGGGAGCTGGGCTCTGCAACATTCCTCAGATCTTGGAATTTCAGCTTTCTATCTCCCACCAAAGGCTGCATCTGCTCCCTGCAGGATGTATTGCCTTGATAATGCATTTTTTCCTGTCTGCTTTTGGATATTTTGCATTTTCTTCCCTGTGAGTTTGTGCAGGAGCCATCCAAGGGCAGAAAAACCATCCAGCCTTGGTTGGTTTAGTGGGCTGGAATTGCTGAGGGCCACGGACCCGTCTGGAGGGGCTGTCCCCACGTGTCCTACCTGCTGTGCCATGGCCTCAGCCTGAGTGAGGATGTTGATGGAGAGAGAGCCATTGTCCTCATAGCTGCTCCTGCGGATGCTGATCCTGTCCCGCTCGTTCTGCACGGCTGAAAGGAGACAGAGAGGTGTGTGAGAAACTCAGTGCTTGTGGCAGTGAGAAACTCAATGGTTGTGTCAGTGAGAAATCCCAGTGCCTGTGTCAGTGAGAAACTTTTAATGATTGTGTCAGTGAGAAAATCCCAGTGCCTATGCCAGTGAGAAACTCAACGATTGTGTCAGTGAGAAACTCCCAATGCTTGTGTCACTGAGAAACTCAATGATTGTGTCTGTGAGAAAATCCCAATGCCTGTGTCAGTGAGAAACTTTTAATGATTGTGCCAGTGAGAAACTCCCAGTGCCTGTGTCAGTGAGAAATCCCCGTGCCTGTGCCAGTGAGAAACTCAGTTTTTGTGCCAGTGAGAAACTCCCAATGCTTGTGTCAGTGAGAAACTTTTAATGATTGTGCCAGTGAAAAAATCTCAATGATTGTGCCAGTGAAAAAATCCCAATGATTGTGCCAGTGAGAAATCCCAGTGCTTGTGCCAGTGAGAAACTCTCAGTGATTGTGTCAGTGAGAACTCCCAGTGCCTGTGTCAGTGAGAAACTCTCAGTTTTTGTGCCAGTGAGAAACTCCCAATGCTTGTGTCAGTGAGAAACTTTTAATGATTGTGCCAGTGAAAAAATCTCAATGATTGTGCCAGTGAAAAAATCCCAATGATTGTGCCAGTGAGAAATCCCAGTGCTTGTGCCAGTGAGAAACTCTCAGTGATTGTGTCAGTGAGAACTCCCAGTGCCTGTGTCAGTGAAAAACTCTCAGTTTTTGTGCCAGTGAGAAAATCCCAATGATTGTGTCAGTGAGAAATCCCAGTGCCTGTGCCAGTGAGAAACTCTCAGTTTTTGTGCCAGTGAGAAAATCCCAATGATTGTGTCAGTGAGAAATCCCAGTGCCTGTGCCAGTGAGAAATTCTCCCCCAGCCAGAGGCTGCTGCTCCCTGTGGTCCCCAAAGAGGGGTGGATTGGGGCTTTGCTCCTGCACAGCCCTGCACTGTGGCTGGATGTTGGAATAAACAACTCTGGGGAGGGAAAAGCCTCTTCAGAGGGAGAAGACCAAGCACAAGAGGGAGATGAGGCCATCTGGGGGTCAGAGCAGCACCCATGGGATGTTTGCTGGTCCTGCTGGATTTGATGCAGCTCAGGGGGAATTCAGGAATTTGGTGTCACCTGTCACCACCTGGCCATGCTGGAGCCCTGGCCTTTGGGACCATTTCTGCCATGGCTGCACTGAGGGCTCCTGTGCTGAGCTCCTGATACAGCAGGATGCTCCTGGGGCTGCACCTCACCTCAGGGCAGTGCTGCAAAAGCATCCTCTGACTCCACCTCAGAGCAGCCTTGGAGTGTCCCCTGCCCCTGAGGCGTGGCAGGTGGTGACCCCAGGGGACACCACCACTCATGGGACACAGAAGGAGTCACTCCATGAAGGAAGCTCAAAGAAAAGGAAGCTTAAATCCCCCTTAAAACCCTTCCCTCAGTGCTGCCCATCACGCAGCTGATTTCAGCCAGCCTGAAACCCTGACAGCAGTGACACGTGGAGACAGCACCAAGCCAGGCTTTGTCACCAGCCCTGCTGCTGCAAATCCCTGCTGGAAACCAGCTCAGAGTCCTGAACTGGTAATAACAGCAACAGCACAGCCCTTGGACACACTGCAGGGAGCACAGCACAGTGAAGATCAGCCCAGACCCTTTGCTGGACATGCCAAGGTGAATTGGAAAAACCCAGTGATGTTTGAGGCCCATTCCACCCTTCAAACCATCCTTCCCCCTGGAGCACGAGCCACATCCAGCCTCTTGCTCCAGCAGCCCTGGGTTGCTCCAGCAGCCCTGCCCAGGGAGCAGAAGGCATGGGCTGCCCTTCAGCAGCTCATTTTTGCAACACAGTCCCTAAGAGCTGACTCATCTCCACTGCAGCCACCGAGTGAAACAGCAGCAGAGAATAAAGGAGAATTTCAACTTAACCCAGCCTGGTTTCAGAGTTGGTCTCTCCCCCAAGCCCTCTTGCCTCTGTCCAGCAGCTCAGGCTGGGGGAAGGAGCCTGAACACACTCTGTTTCCCTGCTCACAGATCGTGGCTACAAACAGCTCAGAAAGGCACTTGTCATGTCCCTGAAGCAGAGGGAGCAGGAAGATTTAGCATGTGGTGACAGTGCAGCACATCCCTCCTCCTTCATCCAGCAATCCCAGACTCCTCTGGCTTTATTTGGGGGGGATGACTCAAACAGAGCTGCCAAAGCACGACTCACTCTGTGCTTTAACCCCTTGGGTGCAGAACACCGTGGGTTTGTCTCAAAAGTGGCCACTGGAGAAGGTCTTTCCAGCATTTTTTTTTCCTTTCTGCAGAGTTATTTTGCCATCACTCTTTTGAGTCTTTGCCTCGCTGCTGGGTCTTGTTTTAGAGCATCAGGACTCATCCCTGGGAATCCACACAAAGGAAAAACGTGGGCACTGCTTTGCACAGTTTGAGGGAAGGTGTTTTTTTCTGCCAGCTCATGTCCAACCACTGCTCTGTTTTCCTAACCAGCCTCTGATGAGAGGCCAACAAAGTGAAAGGGCAGAAAACAAGCCCCAGTGACAAGAATCAATGCCTCCCTTATCGACAGGAGTGCAGTGTTTATTTTCCAAGATCTGGGCTCAGCCTTGCTGTCAGCCAGGATCAGCTTGTGAGGATCTGACTTTGTACCTCAGAGCCAGCCTTGCCTGCAAAGGGCTGCGCCCATTTCTGAAAGGTGCCACACACAAACACATTCCTGGAGCATTTTCAGGCTATGGACACAACAGAGAGGCAATTTGTCATCAATTTAAAGAAAAAACAACGCAGCTTTTGGGAGGCTGTGCTAGCCCTCCCTAGACAGCAGCACAAGTTGCCCTGTGCACGAGGGGAGGGTGAGCCTGGAGGTGAAGGTGGCTACAGGAGCCATGATTTGACACTTCATGGGTTTTGCTGGCCCACCAGAAAGGTGAGTGGCAGCATCTCAGGAGAAACAAGCCTGAGCCAATCTGTGTCATCACTGACTTTTTGTAAAATCCCCATCCAAGCTTCTACAGCTGGATTTGTATCAGATGCTCCCCCGCGTGCTCTCAGGACGGGGCTCTATGTCTACTTACATGAAAAGTAAAGTTTTGCCTTTCCAATCGAGTTCCACATCTGATTTTATGTAAATCCTACAGTCCCAGGCAGACCTGCTCCCCGTGACAGACTCCTTTAAGAAGCCTCAGCCTGTTTTTCCCCTCAAGTCTTTTTATGGCACATATTTCAGTGCTTCCCTCATGCTCTGATAAGCTCAATCTTCCAGTGGAAGTGGATGGCACAGAGTGACTTTCTCAAGGTGATTTGGGTGTTACCTCTGGAAGCACCCAAGATGTGATGGAATTAGATACAAAGGGGAGTTAATGTTTCACCTGCCACAAAAATTAATCTATTACTGTGCAGTGATTATATTGCTGTGTTTATTGTGTTTGTGAAAGGGAAGGGATAGGTCACTCCTGGTGAGGCAGTGGGAGTGCTCAAGGGACGTGCTGGGCTCAGGTGTGATCTTGGCTTTGCTGTCAACAAAACTCAACAAACCTGCAGGAAGGACTCAAAACCCAGTGCTGGATCCCTCTGTCTCCCAGGGGCTGCTATTTCCAGAACTGCCTGGCAAAATCTTTGCTCCCTGTTTTTTTTCCCCTCTCTAATCTGCTCTCTGCACATTCCCAAAGGCAGAAAACAGCACAAAGAGCCACCCAGTCCTCCAAGAAGGGACGTCAGCGAGTCCCCAGGATGGTGCTGGCAGGGACAGCATGGCCCCAGGCTGGGCTTTCCCACAGGGAAAGGGGAGAGAGAGCAGAACGATCCTTGTGTCTCCCTCCAGGGACTTGTCCCTGGCTACAGCATGTCCTGGCTGTGGGAAGAGGATGGGAAAACAAACAGATCCTCGGGGTGACGCAGGAGAGCCCTCGGGAGGGTTTTGTCACTCAGAGCCAGGCTGGACACTCTGCTTTGAGCTCTGGACAACCAGTGTTTGTGGGATTGCAACAAGCCCCTGCTCCCAAACAATTTGTCCTTGCTGCCTTGCCATGCAGGGACATGAGGAACCTCCAAGGAGCCCAATAAATGGGGCACAGGCACTGGCTGGAGAGCAGCAAACCAGTAACTTTCCAGAGCAGCGGCAGAGGTTCCAGCTTTGCCTACAGGGGAATCACTGCTTCCATCACCACTGCACTAACCCAGCCTCAGTCAGTGCTGGGGGGGCTGGAAATGCAGGGATAAATGGCACAGAGGGAGCAGGAGGAGGGCAGTCCCTGCCTGCTGCACTCACAGTGTTTCTGTCCTCACCGACAGATTTACTCCTCCTGCTGCCTGATTAATTTATATCCACAAATAATCTTTTTTCCCTGAGCTACCTCGGATTTTGTAGGTGTGGTGTGTTTTATAGCAAATAAATCCCAATGGTACAAGTACATTTAATCCTTTCATGGGCTTGTGGGCTGATTTACGACTACTGAAGGTAGAGAAGATCCTTTATCTTTTCCATCCTTCTTTGCAATAAACTGCAGTCCCAGCATTCTGAAAGCTGGCAAAAGAAATGTGCAAACAAAAGGTATGAAACAAGATAGAGGCCCTGTGAAGCACTAATAAAACTGTCCTATAAACCTGTCCAATTTCACAATAACAAAGAAAAGCCTCAAACACCCTGTCCTCCTTACTGTTGCAGCAGTAAGTGATATAACAATTCTTTTTACTTCTGCATAAAACTAAAGAAGTTCATTCACATTCATGAATTACTTTGAAGGGGATGAGAGGTTAAATATTAACCCCTCTTTTTTCTTTTTTTTTTCCCCCACCAGCAAGCTGAACCCTGACAGTGCAGTGTCCTTTTCAAAAGGCTTCCAGGTTTTCAGGCACTCAGCTCCATGTGAGGAGATGACCTGGCTCACTTGAGAAATCACACTCTGCTGATTTATTCGAGGTTAAACATGATCTCAGGGAGATGCTAAAAATAGCTGCTGTTTTCTTTGGGTGTTTAAGTACCTGGTGTTCTTCTCAGCCCCTGATGCTGCAGTGACCAGAAACCTGTCTGGTGGCATTGTGCAAGACAATAGAAATCAAACCTTCTGAGCCAATAGAGGAACTCAGGGGGACAGCCAGAGAATCCCCAAAACATCCAGACCCCCCTCTGGCACAGTCCCAGCCTTAACCCCAACACGAATAAAGGAGTGAATCTCCTGTAAAAATCTGAGATTCTGATCACAAGGGTGTTTAGGACATAAGAGGGTTTTTTGGTCAGGCAAGGCTTTCCCATTATCCTAACCGTAATGGTTGTTATTAAAGTGAATTATTGATGCCAAAAATGCAATTGGGATAGGAGTGATTCTGAGTGAGCTATTTTTCAGGAAATCTGGGAACTGGACTTTCCACTAGACTAAAGTTTTATCCCTTCCCTGCTCTCGTTAGTGCTGATGGAACCTGGATCTCATCTCAATTCACAAGTGTGGGGCTCTTGTGGAGGGCAGTCTTGGTCCTTCCTGAAAGCAGGATCCAACTCAGGCTGTACAAAAAGGCAGTCTCAAGATCCTACAGGTAATTTTCTCAACCATTCCCTGGGGAGCCTGTTCAGTGCCCCACCATCCTCTGGGGGAAGAACCTTTTCCTAATATTCAACCTAAACCTCCCCTGACACAGTTTAAATCCTACAGTCCCAGGCAGATCTGGTCTCCATGTAGCTCAGGTATTTGTATTATATGGCTTTCTCTTTAGGGATAAATTCCCCTTCTACCAGGCTACACAGTTCCTTGTAATTCCTTATCCACTAGAAAAGTTTTCAGAAGGGGAGAAAAAAGGAATATCCAAATGTGTCATATCACGTCTTACAACACATGAAGATTGGGGAAAAAAAAACCAAAACAACCCCTCTGGATCCAAAATTCCTGTTTATCAGTTAGTTTTGCCAGGGAACAGCAAGTTCTCCAAGGCTGTGCACACAGACACTGAGCAGTGGGTCAGTGGGAAGAACCATTTCCTAATATTCAACCTAAGCCTCCCCTGACACAGTCTAAACCCTACAGTCCCAGGCAGACCCGGTCCATATGTAGCTCAGATATTTGTATTATATGGCTTTTTCTTTAGGGAGAAATTTCCCCTTCTACCAGGTTACACAATTCCTGATCCACTAGAAAAGTTTCCAGAAGGGGAGAAAAAAAGAAAAAAATAAATATCCAGAAGTGTCACATCACATCTTACAGCACATGCAGATTGGGGGGAAAAAAAACCCAAAACAACCCCTCTGGATCCAAAATTCCCGTTTATCAGTTAGTTTTGCCAGGGAACAGCAAGTTCTCCAAGGCTGTGCACACAGACACTGAGCAGTGGGTCAGTGGGAAGAACCATTTCCTAATATTCAACCTAAGCCTCCCCTGACACAGTCTAAACCCTACAGTCCCAGGCAGACCCGGTCCATATGTAGCTCAGATATTTGTATTATATGGCTTTTTCTTTAGGGAGAAATTTCCCCTTCTACCAGGTTACACAATTCCTGATCCACTAGAAAAGTTTCCAGAAGGGGAGAAAAAAAGAAAAAAATAAATATCCAGAAGTGTCACATCACATCTTACAGCACATGCAGATTGGGGGGAAAAAAAACCCAAAACAACCCCTCTGGATCCAAAATTCCCGTTTGTCAGTTAGTTTTGCCAGGGAACAGCAAGTTCTCCAAGGCTGTGCACACAGACACTGAGCAGTGGGTCAGTGGGGCACGGGCGAGGGTGACACAGCCCCGCTGACCCCACCCCAGGTGTATTGTCACAGCCAGCCTGGGAAAAGGATCGTTTCCAGCTCCTTCCCCTCTGCTGTGGATAAACAATGCTATTGCCACACCCTGGAAACTCTGAGTGCCGTTAGAGGGGCTGGTCCTGCAGGAATGTGCCAGGGAAAGAGGGATGTGCCAGCGCTGGGACACAGAGCACGGCACAGAGCGTGGCTGTCACCACTGCCACCTCCCAACGCCAACTCCTGCACGCCCCAAAAGATTTTGTACAAATATTTGGACACTCCAATAGTGCTCCACCTGAGACATGGCTTCTCCTTCTCCCTTACACTTTGCAATACTGTTTAATATTAATCTAGAACCACCCAAAAGCAAATAGCTGTGTTCTTTTTGCGCACACAATTGTGCAAGAACTTTTCATCCCCCACTTGTGCTCAGGACAGAGCTCTGGTCAGCTAAGCTAATTTCTGCACAGCAGTTGCTCAAGGTGCTTTGAAATCTTCCTTGCCAAACACAGGAGCATTTTCCGAGCGCGGAACCTGGCTGCACTCATAAAAAAGTCTCAAGGAATATGACGATGTGGAACTTGAAATGAGTCATCCCCCATCAAGCTGCACTCAGTGATGGAGGCATGAGCCAAGCTTTTATAACTTTTACCATAAAAACCAGTAAAAATCATGCTTCAGCTCAAAGAATAGATCTAATAACCAGATTTCAGCCTTTCCAAGCAGTGCAGTTTGCTGCATTGGCAATTGGCTTTATCCCATCTAGAACTGACCAAATCAGCTTCAATTTTGTCTTTATTAATCTGAGCTCTATTTACTTTTCCATCTGCTCTATTTACTCCATTTCTCCTAAATTAAACCAGCCAGCATTTTTGTTTCATCCATGGCTTATGCCAGATTTCAAAACACCCTTCTTCTCCAGGAAAACATATGGTCAGAACATGGGAAAGATCATTTAACCACCAGTAAAATCTTATGAATTACCAGAAATGGACAGCAAATTTCCCTTTGGGTTCCGTGGGGCCACAATTCCACCCCTTGGGCAAACTTGGTGACATGGAAAGAAACTTTCAAACTCCTTGCTGCCTCCTTCATCTTTTAGCTGCCAGTGGGGTGGGAAACAGCACAAATGAAAGGTGAAGAGTGTGAAACCATGACCCAAGAATCTGCAGTTTAGCTGGGTTGGGCCCCCAGTTTGTCAGGCACTCAGTGGACAGGGAAAATCACAGTAAAACAGGATCATCCACACTCCCCAGTGTGCAGAACTGGACAAGCAGAGAGCAGAAGTGCTGTGGTAGATCCCAGACTTCCCCAGGGAAGCTGCATGTAGGCACGGGCTGACAGAAATGGGTTTTTTCTTGCAGAGCATTGGGCACTATGACAGTATTTCCTTTAGAAAGGGAACATCCTGATGGTCACTGGCACCCAAATCTGCAACTCTCCACCTCCTCAATACAGACAATGGGAAGTGCAACAGAAGGTTTTGGCCAGTATGGGATTGGCCCTTCAGAGCTGGTAAAGGATTTTGTAATTAAAAAAGTAATTTTTTTTAATTAAAAAAATTTTAAAAGTCACCCTGTCACCAGCAGCACAACCAAAGGGTTTTGCTCTGAGTCATGTTCCCTGCTGGGGTACATGAGTCAGCTGTGGGGGACACATGAGTCACCCTGCCACGGAGGAGAGGCTCCTACTCCTTAGGGCTCTGTGCTCAGGCTGTACCTTGCCCTTGCATGCAGCTACGTGAGCATCAGCTGAGCCAACCACACCAGCTGAAGCAGCAAACTGATGGCATTTGTGAGATTGGAGGTGGCAGATCCTCGCTGAGATTGGCACAGGTGGGATTAGGAGTCACACCACTGGGTATGGAGAGAGGAAATTGCTGTTGTAAAGCACTTAGAGACCAAATAAGCCCTGAGGAAGCCCATCCCTTTCCCAGGACTAAAAGACCAGCCTCACAGGATGGGTGAATACTGCCACTGGGCTCTCACTGAAATTGAGATAAAATGGCAAATGAGGTTTTCAGCTGCAATAAAAAATATCTCTCTGTGACACACAATCATCATCTCTCCAATCAGTGTTGCTGCTGCTCCCCAACACACTCTGCAGTGGAACAGGGCCTAAGACAGCAGCAGGAAGGTTGGAAATGTCTCTTTGCACCCACCTTCTTTCTTCATGCCAGCTCTGAAGCACTTCTTCAGCCTGCAGTACCTGCACTGGTTCCTCTTGTCTTTGTCTATCACACACTGTCGGTTGAACCTGGGAGGAGATGGGAAATACAACATGGAGCAACCAGCCTGGCATCTGCAACCCTCTCACCCTGAGCAGCCCCAAACACAGCCCCAGACCTCCCTGAGCTCCACATCACATGATCCTAGAGAAGAGTCAAAGGTTTGTCTGAAATGGATTGGATCAACGTTGGCTTGGCCCAGCTCCTCCTCTTCCCCACCGCCGCTCCCGCCAGCTGGGAGCGCGGCGGCTTCAGACCACCCACCCTGCAGGAACTGGGGTGGTTTTGGCTGTGAACACACAGCTGTGACTCAAGTTGTGCTTTTGTAGGAGCTCTATCTCCCACTTCCAGACAGTTTTTGGGTTTGTCTGATTTCACTTGTTAACTATTCTACGATTTGCACAGAATAAAATGCGTTATGGGCCACAAGCCCTTTGGGTCTGCAGCCTTGCTCTGAGGCCCATGGCCTCCTAATTCCTCCTCCTTTCAATGGGGTTTAGGAACCCTTGTGCTGTTCCAGGGGTGGCCCACGCAGGCTTGGCAGCTCTCCCTGTGGAGGGTGAAACAATGGAAGGGAAATCTTCCATGCAGAGAGGAGGTGACGTGCATTTCTCCGGGACCATCAGGTTGTAGAAGCTGAGGCCCTTTCCCAGACTGGGAAAAAGCCAAAGGTACAAAGGCCCAAAGACTTCCAGAGGAATTCACGTCTGCCATAAGCAGAGCTCTGGGCTGGGCTGAGCTCACCAAATAAGGGCTTGCACTTAAGCTTGGCTTCAATGCTGTGGATCTTCCCTGAGCTGCCAAATATCACAGACATTCTTGGATTCCTGGGGAGAGGCAACAACTCTGCTCCCAGGAGACCAACAGCTGAAATTTCAAAGAAACTAGCAGCAGAGTTCATCTCCTCCTGCAGGAATCCCTCAGTTCATGGGACAGGCACTGTGTAGGTGGACACTGCTGTCACCTCAAGGCGTCTTTCGTGGCTGGTGTGTCCTGGAGTGATAAGGGCACCAGGAACATTTTGAACAAGTAGGCTGACTCATGTTGGAAAAATCTGGAATGCCCTTAGAGGAGGAAAAGCTTTGGAACAGAAAGAAAACTTCCAGGTTTTAACTAGAG
This sequence comes from Irena cyanogastra, assembly GCA_013397155.1. NCBI lineage: Eukaryota > Metazoa > Chordata > Aves > Passeriformes > Irenidae > Irena > Irena cyanogastra. The sequence continues at coordinate 154,009 of VWZV01013381.1, read as the reverse complement.
ATGAAGGGCTTAAGTGTATTCAGGTTTGGGATTTCTTTCCACTTTCTCCTGTGCTAAAATAAATATCATTTTTCTAAGGCCAATCAAGATAGTAGCTTTATAATTTATAGCCTCCTCCTGGCAAAAAAACCTCTCTCAAATGTATACCTGTGTGCCAAAGTGGATGTGAATAATCTCTGGTCCACACTTATTTCTCAGAATATTCATAAAATCATCACTGATAAGTCAGTGTCCACAATTTATTGTATTTCAAAACAAGAATGGAGAAGCTGTGAGAGGGCTTTGGAGGTGACAGATTCTTGGATGCCTGTTGTTTTTCACCAGGAAAAGCAAGAAAGATTAAATCTCTGGAACGTTGGTCCTTTGCCACCTTGGCCTCCTTCCCCTTGCTGGGCTGTGACGAGGTCATGGTGTCACTCCACACCCAGGGTCTGTATTTATGTATTTTACACATCAGTCAAACCTCAGGTTTTAGACTGGACCCGAGGATCTCAAAGGTCTTTTCAAACCTAGTTCATTCTGTGATTCTCAGATCTATGAGTTTCCCTCAATTTACCGCGTGGGGAAAGCAGTGATGGCGAATTCACTCAATGCGCCACTCAGTGCCACAGAAAGTCTCAGGCCCCAAATGAGATAGGCCTGAGTTTAGAGATAGGACTGAGTTTACTCCTTGTAAACCAAACTGCAGTCCTACTAGTGGCCTTCACGGCGTGGCAACTTGGCATTTGAGATACAATCTCCTGATCCTCACCCCAAACCCTTCCCCACGTCCGTAAATCGCGTTTATCATTGCCGAAACTCGGTACCTGCAGGAGTAGACGTGGTTCTTGCGGACGCTCCTCCTGAAGAAGCCTTTGCAGCCGTCACAGCTGGAGGCCCCGTAGTGCTTGCCAGTGGCCCTGTCCCCACAGATGGAGCACAGGGAGTTGACACCGTTGGGGAGCAGGTTGGTGTTTGCTGACTCGGCCGCGATGGCCTCTGCGGGCAGGGAACGGGGACAGTTAGAGCTGCCTGCGATGGAAACCTCTGAATTTATGGTCATGCTCTTCCCAAGCTCAGCTCCTTTGCTTATGGTATTGGTGTTTTCCTTCAGTTATTAGAGAGATTTCAAGCTTCAGAACTCAAATTGCTCCTGAGAATTTATCAATTATCACTGCTTTCCTGGAGAGATATTAAGAAACCTCAATTGCATGTGAGATTTTTGGTTTTGAGGGATGGGAGCCGCCTCTTTAATGAGATACCTGGAGAACATGGTTCAAAGCTGGTGTCCACAGAAGAAAATGAGGAAAAAAGCTCAATAGCTTGAATAAATAGAGTGCAGAGAACAACCAGGAGAGGCAGAAAGGATGAACTACTTCATGCCCATGACAGAGGTGCTGAAGATAAAAGACTGCTCTCGAGAGCTCCTGTGCAGCTGGAAGGCAGACAGCAGCTCCCACAGGTATCACTTTAGTTCTAAGTCTGGTCCCTCCTCTGAAGTTGTCTCTGAAGAGGCTCACTGCTTTCCACTAGAAAGCAACAGAGGTGTGCAGGAAGATCAGACTTCTAAATGAGGGACCTAAAATTAGGTCACATCAGTGCCCTCTGTCATGCCCTCCATCTGCACTCACCCATTTGGGGCAGGAATAGCTCCGCCCCTGCCTGCCCTGTGTGTACACACTGCTGAAAACTCTCCTTGGAACCTCTCCCTCTGCCCTAACCACCAGACTTGCTGCCTTCTTAATCCTCCTAATCTGAGGCACAGCTTGGGGAGGGAAAAGACAGGAGACCCTTGTGAGGAGGGCAGCGGGCAGAGTTTGTATCTCCCCATGTGTTTGCAGAGCCTGACCTGGGCACTTGCTGCAGGACAGTTTTATGAATTTATCTCAGCTCTGGGAGCATGTTCTATGCTCCAGGGGAGCACATCTCGTGCTCCAGTGACCTAAGAAAGGTCCCTGGGACAAGGCACACCCTGATGTGTCTCTGGGATGGGACATCCTCCCAACAGAGATGGGGAAAGCTTGGCTTAGCAGTTTCTTAGAGAAAACCACCCAAAGGGGAGGAATTGCCATCTGATCTGCCTAGAGAGAGCTTTCTAATTCATAATGCATAAAAAGAGTTCTGGGTAACCCACACACAGAATGTGCATAAACAGAGAGAGAGTGAGAGAAGGTTATTTTTGTGTGTGAACACACGTCTAAAAATTTATAGTGAAAGTATTTGCTGTGCAATGAAAATTGTAATCAAAACCCCCCTAAAAAATAACAAAGCCAACAAAGCTTTAGTTTTTCAAAAACCGGACAGTTTCTTAGCTAAGGCTGAGACTAAGATGTTTTTAGCCAGGATTTCACTAATGCAAAGGTCAGACTTCCTGTCACCTCCTAGAATAACCCTTTTGGTCCATATTCACCTTCTGGTGAATGGATGAGTAAGTAAGTGGGTTACAGCAAGCTGGGAGCAACATGGCAAGAAAGAATGACAGCACCAAAATCATTCCTAAGTCATAAGGACAGGAATTGAGATTTGCCTCTTCCCAAATTCTGTGTAAGATTCTCCCACTGCTGACATTTGTCAGGAAGTGACACTTGGGTCCTTTGGGAACATTGTCTATGTCAGAGGTGTTTAATGGCAATTTAGGTTTGTTTTTAGGGTCTTTTTCTGCAATGATTCTTGATTTTATATTACTTATTTACATAGTATTAAATGAACTGTACAGAATATTCCTTTGAGGATAACTGCAAAACATTGGGCATCTGTTGTTCCATCCATTTTTTGAAGGAGCACATGACCATAAACAAATGCACTGTGTTGGATTTCATTTTAAAAATTTGCACAACCAAAATAAAGATAAGGCAGCCAATTCCCTCTTCACTCATGCTTTCTCTAGACTTCAGAGGAATCAAACCAAGGTCAAACAGTTTAGGTCTCCAATGAACCCTTCGTCCTTCAGCTAGGTCCAGACTGCAAAATATTCTTGATGCTGGGAAGTATTTACTCACCAGAAAATACTCTTTTTTTCTTTTTTGTGAGTAGGACATGAGAATCTGCTTGCTGATACAAGGAAGAAATTAACAATCTGCCCTTAAACCAAGTATTACTGGAGGAGGAACCATCAGCACTGCGTGTGTGAGGGCCCTTGGAACTTAGCAAACCAAATTTTGCCCTCACTTGTATCCATGGAGGCACAAACAAACCAGCAGTGAGTTGGGTGGCTCTGTGTTAGGGCAGCTCCACAGCTAAAAGTTCAAACCCTGGGAGGGAGCCACGTGTCCTTTTCAGCTGAATTGGCTGAATGTGGACAGAAAATTTAATAAATAAAAGAAAAGCCCTAATCCAGAGTGCACGTTAATTGTGATCACAATTCTTAATTACAAAATCCTGTCACCAGCTAATGATGGGCTCCAAATGAGGATTAGCTCAGAGAATAGCAAAGCACAGCTGATATCTCAGGCACCAGGAGACTCTTCCAACACAGCTTTCAAACCTACCCAATATTTGGGCTTTTCCTGGACTGATCTCTGTGAGGAAAGGCAGAGCAAGGCCAGGATCCCTGGCAGCAGAGTCCTCTGCCTGCCTGTGACATCTGCTTCGTGTGCTCCATCCCTGCCTGGCCCAAGGAGATAACCTGAACAGCTCCTAGGCTGTGCCACGGTGCCTTTGAAGCCCCCACTGCAGAGATGCACTCGATTTTGTTCTCCAGGAAGAGACCACAACTCATCTTGAGTTTGTGTGGCTCCCAGGCTAAGCTGAGGCTCTGCTTGTGGCCAGACCCCTAACTGGGGCTGTCCCCAAGGTCCACTGGCAGAAATATCTGAGGTTTGACCATTTTTTGTGAGTTATCAGTGTGCAGGTTTGGGAGCTCCCTAAGGCTGAGATGAGCACCCAGTGGCTTCCCCAGATTTGGGATCAGCCAAGCTCACAACTGAAATGCTGTCCAATTTTTTGGCATCTACTGCCTCTGTACGTTAATCATTGTCTAACCAGGGCTGAGATGATAATGCCAGTTTTACAGTGATAAGAAATGACACTGAGGATGTTCTCATCATACCTGACCCCTGCACTGCTTTTCCTTTCAGTTCCTTTACTGGCTACAGCTCTTCTAGATGCACATTGTAAAATGGAATTGTCTTGCAATACTTTCCAGGGTGGCTTTTATCTGCCAGGAAATCCAAGTTTTGGTGCATGTAATTTGCAGTTAACAAATCCCCAAATTACATGTGCTGGGCTAGAATGTGAAGAGATCACAACTGCGGGTTCAGGGCTTAAACACACAGAGTTGAACTCGGTGCCAAAGCCAGCATTGTGAAACCTGCACAAATGTAGGGCAGGAGGAGTATAAACCCTGGCCACGTGCAGGTCAGCCTCTTTCTATATCTTTTTTCTAAATCTTCTTCCTGAACCAGTTTGGGGAGGTGCCACTTGAATTTGTTTTTCTTAGAGAAAACTCCTTTAGAGGTTTTTCTCCCAAAAATTGCCCTAAACCAAGACAATTACCTTTTAGCAGATGGAAGAATTTTTGAGATATAAAACATAGCCGTGCTTTAGTGACCCCAAATTCTACAGGAGCAATGATGAAGGTGCCAACCAGAGTACCTAGAGCTCAAGGGGTGGTAAATCACTACCAAAACATCTCTGGCGGCTTTTGCACGGTCTGAACTGGCTCAGACTCCTGCAGGGCTGGGAAAGATTTCACCAACCTTGTGCCAGAGTCCCAAGGATCAGTGTGGAGTGTGGGGCTGAGGCAGGACAGCGAGCACGACCCTGGGAGAAAGTGCTCCCCAACTCTCAAATGAAGAATTTGGGAATTTGGGCTGCATTGCAACAACGCTTCACATCTTCCCGAAAATGAGACAGCTCTGACAGGAGCGTGAGGGAATGGGCATTAACCACACATAAAAACTGAGAATATGGCTTGCAGTGCCAGCCAAGGTCAAGGAAACAAATTTGTACAGAATGGGAAAATTTCTGCTGTTACAACACATTTCACAAAGGAAAGACAGAATTAGCAGTGATTTCTGCTCCTTTCCTTTTGCCAGCCTTTCTATTTAAACCTTACGTATTTTTTATATCACTCTCATAAAATGTTCTATTCTTTATTTTGAATTAATCTTAAAATATTTGGCAAACAATGGGTTATTTGAAGGTGGAAAACCCAAAATACGTATCTAGGCAAATCTCAGAATGATAGCAGCTTCATGAAGAAGAAACATCTAAGCACAGGAAGTGCTCCACAAAATTAATCCACCCAAAATTTTGATGCAATAATGTTCTGAAGAAGGAAAGAGTTTGTTTCAAGAAAGCATGACCTTATTTGAAAACATTCCAATTTTCACTTTTGGAATTGTTCAGAAGGTAAGAAACTGCTCTGAGTCCATCAAAATAAATATTGCATCCTTTACTGTTCATGTTTATAGAGGGCAAAGCTGTCACCATTTAGTAGGGAAGATACAGATGAACCTTAGGAGAGATATAACCAATCTTAAAAAAATCCAGTATGGTTATAAAAAATACCTAAAATGAGGTTGTTTCTTGATTCTAAGAAAATTTAAGATATTTCTGAAGCCACAAGGAAACTGAGATTTTGAATTACCCCAGGGGACTGAACTCAGCTGGGCAGAAATAGATTTCCATGCGTGGCCATTTCAGGTCTTTTTTGAAGTTATTTTTACAAACCGTAGAAAAGGACACTTGCCCAAGACAAACAAGCTAATTTCAAAGCAGCTACTTCCCGAGAGAGCTGGTTAGTCATTAACAGCTAAACAAATAACACAATGCCGAGTTCGATAAAGTTCAGAAAAAAACTCAACCTGTCAGTTCTACTGCGTGAATCAACAGAGAGCCCAAACAGGCACTGGTGGTTCGTTTGCAAAACTATATTGAATTTTGGGGAAATTTGTGCCGCTTCAAAAAGTGAAAATTATCTTGTTGTTCAATGGGAAGTGACAAAGCGAAATATCTGTGTTAAATGACATTTCTGGAGTTGGATGGGAGGTGGAAAGCTTGCTGCAAGAATAAGATCCACTCTATCTGGAGGTTTCGAAAACTATATATTTTAGAAATCCTTGATTTGGGGACAGCCAGAGCTTTACAGAAGGCAATTTTAAACTCAAGTTCCTTTGGGCCTTTTAACTTTACTTGTCTCCTGACCTCCCTCTATGCCCCACAATAATAAGTCTAATCATTTGATATTGTAGGTGAACTCCCTACTGAAGCTCTGATTTCTTTTGATGAGCCAGTTAATGAGCAAATGTGAAAATCCCATCTTAATTTCGCTAAGCTTTTTAACAAATTAAAAGGCTGCCAAAACTCTCCAAAGGCATCGCTAACTCTGGAATCTCATTCAGTTGCACGATTGGTTTCATGAGACATGACCGAAATGCCCTTTATTTTTACACAGCGAGCAGTTGATTTCACAGAATGGGGTTCACTTTATGTCAGAGTACTTTTGAAAACTGCAGAACTGCAGAAAAATTAAATACCACACAAAGCGCTTTATTCCTGCGAACCAAGCGGAAGTCTGGGCATATAAACACTCCCGCCTCCCAGCCAAGTCCTTTGTGCCCTAAAAACTGTTGGACCATCTTGGTAGCCAGAAAAGGAACACAAAGCTAGCAACGATTTGGGTATTGCTCCTCAATCCAAGTTCCCAGGACCAGCTTAAACAGGGCACACGCTCACGGATAAATGTTGTTTGGGACGACATGTTTTCTCGAGGATTAAATATCAACTGAAGTCATATACGGGAAAGAAACAAACATTTGAACGAGAAATATTGGTAATAACTCCTCTCATAAGCAATACAGTGGGGCAAAGACAGGGAATGCTATGAAGACCTCTACCAACGTTTGAAAAACCTGGTCAGCTCTTCAGGGCATGACACTCAGCCCACCAATGAAAAGAATAACCCAAAATGGGACCGGCAAGTGAAGGGATTGCGTTTCAGCCCAAACATAACCACAGATGCAACAGAGGTTGACAGCTCAGCTGCTTAAATATTACCCCTTCCACTCTTTGCCCCGTACCTCCCACCAGCCTGTCCTCTGTGTCCAGCTTTATAGCAGAAGTAGTGGAGTTTATTCAAGAGAAAACGAATAAAAATCTCACCAGTGTTATTAGGGAGCACGCGGAGGTTGTCGAATTCCAGCATGGTGTAAGAGGAGTCCAAGGAGTCGACATAATCTGGCATATCCATGTCCATGATGGACTGACAAAGCTTCATTATTACTTGACAACAGCGAGGGAAGTGGCAGAAACAGCCCCGCTGTCAATCACGGCCAAGGTTCCCTCTGCAGAGAGAGACACCCCGGTCCTGGCGACGACAAATCATTACCCAGCTCTGCCCGCAGTCCCCTCCCCGTGCCAGGACAGAAGGGACGAGGCCAAACCCTCCGGCTCAGTCCCCTCCCTTCCCGGGGTGCATCTCGCTCTCTCCTCACTCCTGATAAGGTGATGTAGATAAGGCCTAGGCTCAAACGCCTTGGATTGCATCTTCGGGTCAATACAGCCGCATTTATGGCTGCTCCTGCACAAATATTTTGAGAAGGGCTGTGGAGAGGCCATGGCACATGTGTCACTCTCCCAGGGAAGAGCGGTTGTCACGTTCAATCACCAATTGTCACCTTGCTTGCCTACCTGTCCTTGGGGAAAGAGCAAATGGTGTCACTTGAGGCTCACGAGGACAATAAATCAATGTCCCACCGAATGAAGACCATTAAGGCGGGTCAGCATCGAGAACCTGAGTCATTTCCGTGAGACACCACCGTGCTCACGCCTTGAGTTGCAGCTGGAAGGGGGAAAAGAGGCTTCGTTCCAGCTGTGCACATGGTCTCACTCTGCTCCATAGGCAGAGGAGAGGTGGAGGAGGTGACTTCCACCCACCCCCCTCCATCCCTCTCACCTGTGTCTTCCTCCCGACTCCGGGCAGCCCCAGTGTCCCCGAGCTCCCCCTGGGGAAGAGCTGGGCTCTGCTGGTGAGTTGTCATCCTGGAAGGTTTCAAACAGTGGCAAATGATGAAAATGAAATGCTGGGAGGAACTGGGCAGACTCCCCCACAGATGTGTGGTGTTGCATTCCACGCTGACCCATGCCTGGCTTTTCTGGGAAAGTTCTGTATTACAGAAATTAAATCCCAGTTTTCCTCCCACCGGCCCGTGGTGTTTGGCCTGGGTTTGTTTGTTTTTTTTTTTAATTTACTGAATTTTACACAAACCAGCTTTTTTAATTTACTGAATTTTACACAAAAGTTCTTTCCTTGTTAAGACTCATGAGCTGTGGTTCAAAAGGCTGGAAATAAAACTCAGCCATGCAAAGCCATACAGCTTGGAGTGACTGGTTTATTCCCACTTTGATCTCCCAGATGCCCTCCCTGACATTCCAGCTCCCTCTCCAGTGACGTGGTTTTGTGTCAGAGGGTCTTTCCTCTCCATGAGCTGTTCTGAGAGATCCAGGTCAACATCCTGTTGAATCTGGAGGAAAAGAAGAGTCTTGAGAAACAGGGAGACGTGTTGCCAGAAAAGGAGTCTTGGCCAAAAGGATGAGATTGCCAGACTGCCTGAACTCTCACTGAACCGAGGAGCAGGTCGGCCCCAGCAGTCTCCAAATAGCAAGAAATATCCCAAAATCCAAATTTTTAACTGTTTTCATTACACTAATTTGATTTAATCCCCATTTCACTTTTTGTTTTAGTATCTTTTTTCGTATCCTGGGGTTTTACAGTGGACATTGCAAGGGGTTAACTCTAGATAGGCTTCTCCTCTATAAAGATTGGGTGTAGAAACTTTTAGCTTTACTTTCTTATCATTTCTGGGGAATAAAATAATTTCATGTGCCATATTTTCCTTTTCCTTCTTTCCCTTTTTAAGGACATGTTGTAACCAGTGGTGCAAATGACTCCTTGCTTAGATAAGACATTATGTTTTTATCCTTGGACTGTGCCCCAGGCTCCCAGTAATGCCAGCATCAGCTAAGTTGGGATCTGATTACTCGTTCTTGCCTCTTACTCAATGTCAGGCTTGATTATGCCCATTAATCTGGCATTTTTTTTAAACTGAGCTGTGGGCACAATCCTCAGCACTCTGCTACTATCACAGCAAAGGTTTCTCACATTTCTACAATCCTAGGGGGTTTTTTGGTGGTTTTTGTTGTTGTGTTTTTTTGTTTGTTTGTTTTTTATGGATTTCTCACCATTAAAATAGCCATTTTGGTATTTACCAAGCTTTTGGGCAGCTGTGGCTCAGAGAGGAGAAATCTGGGCTCCTGCCCTGATCCTGTTGGCTTTAGAGATCTCTCAGTGTTTTCCATCCCTCAGTATGATGTGAGGGTTGAGGATAATTTCCAAGGAAAGCCGTGGGATGAGGATGTGCTTGGACAATTTTCATTCTGGGAGTGACAAAAGGTTATAGAGCAAATTTCTTAGTTCAGGACCAGATTTCAGCACCACATCCACACTGATCATCGGGAATGACTTGTGGAAGGTGGTGTTGGAGGGACAGAACGTGGCATTTGTTCCAAACAGATGTCAGCACCCTGCTCCAAACCCCTCCAGCACAAAAGCAGCCCTGAAGACGGACAAAACCTTGCTGAGGTTTGGGCACTTTCTTCTTTTTCCTCTCCCTGCTTTCTTACATCACTTTCTGAGCCACAGCTGCAATTCAGCCACGACCTACCCAAGGCCAGGGCTGGGTTTTATCAATATCAGGAGAAACCAAACTCACTCAGAGGTGGCCTCACATCTCCTGAGCAGTGCTCACTGTCACAGTGAAGTGACAACAGCCCAGCCAAGAGCCAGGACTCTCAAGCTGGATTCTTGTCACCTTACCATGAGCCAGCCTGACAGAGCAGCCAGGGGGGTGGGAAGAGAACTCAGATCCTTCCCAAACTGTGGCCACAGAAAGGATGGATTTGAGTGGAGATTTGTGAGGTTGACCAACACTTTGTCACTTCCCAGGTGCTTTCCTTGTGTGCTCAGGCACTGACTCACCTGCACAGGCATCTCAGGTGGAAAACCAAGGGCAAAACTGGCTGGTATAACTCAATTTTCCCAGTTTGGAAATGGATATCAATCCTCCTCCATATGGACATAATCCTCTTTTCAATGTGTTTTCCATTTATTCCTGCTTTGACTCTGAGGCTGGATATAGCTGGAGGGTGCAGGGGAAAGGGGAGAAGGGAGAAAGAACCAGAGTTAAGTTTAATAAAAATAATGTGAGCGTTCAAAGTTCGAGCTCTGGGAATGAAACAACGTGGATTCTCCTGTGCGAGGGCACAGGGCAGGCTCTGAAGAACACATGGTCCCAATAAGAGAACACACTTATTCCTAGAAATAAAATTCAGGTGCTTTTGGGAACGCTCGTTGGGCAAGATGAAGTGCAGCAAAGATAAGGACGCTGATTGATTAAGAGAGAACACAAAGTACTGTGGGCAGGGCGTCAGAAATAACATTTCTTTGGCAAGGTAAGCGCTGGGGGAAGATGTTTGCAAGCCATGGAAGCTGCACATCCATCTCTGGAGGCTGATTTTAATGGAAAGTAACTCAATGCTGCACATGGGGAGAGGTGTCTGAGAGACTAAAACCTAATGAAGGACTTGTTGCTATGCAAAATGGTGAGGCAGAAGTCACTAAATGTATTTTTGGAACAGAAGTTTTCTTCTTTTAGTCATAGAAAGCCATTGAAAATCCCCCACCACTGTTTTGAAATTTTCTCTGAATGAAATGCAGCAATAATTATATTTTTGTGAACTTGCAGGGTTCAGGAAAAAGATTTTTATGCAGCAAGCATAAATTCAACAATGATCAGGTGTTTCTCAGAAGCAACACTAGCCATAATATTACCTACCTGTGCAGGTGGTGTCAGGGTAAAAACAAGAATTTAAAGACAGAAGGCAGCAAGGCCCTTTTCTGGGTAATATATAATTAGAAACAGCGTGCCCCTGACATTATAAGCAGTGTGAAATCATATCCTTAACATGTAATTACCATGGCCGATATTTCAAAGTTATCTAGACCAGATGTTGTTAAATCAGCTCCCTCCTCTCCTGGGTGCAGTTTGATATTTGTGATACACTAAACAGCAAAATGTTCCTTTCCATTTTCAGGTATTTCTTATTACAATGAACATTACATTTCCACGTGTTGTGACTTCCACTGTCTGGGTCTGCTTGTTCTTCCAGCTGTTATCTCCCAAAAAGATTTTGTCTGTGTAATGATTATTCATAAATAAAAATAATTTAAGAAATTTTTTAAGTCTAGTGGTGGACAAAGACCTGATGGACATGGGAGAGCATCACCCATCGTGCAGAAGGATGGAGAGGAGAAAAAAACCAAAAAAATCAGGACCTTCACCTCCTTTCTGTCCAGACAAACTTATTTTGCTTTACTGCTGCCAAACACCTTCATTTATCATGTACTCATTTTGCTTTAGAATAATGAGGTTTGCTCTTCCATAACAACCCTTTGGAGTAAATAGAAACTTCAACAAGCTCCAGTCACTATGCTGGAAAAAATCCTTTACAACAATTTAAACGAACAAGCAAACAAACAAAAAAAACCAAACCAAACCACAAAAAAAAAAAAAAAAACAAAACAACAAAACAAAACAGAAAAAAACCCAAAAACCCCCACAACAACAGAAGATCAAGCCCAAACAAATTAAAAAACCCTTCAAAAACTCTTTCCACCAGGCTGGAATGATGGATTCTGTTCTTTACACACTGTCAAGTGCAGATCACCCAGAGACCCCACTGCCAGCAGTGACCACAGGGTGGCTGATTTGTGAAATTCCCAGTTATTTTGTGAAATTCCCAGTTATTTCACCAGATGTTCAGCACAGATGAAACCTGACTTGGATTTGGGGGATAACTCGAAGATGTTTTACATTTTTCTGGTGACCAAAGGTCAGGCTGATGACTTGTTCTTTCTGAGTTCACTTAACTTTTGTTCTTGGCTGCAGAGCACTTGGCCAAGGCTGGAATTTCAGAAGCACCAAGGGCTCCCTTTGGATTCCAAATGTGAATTTCAGCCAGAATTTCAGCTCTGTTGAGAAACGGGAGCTCCCACTGGGAATAACAACTGGATTTGCAAAGAAATAACCACAGGTGACTGGAGATTTAGAAATAAATCCCCTTTCTTGGACAGCTGAGTGAAATCTGATTAAAAGCTCATTTCCCCTACGTGGGGTCCAAGACCTTTTAAAAATCTGGCAAACACTTCATAGCCAGCATCTGATGCCTCCATGCACCTGTTGGAATTTATCTTTGTTTTCCATAAGCAGAAGTTAATTCTCAGAAATAAAAAATGCCTGCAGTATTAAAAAAAAATATATTTTTCTTCACATTAAGAAATACTTCTATCAGTGGGTATTCCTTGTGGATATTTTAGAGGACTTCTTGCCACTCTTCCTTTCTGGAAAGAGATGGCTGATCAACACTTGAAATAATTATGGAAAAACAGGAACAAATTTAATTTAATACCTTTTTGTTGAAAAAAAATCTTGGTTTCATTTGTAATTGAGCTTTTAAGTTCACTGAAGGGAAGGCAACTAAAATATTTATTAATGAACAAAATTTAAAGTACTCAAAGAATAGAAACAAAACATTTTGGTTCTTATGTTTGTTTGCAAATATTAGGCATGGTACCAGTTTCTGACTCAAGTTTGGGACCCTTAGCAACATTCTAAAACTTAAATTAAAGTTATGTCCCAGGCAACAAAACTGAAAAATTTGTGGGAACATCACCTTTTGTCTGAAAATTTAAGAATTTCAATAGAGATCATATCTGGCATAATCAACTCATGAAAACATCAACTTGTTTGTGAAACTCTACCTCACTTAGCAAAATTAAGATGGGACTAAATTTAATTAATTTATATTGTGAGATCTTAGCAGTGTTTCACTCTAAGACAGGGAAATGTTCTTTTCCCAGTTATTTCCTACAAAGATAGCAAGTTTTTCCTAGGCTGGGCTTACATGGGAAAATTCAAACTCAATAATTGCAAGAGTTTGGGCTGAGCTCTGCTCCACCTTAGAACAATCCATCGCAAATTCCCCCAAACTGCTGATATATCCAGCACTGAACAGAAACTGGAAAACACAGCTTTGGAATGTGCTGTCCAGAGAACCAAAACGTGGGGAAAAAATCATAAAAGAATCAAACTTCCATTTTTTTCCCTCATTCTCCCCTCGCTGCCCTTGGGATGAGCTGTTCCCACGTGTTCATGCAGATTTTGTCAGAGAGCTACGAGGTTGCATCAGAGCCCCTTCTCCAGACCACCATTGCTCAGTTCTCCTGATTTTCATCATCCCAAACTAAGATTTCAGACATGGACTGGAAAAAATCAGTATCTCTGCAACCCCTGAAGAAAAATTGGCACGCCATAGAATTATTAAGGTTGGGAAGGACCTCCAAGACCATCGAGTCCATCCAGTCCCCCAGCACTGCCAAGCCCACCACGTCCCCAAGTGCCACATCCACACGTTTTTTTAAATCTCTGCAGGGATGGTGACTTCACCACTTCCCTGGGCAGCCAGTCCCAACTCTTGATAACCCTTTCCATGAAGAAATTTTTCCTACTATCCAATCTCAGCCTCCCCTGGCTCAGCTTGAGGCTGTTTCCTCTCCTGCTGTGTCCAGAGGGTGATTCATCCCAAACTCAGGTGTCCAAGGGACCTCAGAGGAACTGTACAGCAGTGCCAACCTCCCTCCACAGAGCTCACGGGCAGTTTAGGTGACTTCCACTCAAATTTTATGGAAGGTGAAGTCACAGAAGATAAACTCTCCCTGCCAAGAGTGAAAATGACACACGGAGCTGTCAGGAATTAGGTTGGATTCCTCCACCATGGGTGACATCAGCCCCTGACTAAAGCAAACAGCAAACAAATAAATAACAAAGAGCAAATAGCTAATAGCTAATAAATAAAAAAGAGCAAATAAATAGCAAATATCCCAGCCTGAGACAGGGCTGGCAGCAGGAGAGGAGAGAGGAGCCAGGAAGAGCATGACCTCACCCGCTGCTGCTGGAGTAGGCATGGGACTCATCTGGAGCACTCCACTGCCTCTGGGCAAGATTTTGGCTTTTCCTGCTGAAAACACTGTTTAGTCAGGAGTAACCAGCCTTGAGGAGAGTGTTTGCTGTGACTCCCATGTCCCCTGTGAACAGCATTCCTGCCACCTCAAGCTTTTTCGGCCGCGGCGTTGACGCTTCTTCAGATCTGTCGTTAGCTCAGCTGAGGAGAGAACAGAAATGCTATTCAAGCCCCAGCTCCAACGTGGGGGGTTAGGAGTGCAAATCCTTGCCTTGCACTGAAAACATGATGAGTGTTTTATGTTGCTGTTGTGCTTTCTATTTTAGGGAATGCCTTTGTTACCTTACAAGCCCTTTCCTAGCACATAAAGCATTGTTTTCACGGTGTTTTTCTATTATTTATTAATTTATTCTAATATTCATTTATTCTAATCTGTAATCTCCCACATTCCCAAAAATTAACCCAGAATGTAGCTTTTGACTTGTATCTTACGAATCCCTAGTTCTGGGTTTAAAAGCATTTACCTTGTCCCTTGTTTTTCTTTTGTATTTTAGGATTTCTGTGGTGGAATCTGGATCCAGTTTTCTCCCAATGAAGATTCAAATATCACCAAAACTCACCTTTTCTGCTCATAAGATTTTTTTTTTTTTGGCAAACCATTCTCCTTGGTGTCTTCACACTGTGTTTTTGTTTTATGAGATAAACCAACAGATTGTATCTCAGAATCACCAGAGTGGGCTGACCTTTGACTGGGATCACAGGAATCATCAGCAGATTTACAGTAAACTGAGCAACGCTCCTTCCAGGGAAATGATGCAGCTTTTCTTGGGGTGGCTTTCATTTCTGTTTCTGTCCCCCAGATTTTTATCTTTGCCTTCTTCAGACAAGTTAATCATTCAGGACAAAGATGGAATTCCTCCAAAATGCTCCTTTCAGTGTTGCCTTCTAAGTGCAAAAATAAAAATTTCAGAGAGAAGACAGACCACTCTAAAAAAGCCAAAACAAACCCCAAAGGTTGGTATCTCCAACAGTCCATTATATATTTGCACATATGACCTTGCAGCTCATCCACACACACAAACATTTTGTTGGAGCATCAGGGTAAAAGGGAGAAATCTTCAATCAACATTTTAAGTGCTCTGGAGAAAAACTTTCTGTTTCTGCAGAGGACTGGAAAGCTGAAACAGTCACAGAACTAAATAAATAATTGATTTTATTTTTTTAAATGATGGATTATCTGAAATGTTTATTGTGTTGAAATCGAGGGGGCTTTGGAGTAAACATCTATGAGTTATAATAGCATCAAAGGGGTCAAGTCAAGAAGAAAAATGATCAAACCTGCCAGAAAAGATCACAGAATTATGGAATATCCTGAATTGGAAGGGACGAGAATCATTGAGTTCGACTCCTTCGGGTCCTACAGTTTGTTCTAAAGAACTGAGGCACGTGACCAATCCTCATTTTATCTCTTTTTAAAAGAAGAAGTGAGAAACCCCAGTAATTCTGGGTCCCTGGAAGTATCCAAGGCCAGGCTGGACAGGGCTTGGAGCAGCCTGGGACAGTGGGAGGTGTCCCTGCCCAGGGCTGGGGAGGGAATGGGATGACCCTTAAAATCTCTCCCAACCCAAACCATCCTTATAATCCAACATGACAAGTTATTTTTAAAGTATTTGGGGCAAATTCAGACAGATTTTCCTTTCTGAAAGATCCTCCCCCCCAGAAAGCAGACATGCTGACATGTGGAAAGATGCTTTTCATGACTTGAAATTGAAGAAATTATTGTAAACATCCAGCTATATTTTCCCCATAACATCCATTTTTGAACACTTCAGTCCCTTCCAGACTGTCTTACTCATAATTGCTGCCCTCTTAGTGGGTGTAGTAAAAGCAAGTGACTGTTTGCCAAGTGACAAACACACATCTCCAAACCCCTGAGTCTCACAGATATTTTCAGGGAGCTGTAACCCCTGATAAATCTTTGCAGACCACCGAGATGAATAATATTTGTGGATGCATTTTTGAGGCTGCCATCCTGGAGAGGTATTTGTGCCTGTGGGCTTTGCCACTCACATGGAAAAGTATGCATTCCCTATACCCATCCTATAGGCTATGTTTTGCACATCTGCCTTGAATTAGAACCATTTCATATCTTCAGGAATATGTGACATCAAATGAATCATTTAGAAATCGGAGTTAACCAGCAAATTATACACTCCTCTGGTGGTTTTTTTTTTTCATTCATGAATTGCCAGTGTCAAGATTCCCTCAGGGCAGAGTTTTTTAGCAAATCTGGTGAACCCAAGTGTGTGGTAAACGTCACAGGCTTGGGGGGGACAGAGCAGACCTGCATTTTTACACCCTACACCTATTTACAACAGCTGTTTTCCCACTGACACATGGAATAACCTCATCTCTGTCCTCGTGTTTGTTTGGGGTTTTCTCCCCCAGGTATTTTAGGGAAGGAATGGGGAAAACAGTTGAATAGTGGAGGAGCTCTCCAAGCCAAGCTTTTTTTCTGATTTCAGTCATGTTTAGAGCATGACATGGGGTTGTTATTCTGTGGTCCCTCACTGAAACAGCTCACTGTGGCCTCCCCTGTTAAAATCTGCCTGCCAATTCCATTTTGCTCCAGGCCAGAATTCTGCATAAAAACACCAATGAGTTAGCAGCAGAGGGAAAAGGCTCTTTATTGCTCTTATTTATACTTCAGCAGCACTTAGGGGGTGAGAGTTGCCAGCCCAGGTGCTGCTCAGGATTCATCCCTGCTGATAATAACTGAGAGGAGAGGGGGAGAAGGAAGAGGGGAACCAGAGCAGCTCAGTCCCACGTGCACATCTTCCCCAGCAAACAGAGCCCCTGCATTGTGGGAATCACCCAAATCTGGCCCTGCTGCTCAGAGAGAGTTTAACCAGCTCATTGTTTCAGTTGAAAGAGGAGCTGGTCCACAGAACTGATTTCACCACAAAAATGGGAAAGAATGGAACAATTACTGGAAATTATTTAGCAGCATTAGAGCCAGTGGAGTCTCCATGAACTCGGAGAGAAATGCCATCACCAAGGACTGGAACAATTTCTTTTTGGCCTGGATTTCACTGCTGGGTACACAAGGTATATATTAAACAAATTACCTGTCCCTCTGGAACTCTGCTTTCCCAGTTTTATACAACAGCTCATCTCATCTTGCTCTGGACATCTCCAGCCTTGCTGCTTTCTTCCAGTTAGGACTTCCTAACTGGCATTGGCCCCCAGGAATAACAACCAGCCTGGCAGCCACAAGCAATTTACACTCCACAGTTGCAATATTCTCTTTGTGCACTTTGGTTTTGGCCCATTTTTGTCTCCAGAAGATTATGCAATGCTAATTACATTCTTTTTTTTTTTCAAGGAGAGTTGATAGAAACACATCCAAAGGCATATTTCCCTAGGCAATAGCCTGCTTTAATAAATTCTGGTTGCACTGGAAATATTTGTATTTTAATCTGTAAAACAGAGATGAGGCAAAAGTTTCTAATACTGCTTAAGCACTTCAAGCCAAGAAACAATTCCATTGTACTTTAAATTAAACATGTGATTTTCATGTCATTCTAAAGGGAGATGGGTACATTTCTTCCCCAAATCTATGTTCCAGTTGTACATTCATGAATTTAGGTCAAGACATTAAGAAAATAAACATCATTTGCTGTGTGCACAGCAGGTCACACACCAATGAATTGCTAAACCCCATGCTGCTGATCAAGTGTATGAAATATTTTTGCAGAAATTTAATCTAATCCTTGCCTGGAAAAGAAATCCCAGACAAGAGCAATAAGGATGAGGGGCTTTCAGAGAAAGCAGCACTTGCTCAGGCAAGATGGGTAAATTAAATAATGAAATCCACACCTTTAAAAATTATTTTTCTACGTTCTCTTAGCGGGCAGACCCACAGACATTGTGTTAATCTATAGAAAATCAGATTTAGCTGCTGGATAACTTATCCCAGTAAGAAATACCCACAATTTAGGGGAGAAATCCCATCTCTTACTTCCATGCTACAGCAGCAGCATTGAAACCAGCTCACCCAAAGCAGGGTTATTCTGGATTCACCATCATTCTGAACAGAATCTCCCCCAATTACACCCACCCGGAGCACAAAGAAACCCTGCTGGCAGCACAAAAACCACTTTGCTCCATTTATTTTCAGTTTTCAGCAGCACAAGGACACTCAGCACCAGCCACGGGTGAGCCCGGAAACCTCACCTGGTGCCAACAGAGCCTTTCCAAAACTTTGAGCACCAGACACCAGCTTGGCTTGGCTATTTGAGCAGAATGCACTTTTAAAAAAGCCCAAAAATCCTGCTCAGGCTTTCCTCCTACTGCAGATGGCAGCAGAGACGCTGAGTCACCGAGCCAGAGCTGGCCCCCGGGTTTATTCCCAGCGCCTGGAAAAGCTTCCCTCTGGAAGGGAGCGAGGCAGAACCCGACAGAAAATAAAACAGGGGAGGCAGGAGTCGGTCCCGGCTGTTCCTCACCGTGTCCTGTCGCTCCTGGCCGTGTCCCCCGCCTCCCACACAGGAGCACACGGTGTTTGCACAGCCGCGCCGCAGGAGCCGCTCGGCTCCGGGCTGCAGCATCAGGGAGACGAGCGGGAGGAGTATCCTGGAAAAGGAGGAATGGGGGATGTGAAACAGATGTTTTCCCTTAATTGCTCATTGCAGAGGCAGCCCAGTAACTAATCCACCTGCTGGGCTGCCACAGGGGTAATTACGCTCGCCCCCTGCTCCCAGCCGGCTGAATTTGTGTTTTCCACGCCTCATTATATCCATCCCTGCCCAACGACGCGCCCCAAAGTGCTGCACAAGTGCCACACTCACACAAATTCCCATCTCCTTCCTGCCCAGAGCAGCTGTGGCTGGCCCTGCATCCCTGGAAGTGTCCAAGGCCAGGTCGGACAGGGCTTGGAGCAGCCTGGGATCGTGGAAGGTGGATTGGAACAAGAGGATTTTTGAGGTCCCTTTAAACCCAAACCATTCTGCAGCTCGAGGAGCAGTTAGGAGTAGAGGTATTTTCAATGTTGCTTAGATAGAGATTCACTTGCTTAGATAGATTCACATGGCAATCAGGGTTTTCCAGAGACTCTGGAGATGTTAATTAAAAATAATAGCGTGGTGCATGTGAGAGGAGAGCTTACCAATCACAGCAGTAAATAATTCATGTCTGAAATCCCTGTTTCTTCTAAGACCCCTTTTGTAACAGGAAGTGACCAGAAACACACAGTGAAGGCTCCTGGACATCCAGAGGATGTTAATGCTGATTTTTAACTTGCTCACACATTGTTATTCTGTGTCATGTCCAGCACAGAGCAATGGTTGATGTTTGCCCATAATTTTCCTCAAATATTTCAAAGGTGCTGCTCAGTGAGGAGAGGAGCCCTTGGTGGTGAGCTCTGATCATGGTTAACGTGCAATTAACAGTTACAAAAAGTTAATGGAATGAAGAAAACCAGAAGTTTCAAGGGATGTCTGCTTCTCACCTGCAAGCAGGGCCGTGTCTCCAGTGCTCCAGCAGTGGGACTGGATCCTTCCTCACTGCCAGAGGAATTTGTCTTTGATGGAGTGGCTGGTGCACCAGTGATGGGAAGTAAAAAATTGTCACTGCCTGGACTTGACAGGGCTGGAACCAGAACGTGACCTGAGCTCCAAGCTTGGTTCTGCTCCTCGTTAGCTCAGCCTTCATCTTCCCTTCTTTTCCAGGGAGCTGCTTATTGCAGAGCCTCAGGCAGAGCCAGCACCAGCTGGAGATAATTTAGTCCTACTTCACTAATGTTGACATCTCTGGATTTAATATTGGCTTTTCTGGAACCCTTCTAGGGCTCCTTGGCTTGGCGAGGTGGCTCAGGTAGTTATCCTGAGCAAAATATTGTGTTAACCAAGTGGGTGCAGATCTATTTCAAATACAAAACAGGAATCTGCTCATCCAGGACTAACAAAGTTCCACAAATCTTCCCCCTGCTGAATGCTCAGCAGCCCTCAGCTCTGGGGAACATCTTCAAAAGCCTTTCAGGCTTAAATAATGCCTGCTGGAGTAACACTCAAAAGCAAAATTAAGTCCTCAGAGGGAAAATGCTGTGGCTGGAGGGATGGATGTGGATGGAAGTGGATGTGCTGGGAATGCAGAGGTCAGAGGGGTCACCAAGGGCTTTGCTCAGTGGAAGAGGCACCCAGGTGCAGCCAGAGAGCCCCCACTGCTCTCCTCACGGATCCTGGGATTCCCTGATCCAGGGTGGGATGCCTTGTGAAGGCTGAGCTAGAGCAGAGGCTGGGCAGAGATAAAGAATAAAGCAGGGATTTATTAAAAGGATTTCCTCCATGGATCCACCTTGGGCAGCACAAGAGCCCAGCCAGGGCTGCACCCAAGATGAACCAAAATGGTCCCAAAATGCAGCCCGGGCACGGGCTCTGTCACTGGGATCAGTTCTGCTCCATTTGCACCTTGGAGTTCATTGTCCAATTCCAGCTTTAGCTTCTGCACTCCCATCCTGCTTGTTTTTCTCTCTCCAGCCCACGTTGTTTGTGCTCTTGGGCTGAGATTTGGATCATTTGTCCTTGGTCCCCAGCTGGAGCAGGAATTGTTTTGTCTCCCTGCTCTGTGCAGAGAGCTCACCATCCCCTCATGTGAAGCTCAGAAGTGCACACTAAAGCAGCACAGAACCTGAAAAGTATAAAAGCTAAACCTGAGGCATCAAGGGACCTGAGCAATGGCCTAGGGAGGAGCTGGGAGGGAGCCCAGATAGAGCAAGTTTTGAGAAGAACAGACAATAAAAGGCTGAGGCACACCACAACAGCATTTGCTCACACCCTTGTGCCTGGGGACAGGCACAAACCCACAAGCTGAAATCCCCAGCAAACCAGAAATCCAGAAATCAAAAATTGCCCCTTGCCAGACTGGCCATGGAATACTTTGCTGCACTGCTGCTCCTGAGCTCTGCCCAGGGGTGCTCCCAGCCTTGCCTTGCCTGCTGTTTCTCTGTGCAGGATGATTTGGGACAGAGGGACATCGGTGCTGGAAAGGAGATCCCAAATGTGTCCCCATCAGTGCTATAAACACCGTGGGTGTTATCCCAGGAGCAGGACAAAGGAAGGGCACACAGAGACTGAAGAAATCTGTTGGTTTACAGTAAGTTTAGTTTACCAAGCTCCCCATAGTCATGTCCAGCAAGCCAAACTTAAAATGCCTTTTTGCTTTAATTTCGAACTGTTCATTGGGTGCCTGCCTTGCACATGGGTCTGGTGGGAAATGTTGGTGTGAAATATATCACAAACTGAGTTTTTCCTTCAAGCCTCTCAAAATCTCATCTGTTTTATCAGTGGCTGCTGTTTCACCCAGTTATTTCTGCAGGTAACTGCAGCCCCATTACTTGCCAGTGGCACGGAAAAGCCCTGGAATTAACCCAGCAGTTTTGATGTCTGCAGTAATTGTACCCTGCCTCCTCTTTCATGAAGGGAAAAATTTGCTACAATACTCAAGATAAAACAAATAAATCCGATATTAAAGCCCATCTAATTGAATTAAATGAGAGTAGCCTCTCAGACTGCCCTTTCTGTGAATCACATTATCTTCATGTTTACTGACTCTTTGACAGGAGACTAAATGATCCCAAATTTTATCAGAATAAATCAACTAAACAAAAAAAAAATCCCCTTTTTAAAAGGACAGACGTTCTTAACAGTCATCTGGAACAGATTATTCCTCTCCAAGTAGCATTGTTGATACTGAAAGTGTTGTAACAATATCCTTTTCTAATGTGGTTCTGCTGTGGCTCCATCCATAATAAAACCAGTCAGTGCCAAAAAACCCACTTAGCTTGACAAGCTCTCCATAACCTGGATTATTTGTGTAAGACTCTGATTTGACATTCTGAGCTCCATGATCTGGTGAAATTTCTTTTAATATTTTTAAAGGAGACCAAGGAATGAGCGTCACCTAATCTGGGGAAAATATTTTTGCTGAACCATACGCACCCCCCAAGTCCTTGTAAATCCCAAATGCCACTAAAGAGAGATGGGGACTGGAAATCAAAACACTTTTCCCTGTCTCCAGCCTTGTAAAGCCTAAAGTAACTGCACCTTTTTTGTTTTCTTGAGTGCATATTGTCAGCTGTGCAGTATGGCTGCATTCAAAGGTTACAACAGATAAAGCAGAATGTATATTAGTCTCATAAATGATGGATAAATGTCAATCAAAGAACACCACCTTTACACCAAGATACTCAGAAAAATCCAGTAATATTGAGGGCTCAAAACGAGACAACTGAGACAAAACTACCCAGCAGAAAGAACTGAACACTCATCATTTTTTAAGCTCAAATGGATAAAAGAGTGCTCTACCAGGATCCCAGATAAAGGCATTTCTACCCCATTAATGATGGCCAGTGCTGGGAAGGTGCCTTCTCTTCCTAAAAAACATCTCCACCTCTGCCACCTCACAGATATTTGTGTCTCACTGCCCTGCACTTTTCTGTCTCAAGCCATAAAGAAGTGAGCAGGGACAGAGAGATGAGGACTGCAATTCCCTAGGAAAATGGCATTAAAATTATAGAAGTTCTGGGATTTTCACCCTATTTTTTCCTTTTCCCATTGCTCACTCGCTGATGTATCATCTGTTCCTGTCTTACTTATACAACCTGAGTTTCTCTAGAGGTACATGTTCATGGTTACACAAAAAAAACCCCAGTTATTCTTCCAGCTAAAAGCTCTTCAGGACTTTGTGGGGAAAAACAAGTAAAACAACATCATAACAGAGCCTGTTAGATGCTGGACATTACCAGTTCCAGCTGTTCTATCAGCCAAACACTTCCAAACAATTTAGCCCAGAGCAGCAAATCTCAATGAAAAGCCGATCAAAAAAAAAAAAAAAAAAAATAAAGAGAGAGAGGGGATGAGAAGAGTCAGAGCCACTTCAGAACCTCTTTGAAGTCTCAGTCCTTGCCATCAGCCTGCTGTTCCCCGAGGTCACAGTGCTGTGCCTCAGCCCAAAAGCCATCCTGTCACAGAACTGAGGAGCCCTGGGTGCAGCTCTGCATTGTTGCCTGTCCGCGCGGAGCCCGCGAGCCGCGCAAAACCAGCCAGCCAACTTTGTCCCTGTGGTTGTTGGCAGCTGCTGGGACAAAACACTGCTTGGAGTCACAACAGGACCTGGGGTCCCCTCCCTCCAGCCCTGCCACCCTCGCTGAGAGCCAGCTGGGAGCCTTTCTTCTGGTTCTCTTTGCTGTCTGTGTTGCCTGATAGCAGAGGTCCTGCCAACCTACAACTGGAAACAAGAGCTGTGCCTTTGTGCTCTACTGCCCAGAGATAGGGCAGTAATTTATGTGGCCAGCATGCCAAGGACTTGCCAACAATGTCAAGTTCGAGTTCATAATAAATTACTCTTTTTGGGGCACTTCCTTCACTTGCCAGTGCAGGAAAAGCAAAGAAAAATGACAAAGAGCCCCGCTCGTTTCCTTCAGACAACTGTGATTTATTACAGGCGAAACAAGGAGGATTCCAGAAACATTACTCCTGTAAGGGAAGGTAACTCAATCTCCTGCAAAAATAAACAGCCATGTTTAAATAAACTTTCTGAGAAGTGCTACTGCCCTTTTCCCTAGAAACTGGGGGAGCATTTCTTTGCCCTGATATTGTTCTGCTGTGTGAGATGCTGACCCAGGGATCTCGTCTGCTTTGGGTGGCCTGGTAAGTCATCAGAGGATAAAAGGCAGAGAACAAAGGGAAAAATCAAAGTCTTATGAGCTGCAGCTGAAGTGCCTGACAGATGTTGGGTGGGTGCTTGTGGGAACTGCCTTCCATCTCTGGAGCAGAGGGTTCACCCCCTCACTGCCCAGGCTCCTGCTCCTGGTAGGGAAGGGGGGGGATGGACGAGGTCTTTGCCCAGTGCACCACCCCAGAGGCCACTGGTCAGTGGTTTAGGGGCTGCCCCAGCTCTCCCTGAACAGTGAATTCAATAAATCACAGCAACACTTAGGTCACGTATCCTGCAAGGGTCCTCACAGGCTTTAGAGCTTTCAGCAGCACCAACAAACCCAAGAACAACCTTCCCATGGCTCAGAGGACAGGACCCAGCCCCTCTGCACTGACCCTCTCCAGACCTTTTTCTCTCCCTGGTGAGAAAGGTGGGAAGGCTAAAATCACCTTCTTTCCTCCTCTCCTGCTTCAAGGGTGGCAAATTGGTCAACACAACCAATAGAAGAGGGTTAATAAGAGTTTGGGAACAAATGCAGACCTTCCAGAGAAGCCAGGTCAGGGGCATCCAGCCTGGCAAAGCTCCTGGAGAAATGGCATCCACTGGCTGAAGTCCTGCTTTTCCTTCTTATCAGGCACGCAGCACCCCAGCCCCCGATGGCGTGATGTGTGAAAATTGCTGTCCCCAGAGCCCTTGCACAACCCCAGGGATTTACTGCCTCCACTCAGTGTGATCCCAAGGCACACCCTCTGCCTCCTCTGCTGCTGGCCTTGCTCTTTGCTTGACTTCCTTATTCCAGAATCGGTCCTTAATTAACAGGAGCTATTAAGAAAACTCACTGCAGCAATGCCAATCCCGTTCTCTCCACTGAGATTAGACATAATTAATGACACGAGGCAAATTACTCATACAGTTGCTTGGGTTTGTAGATCTCTTAGATGCTGTGAACACATCACTCAGACTCAGGGTGGATTTTTTTTTTTCTTATTAAGCTTATTGTGATTTATGAAGCTCATCAGCAAGAGAAAGGTAATTAAGCCAGACTTTCCTACCACACTTCAAAACTAGTAGGATAAAAGAGTGGGGAGAAAAATAGCAAGACTTGTCTTTATGGATTTCTGTGACGATGAAAAGGCTGGCAAAGATAATTTACTCATGAGTTAATAGTGATCTGAGCTGCTATGGCCAGCTGAGAACAAGAGCCTGCCCGTAGCTTCAGGCAAAGCAGGCAGGGTTAAATCCCTGAGGAGCTCAGGGACATCCTGAGTGCAGAGCAGGCAGTGCTGCCAAGGCTCCTTTCCAGCCTGTGGAGACAGCAGGACACCTTGGCCTGGGCTCCAAAATAGCTGGCATGGGAGTCAGGGAGCTGCTGGCCAGGAGAAAACGCCAGGGGCAGGAGATGCCTGCACTCCAAAATAGCTGGCATGGGAGTCAGGGAGCTGCTGGCCAGGAGAAAACGCCAGGGGCAGGAGATGCCTGCAGCCACAGCCTTGCAGGGAACTGGGGGCTGGCTGCCACTCTCATGTTTTCCATCCACGGCTGGATAAACGCCCTGAGGCAGAGTCCTGAGGAGATCCACAGCCCCCACTGGCTCATTCAGTGCTAGAGGAGTCACCTCTGAGGTGTGGGACATCTCCCTCATCCCTGGGCCAAGAATTCCTCCTGTATCCCACACCCTGGTGCCAGCCATCGTCTCTGTGGATAGCCACAGCTCTCATCAACTCTCCAGACTGAGCTCCATGCCTAAAAATGCTTTGGGAACACCCTCCCCTTGCAGCCAGAGGCCTCTGGAGAAGACAGGACAAGTGGAGGAACACTCTGGTCCCAGGATGAGAATGAAGAGATGGACACCTGTGTCTTTGATGGACACCTGTGTCTCTGATGGACATCTCTGTCTTTGATGGACATCTGTGTCTCTGATAGACACCTGTGTCTTTGATGGACATCTCTGTCTTTGATGGCCATCTGTGTCTTTGATGGACACCTGTGTCTCTGATGGACACCTGTGTCTTTGATGGACACCTGTCTCTCTGATGGACACCTGTGTCTCTGATGGACATCTCTGTCTTTGATGGACACCTGTGTCTCTGATGGACACCTGTGTCTTTGATGGACATCTCTGATGGACACCTGTGTCTCTGATGGACACCTGTGTCTCTGATGGACATCTCTGATGGACACCTGTCTCTCTGATGGACACCTGTGTCTTTGATGGACATCTCTGATGGACACCTGTCTCTCTGATGGACACCTGTGTCTTTGACGCAGATCTCCGATGGACACCTGTCTCTCTGATGGACACCTGTGTCTCTGATGGACATCTCTGATGGACACCTGTCACTCTGATCTATGCCTGTGATTTTGATCTATGTCTCTGATGGACACCTGTCTCTCTGATGGACACCTGTGTCTCTGATGGACATCTCTGATGGACACCTGTGTCTCTGATGGACACCTGTGTCTCTGATGGACATCTCTGATGGACACCTGTCTCTCTGATGGACACCTGTGTCTTTGATGGACATCTCTGATGGACACCTGTCTCTCTGATGGACACCTGTGTCTCTGCCCCCGCCTCCCCCAAGGACAATGACAGTCAGCTTGCCCAGAAACATCAGCAGGAGGGACATTCTGATGCCTCAGGCATCTCCTGGTGGCAGTGGAGCTGGATTTTCAGGGGTTTTCTAACCGGGCAGCAAGCCAAAGAGGGAGAGATTAAGGGTCTGTGCTCTGGACAGAGACAGGCTCAGCTAAACCATGATCAAGCAACGTTTTCCATCGGTGACTTCAGCCCCAAGTGCTTAACCTGTCTGCTGGGGAGGTCCAGCTCATCAGCCCAAGCCCCTGTGAGGCAGGAGGTCCCACCTGAGACCCTCTGCAGATAGCTGACCCACACAGCCTGCACAATAACCCTGCATGGAAGCTCCATTTCCAAGGAGTGTGCACTGAAAATAAAACATTCAGCACAAGGTGCTCTTCAAAGTACATACCTGTAAGCATGTGTTGTTGTGATCTTTTTGTATAATTTCTCAGACTGATTAGAAATGGACCTATTAAAAAAAAAAAAGATCTTCAGAGTGGTCAGGAAAGCCCCACCTGAGTTATGTTCTCTGGCTTCTCAGCCTGGGCTCCTTCTGTTTGAATTGTGTCAGAAATCCTAATACAACTTCAAAGGAGACTCTTGAAAGAACTCAGAAACTACCACCACAAACTGACTGGGAGAGTATTTTAAGAAGTATTTTAACAAGTAAAGTCAAATACCTTTCAGAGACAGATGCAACACTGAACTGCAGGGCTTTATTCCCCCATGGGATAGTTAGTTTTATTTCCACCAAAAACTCAATACTTACACTTCTGATCCCTGTTCTTTTTGGCAGCTTTCACATTTCCATCATTTGGCAACACAGCAAGGATTAGGAGATTTCCTGATGTCCTCCTGTCCCTGAAAAAGAGCACATGGCTGATGTAAACTTTTTTATTTTAATATTTGGGCACACAACCACTGGGGATTTCTTACCTGCTTTGTTGTCCCTTCTTGTGCTTTTCCTGCCTCGCTGATCTGATAAAATGCAGTGCCAGTGGAGCAGATTTATATCATGGAAAGTAGGATCCTCTCCCCAGAACCATTTCCTGCTTCTAGGGCTGTGGAAACACAGCATGGCACTCCTAAAAGGGAGAGGAAAACAGAGGAAAGAAAACACCACATCTGCCAGGTAACAGGCTGTGATTTTCCTGGACTGGTTAAAACAGGGAGCACATCCAGGTTGTTGGGAAGGTTTGGTTCAAAAAGCACCCCTTAGTCTGGGCCTTTTTGGGCAGATCACCACAGAAAAGGTGAATGGAAATCCACTGATTAAAGAGTGTGCATTTGCAGCGCTAAGAGCTATCAGGCAGCCATAAAAGAGCTGTAAATCAATATTTCATATCTGGTCACACCAGTAGCAGTAAGCAGTTTGTGATTCTCTCACGTGCCTGATCCGTGACATCTTTTATGGCTTTCTCTGCAGATTTCCTCAGAGCTGGAAGCGTCCAAGGCCAGGCTGGATGGGGGTTGGAGCAACCTGGGATAGAGGAAGCGTGAGAAATGGGTTTGTAAAGGATTCTCAAAACCTGACAGAAAGGTCACACAGTTTTGTACATCTGTATGCAAGCTCTGAGATAAGGTGTGCTGATTTAGGAAGGCCATGGAATAGAGATGATATTGTTGGGAGAGAGATTGAACTGGAAAGAAGTTTTAATAAGTTTCAAAGTATGGTCTTACAAAAAGATTGGATATTTTAGAGAATTAGAAGAGTGGAAGATGCATTGTAGTAGGACCACGTGGGGAAAAAATACAGGTGATTTGTGTTGGAAGTAATAGTGTGTCTCACTGTTCATCCAGATAAATGGATAATGGAAAAAAATCTTTTAAAACGCCTCTCAGCTACCCCATCTCTATAAAAACTAAAAAAAAACAACAAGGAAGGTGTCCCTGGCCATGGCAGGGGGTACAACAAGCTGAGGTTTAAGGTCCCTTCCAACCCAAACCAGTCTGGGATTCCAACATCCAAAATTCCCAGTATCTGAACACCAAGGGAATTTCTCTAGAACCTCAGGAAGTTAGAGCAGCCTGGATAAACCTGTGTGTGCCACCAGCCAGGTGCCACAGCACTGTGACAAAAGGACCCACGGTGGGAGAGGCAGAGGTGTGGAACTGGTGTCTGTTTCAATAAATGCTTCACACAAAGCAAAGGTTTCATACCTGAGTGAAGACTCAGGGTCTGCTCCCAAATTACCTCACCTCTGCATCCCCACCTCCTCCAGGCCACTCTTCAGGCTGCCTCAAGATGGTGTACAGGTGATACAGCCTTCTCTTATTATCTTATTGCTAAGTTTAAAACTTCCATCTCCTCATCACTGCCACATTTTAAGTAAATTTAAGGGCACGGGAATTTTTTGGCTGTTTAACAACATTTACTGGTGGAAATTTAGACTGCCCTGGCAGCTGAGTATGGGGTTTGAAGCTGTAAAATTTAATTAAACCACCTAAGGAGGGATAAAACAGGACTTATTGTTGTGCCCCAGCTAAAAGTAACTTGGCTGACATCAGCTGGGCAGCAAACAGAAAACCAGGGAGCTCCACACACCTCCCACACCTGGCTGGAGACTTTGGTGCAAGGAAAGACAAACTCCCCACTGACCTGGATGGGTCTGTGCCCTCTCCCCATCAGGAACAAAGGCATTAAAGTCTCTCAGAGCTGTCTGACCTTGAGGATGATCTTTCCTGTTCAATTTGACCGCCCTAAAACTTGGGAGTAGAGCTGCAATTTCAAACTGGTAATTACTCAGCAAGTAAATAAACTACAGCAGTGCTGGACCCTGAAAAGTCAAACTACCATGTGAGCTTTCATTAAGTACTTTATTCATACTTGTTTTCTAGAGAAAGCCCCTGAATTTGAATTAAAACAGAAGAGTCAGCAGGAGGAGAAAGTGCAAGCTAAATGCAAGATACTTCTTTAGCTTTCTGTTGCTGCATTAAGGACAAGAAGCCAAGAGGAAAATATTAAATAAACACTAGGAAATACTAAGGTTTTGTTGGTTTATGACAATTGTTTTCGGATGGACAGACATAAAATAATCCCACATCAAAGTAACTGTGTCTGACATGCCTGCCGCCAGGTACGGTCCAAGAGAGGCAGATATGGAGGAAGTGGTGAAAGGGAGGATAAATCATGCAGCCAAAACCCACTCCCAGTTCCTCCAGTCCATTCCAGTGAGCACTGAGGGTTGTTAACACCCACACCTCTCCTTTCAGTGGTGTTTGTCAGGATTTTCTGCAAGCAGCATTCCTGAAAGGTCACTACTGACAGAGGCATCCTGCTGTCCCCAGACACCTGCAGAGCAAACTGGTTTTCCAGCAAGAGCAGAAGCTGGACTGGGCAGGAAGATGCTGCACATGGGACCTGACCTGAATTAGGAATTTGTGTGTCTCAGAAGCTCAGGGAATTAAACTACACTCAGATGACACCAACAGAGAGTGACACTGCCACAGCTCCTCTTGCTGGAGGAACATCAGGCGAGAGTGTTCCACAGATCCCATCAGGTCTGTGGGCCACAGTGCATGGAGAGTTTCTGATAGCTCATGGAATGCCACCCCTGGGGTTATTCCATCTCTGGAAGGGAGTGGTTTGGGCAGCACTTGGAAAGGGCAGCACCAAGCTAAACCTGTTCAGAATTAAGAATGGACCTGGAGGAGCTAACTCAGAAAGGGGTGGGAATTCCTGTAAATAACAATGCAAGATCAGTGTTCCTGTCCCTCACAGCTGCAGCAGGAAAAAGCCAAGTTCTGTCTGTTCCAGGTCATCTGTTTCAAGACATGCAGGGAACAAGCTACCCGTGAAGTTAGCAGGACACTCAGCCTCTGAATTCCACCCTGGAGAACAAACAAAAAGCAGAAGGAATTTCTTGCCTTGCATTTCCTGAAATCTGAACTGCTGTTAACCAGCCCTGCTGAACAACAAACCCACGATCCCATCCCACACAGAATCTCTGGGTTCAGCAGAAGGAAACCTGAGATTTTGGGATTTCTGTCTCCAGAGAGGTGCCCCTCTGGCATTCCCAGCCACAGCACACACCACAATTCATGCTCTCCACCACAGCCCTTCGAGGAGCAGAGGAAGACATTTCTCCAAGATTTCTGTCTTCCAGGAATGAAAACATAAGACCAGATTTACTAACAAGTTTCTTCCAGGGATGGCAAAGAGAAGGAGAGTTGGAAAGGCAGGAGCATTTCTAGTAGGTGAGGTCCCTTCTGAAAGGTCCATGCCAGTATTACCATAGCTTGCATTGAATATTTCCTTTTAGCAATGAAATTTAAGCCTGAAATCTGAGCTCTTGGGCCCCTGGTAACTTGAATACCAGAACAAAAACTCAGCTCTATACCTGCTCTTTATTTATTCAAATATGAAATGAGAAATATCTGGGCAATGTGAAGGTTGAACCTAGATGACCTTTAAGGTCCCTTACAACCCAAATCATTCTATGATTCTATGAAATATTAAAATTTGAAGTTACAAGCAAATTCTGATGCTCTGCAGGCAACCTTCCCTCTTCCAGCTGTAGAAAAACAAAAGTCTCCATGAAAACCTTCCCCTTCCATTGCCCCAACTGTGCTTGGAGCCCACCTAGCAGACCACCTCTATTCCTTTATTCTGGAATTTCCTTTGGAAGTTTAAGGAACTTTTTGGAGCAGGGAGTGGCTCTTTTTGCTGTGCTGTGGACAAAACCAGTCCCATGCCTCAGCAACCCACTGCAGAACATCCTTGTTGTTCCAGCTCCTCCGTGGGATGGCAGGAGACAGGATCAAGAGAAAACCACAGTGGGTGTGCAGGAAGAAGGAGGTGACCTCCAGCTCTGCTCAAAGATGGGTGTTTATTGCTTTCCCAAGAAGATAAAGCTGAGCTCAGTCCCTTTCCTGCCAGCACTGCTACTGAACCATTCTTATTTCCTGTATGTGGAGGTGGAAATGTCATGCTCCAGCCCTGATTTGCTTTTTTTTTCTTCTTATTTTGTGGTTTCCATGTGCTAAAGCTGCCTGGGAGATGTGTGCTCTGTGCTGGTGAGAGGCAGCTGCTTCCATGTGAGCTCAGAGCCCATGAGCAGTGCCAGCAGTGAAGGTGTCACTGGAGGAGGCAGGATTTTTATTGCCAGGATTTCTTCTGTCTCTGGGGCTGAGGCACCACAGCAGATTGCTAACACTGCTCAGAGCAGCAGCAAATAAACCCCCTCAGAGCTCTTTAGGCTCTGTTCAAATGGGCTGGTGCACATTTATGGCCTGGGTGGGATTTTATCACAGCACACAAGTCTTGGGTTTCCATCCTGGTGCAGAGGATTTAAACCCAAACACAAATCTCTTTTTGTCTGCTGCATCTTTCAGGAGCCAACGCTGGCACAAGTGACTCTCTTGCAGCTCCTTCCTGACCAGAGCAGCAATTTAACTCCCTTTATAAAAGAAATAAAGTGCTTTAATTCCATTAGAGTAATGCTCTTCACAAGGGCACGAGGACAGCAGTGACACCCAGCAGTGACACCCAGCAGCAACAGGAGTCACCAAGGAAGATCCTTGCAGAAACCAGCTGCCCAAAATAAGTTCCAAAGCCTCACTCATTCCCCTGGGACTCATGGGAAGAGCTGAATGAATCTGAGAAATTCAGTGTAAGGGAGAGCTGGAGGGCAAAGGCTCTGAGCCAGAGTAAGGACTTGAGCAAGGGGGCATTATAATGACATTAATATTTGTTATAATTACAGCAGTAATTGTGCTCGGGGAGATGATTTCTACTTCTTTTGTGTTGGATACAAAAGGTAGACTTCAGTTTGTCTGCTTTCAATTACAAACATCTCTAAAATGACAAAACCTTCAAGGCACAACAGATATCCTATTCACAGATAATTTCCCTAGGGAGTGATCCACATTTGTACCTTCAAAAAAGCAATTAAAGAGTATCTGCCCAACCAAATATCATCTCACCTCTGACCAGCACACCCTTCCCCTTGGTGAATCCCCTACAAACCCAATGTGGTGCTATGGAAACAAAGAATTGTCCCAAATCATGTCACTCAACCCAGGCTGTGTTTAACAAAACAATTGTCATAAAGATTTCAGATATCCTAAAGCTGAAACAACTCACTGAGCTGCTAAGTGAGAAGAGATCAAATGAAAAAAAGATGAGTCTGGCAGGATGATTTCATTAAGATGCCAGTAAAACTTGCAGTGGGGACAGCAAAAATAGGAAAAAATCTCCCAAGAGCTCCACAGTGCAGCCCCTGCTGCCCTGATAAATTGGAAATCATCCAATGGAGCAGAAAAATCTGAGACTGACATCCTTTCTTGCAAACTTACAGCATAATTAGAGAAGCTACAGGGAGAGTAGGCAGCTCTTCTTGACAGCAAACCCAGGAAGTACTAAAGTCCCAGCAGAAATTACTGCATTTTCAAAGCCATCATGTGATTTAAAACATCCACTCAGACATGGAGTGGGGGGAAATCTTCCATGAGAAATAGATCAGGAAGTTCCTTTCATTCCCTGCTTCTTAGAACTTTCCAATGAAGGGAATTTCTTTTTTTTTTTTTAATTTTAAAATATTGTATCATCTCAAAAGCTACAGTATTTTATATAGAGGCTTGATTTTCTACAAATAATTATTAGCAAAAAGTAATAAGGGAAGAATTGTACCTAATTTCTGCCTCCTTTAGTTCCTTTCCTGGGATGATCTTGCAAAGTGGTTTACACGTCCCTCAGCACCTTCTCCTAGAAATAAAATAAAATAAATAAATAATCTGCCTTTCAGGGTGTTTCTTTTTAAAACAAAACCAGAAATAACTCCACTTCACCCTCCACTTTTGCCAAAGCACTTCAGAAGCATAAAGCTCCCTACAAACCGAGGCGAGGTGCTGAGGGCAGAAATAAATAGGAGGGTGTTAATTGCAGAGTAAACATCAATCAAATAACAGCTCTGGGGTTGCCAAAGTGTCCCTGGTGGTGGAAAAATCTGGTGACAAGAGCAGCAGCAGCCATCAGCTGAGGTGTAAAAGCAGGAGGTGTTCCCTGGGGGATCCTGGAGCACTTTGAGGGACACCCAGGACACTCCAGAAAGTCCCAGTGCCATGGATGCATCCCCCAGCACTCCTCCAGCTGGGCCCTCTGCCAACCAGTTAAACCACGAGGAATTTCTCTCAGTCCAATCAGGAAAATTTAAATATTCCTTTTTTTCGTTGTTGTTTTGGGGGTTTTTTGGGGTTTTTTTGGGTTTTTTTTTGTTGGTTTGGTTTTTTTTACAGCTGGAATTTCTCAATAAAAGCTTTGCAATGACAGAATGTCCATGGAGAGAAAAAAACTGTGCCTGTCCCTGGCAGGGCTGAGGGACACTGAGCAGCCCTCATGGCTGGGAGGTTCCTGCATCTTCTCCCTGCTCCATGTCTCTCTTCATCCCCTTCCCCACGGAGGAGATCCAGGCAATTCCCTCACCTCTGGCTGAAATTCCCCCTGGCAACAACCCAGCACTTTCCAGGACCAGCAGGATTAGGGCTGTGGGGATGGAATCCTTCTAATCAAAGGAGTTTTCAATGAAAATGTAATTTTTGCAGTGAAGTATCAGTTCTCAGGGAAGGGGAGAGGGCCTCACTCTGGCCCCATTTGGAAGCCAAGCTAGAGACACTGGTTGTTTGCTGAGGCACATCCTCCTCCCATCCTATCCTGTTTTCCCTAAAATAACTCAGCCAAGCAGTAATTCATGGTTATTGACTAAGCTATAGAAAATCCCAGGGGAATCAAGGAGATAAATGGCCTTTGGTTTTCCATAAATAGGAGAGATGGAAACAGAGCCTTTATGTTGCCTCAGGCACTGCCAGGAGGGTTTGCAGCTTCTCTGCAAATCTCTAGGATGATGTTGCTCTGTGCCTAAAAACATATTTACACTGGGAACAACAGGCTGGGTGGGAATGGCACTTTTTATACTGACAAACCACTGGAAAATGAAGTCCTTGCACTGAAAAAAATAGAATTTAGGAAAACACAAAGGCACGTGAATTGACATTAATAATGGTGAAAATCTCTGGCTTTTTTGGCAAGTGTCTTCCCAAAGCTGCTCCGAGTTGTGTCCACCTCCTGCAGCTCCCAGGAGGAGTGGGAGTTGTGTCCCCCATTTGCTCCCTGTGGAAATGTGGTGCTGAAAGGGCAGATATTGGATGTGACCCACCTCTTCCCTGGTCATTTCTATTTTTCTGGGTAATCTCAGACTCTCCCAGCTGGGGAGGCTGTTGGAGCAAGGTTAATTCTATCAAACACAGCTGCTCCTGGAGTTGTTTAGGAGATGGAATTGCTGTTGCATGAGCAACCCTTCACTTTTGTTACTACAGCCTTAATCTTCCTTTTAAACCCACTGCATTACAGGCATAAAGGCTGGTGATTTCCCTGGCATTGCAATTCCATCATCCCTGTGAGCAGTTCTGGGGTGTGATCAGCACCAGCAGCACATCACACGGTAGTGCTTGTGGGAAATAGTAAAGGTAAGATTTTTAGAAAGTTGGAAAAGTAGGTTTTAGAACTAGAAAGAGCAAAAAACTTAGAGCTAGCTGCAGCTGCAAAGTCTGAAAGTAGAAAAGTTACAATAGTACAGCAAGCAAGGACATGAAATAATAGCTTGAGTTTTAGGCCTGGCTGAGATAGACCTTAAGACTGCAGAAAAAATATGCTTAGCAAGACAGCAGAAGGTTTTAAACTTAATAATGGAGTGTTGTGTGTTGCTAATAGAAAGGAGACAAGCAAGCACTGTGTGGAGCAGGTGCACATGTGCTTCTAGCAACTAGCCAGAACAATTCCAGTAACCAGCCAGAACAATTCTAGTAACCAGCCAGAACAATTCTAGTAACCAGCCAGAACAATTCTAGTAACCAGCCAGAACAATTCTAGTAACCAGCCAGAACAATTCTAGTAACCAGCCAGAACAATTCTAGTAACCAGCCAGAACAATTCTAGTAACCAGCCAGAACAATTCTAGTAACCAGCCAGAACAATTCTAGTAACCAGCCAGAACAATTCTAGTAACCAGCCAGAACAATTCTAGTAACCAGCTAGAACAATTCCAGTAAGTAGCGAGAACTATTAGAGTAACTACCCAGAACAATTCCAGTAACCAGCCAGAACAATTCTAGTAACCACCTAGAACAATTCCAGTAACCAGCCAGAACAATTCTAGTAACTACCCAGAACAATTCTAGTAACTACCCAGAACAATTCTAGTAACTACCCAGAACAATTCCAGTAACCAGCCAGAACAATTCCAGTAACCAGCCAGAACAATTCTAGTAAGTAGCTAGAACAATTAGAGTAACTACCCAGAACAATTCTAGTAACCAGCCAGAACAATTCCAGTAACTACCCAGAACAATTCCAGTAACCAGCCAGAACAATTCTAGTAACCAGCTGGAACAATTGCTGCTAGCAGTAAGTCAGCTTTGCCATCTTCCTATTGTCTCAGCCACGTCATGAGGCTGATGCTGCAATAAAAGCTCAAGGAGTGTACCCCAGCAGTCCTGTTCCATTTGTGAAAAGGAAAAAAACCTCCCCAGCACAGTGCTCCCCCTGGGTTTGTGCCACAGCCCCAGCAGAGCAGGCCAGACCGAGTTCAGGTGACACCTGCCACACCTTTGGGTGGTGACATGAGGGGAGAACCCTGAGGAGCCCTCTGCTGTCACCTTCCCTAGCAGTAGCAGAAATTCAATGGCTACAACAGGAAGCAAATCCCATCCTTCCAGTCCAGAAGCAAAAGCAGAGAGTTCCAGGAGCAAGAAGAGCTGCAGTTTGTTGGTTGTCAGCACTGATTCATGCACGCAGCCTGGATGTACATCAAATCCTCTGCTGGAAAAGCAGGGTTAGTCATTGTTTCCAGAAAAATACAGCTTGCAGCAGACACCACAATGTATCTCCTTTCTTCTGCAGTTACTCATGCAGTCATTACTTACAGCCTTCGTTGGCTGATCCGAAAAATTCAAACATGAAATTAATTATGGTGCTCATTAATTCCTCTGCTCCTGGACAAAACCTGCACAGACAAAGCAAAGGCTTTGTCTGCTCTGACGTGGCTGAGGGATCAGGGCTCTACTGCTGCTTCATGGGGTTGCACATCATCCCCCAAGGAAAAGGGGTCAACCTTTCCTCAGGAGAGAAAGAAAAACCTGGCATGAGGGCAGGAAACGCTTTGGGTTTTCTTTTTCTGTGACATCCCTCTCCCTGAGAACATTTGCCCTCTTCCCTGGGCAGGGCAGGCAGAGTTTTGCAGCCAGATTTCTGCTGTAAATCCATTTTTTGAACGAGCTGCTGCCCTTCACCTGGACTGCTCTTCCTGACACTGGTGGCATTTATTTGTCATGGCTGGGGCAGAGTGAGTGAAATCACACATATATCCATTTCTAAGAAAGGCTTTTAAAGCTCTCCAAGATGCTTTTCCTCTAAGCCTTCATCTGCCAGACCACCAGCCATGAGGCACTATCGAGTGCAGCAGCTCTCTGTTATTTTATTTATTCCTCCAGTTGGAAATAATCAAACCTTGCTAGAGCTGTGTGGAAAAGCAGGCTTGAAATATTAGTGATATGTTAGGAAAGGAATTGGATTGTCATCATGTAATAATAGGAAAATTATCTTTACATCTGTCATTGCTGCCACTTTTCCTTGAACACCACTGGAAGGAAATAAATGTAAATTTATCTTAGCTGAACTAGATACCAACACCACCTTTGCTTTCATTACTGCTGGACTTCTGTGCTGCTTTTTCTGTCAGTGTAGCTAACAGAAAACAGTGAAAATGCAAAGATTCTCACAAATTCTAAAGTTTAGGATCGTGTGAGCTCTTGGACCCTGCTAAACAAGCACAGAGCCCCCACTGCCATGGCCAAAGCCCATCCTTGCAGGGAAGGAGACACTGCAAGGGGCATTATTTTATAAATACCTGCCTGTTCCCATCACTCCTGGCTTGCTTCCTCTCACACACATTTTGCAGACAAGTTTGACCATTTTCTCTGCACGTCTGAGAGGCTGCAGCCATTGCAGCTCTCTGGAGCATCACTTTTGGACAACAAGCTGTGACAGACTCAGTGAGACCAGCAGGGAGAGAGGTGAGTCTGTTATGGAGATCTCATCCCTGCCCAGTGCAGGCTGCTGCCAAATCAACATTGCATTTGCATTTTCAGCTCACTCAGGTGCCTTGGAAAGGCTGCTTGGACGAGGGACAAACCACAGGAGCCTCAGCACACTTGGGTATTCAGGTGGTTCTGGGCAGCTGGGGAGAGATTGTTTGCTGCAAAGGGAAAATGCCAAGGAAACATCTGGAGGTGATGGACAGCTGAGTGGCAGAGGAGCTCCAGGTAATCCAGTCCTTAAAGCATCCTCTGCTTCAAAATGCAAAATATTCATACCCCAAATTTCTCTAAACTTGCGTGGAGCAGACAGTACCTCTGCTGCCCTTTTTCTTGGTGATCTAACCCAGATAAAGTCGATTATTCCGAAGAGAAACTCAAAATATGGCTCTTTTCCTCACCCTGAAAAATTTACAGTTTTAACTAGATTAGGGAAAAAAGACAAGAAATTGAACAATGTACAAATACAAACACTTCCTGGAGAGAGCACGACTGGGAAGGTTTGTTAATGGTGTTAAGAGAGAGTTGAGGGAAAGGAGAATATACAAGGTATCACAGCTGTCAGGGAAATGAACTGAAAACATTTCTTCCCGCTGTGGAAAAGGATGCTGGACCTTTGCTGGAAAACAGAAATTAAAACAAAGAAACTTTTGTGCCAAAAGAACTTTGCCAGGTTTTGACAATCTTTTGTGGAAAAAATTTTGGCAAATCCCAGGTGAGGAGAGGTGAGAGGACAAAGGAGAGCAGAGATGCTGGGCTCCAAAGCCATTGCTGGGGCAGCAGGGAGGAGCTGCAGTGACACCAGGAGTGAGCCCAGTGATATTTGTGATCCACAGCCTAAGGTTTTTTCCCTAGTTTTTTATCTTTGGAGTATAGAAATTGTCTTAATTCCTCTCTTTTTGACTTTTAATATGTGAGTTGTCCCCCCAGCAGCTTTTCCAGCCACTGCACAACAGGCTAAACTCACACATGGAGAATCAGCACCCCACAGGAAAGCAAAAAGCAGAGAGGGACTGATCAAGCACTTGGTTCTTTGTGGCATGCAGAAAAAAAGGTCTAAAATCCAGCTTTGGGCATATCTGGCTGGGATTTTCTTTGCTGCTTGAAGCCCCATTATCAAAGCAACAGGAGGACCAGAGGAGACAACAAAAGTGCTCCTAATTGCAGTGGTTGGGTGCAAAGCAGGGAGAGGATGCCCAGGCAGTGTTTGGGCTGCTAAAAGGAACAATGTGGAAAGGCCAGGCCTAAAGAAATAAAAAAGAGAAGACACACCTCTTCAGGGAGTGGAGGGAGATGTGAGATAAATCAGTTCTGCCTAAAGAAAATCCATAAACTGCTTTTCAGGTCATAAAGAGAAATATGCAGCACAGGAGGAATTTGTTCTTAGCTTTTCTTCATGAGCGGTCGTGCAGAGGCCTGAAAGAATTCACTGTCATTTTTATAGAGAGAAAATATTTTAACAAGATGTTCTGTCCTGGAGCAGAGGCTCTTCCGTGTGCCTTGGAGCCCCTGATCCCCAGAGCCAAACGTGTGGGACTGGAAAAGGAGCAGAGGAGCAGTGGCCACCTCCCTGCCCGCCCCCAGAGCCAGCAGGAGCTGCTGCAACTGATGCCTGGAGAAGGCTGAGCTAGAACAGAGACTGGGCAGAGTTAAAGAATAAAGCAGGGATTTATTAAAAGGATTTCCTCCATGGATCCACCTTGGGCAGCACAAGAGCCCAGCCAGGGCTGCACCCAAGATGAACCAAAATGGTCCCAAAATGCAGCCCGGGCACGGGCTCTGTCACTGGGATCAGTTCTGCTCCATTTGCACCTTGGAGTTCATTGTCCAATTCCAGCTTTAGCTTCTGCACTCCCATCCTGCTTGTTTTTCTCTCTGCAGCCCACGTTGTTTGTGCTCTTGGGCTGAGATTTGGATCATTTGTCCTTGGTCCCCAGCTGGAGCAGGAATTGTTTTGTCTCCCTGCTCTGTGCAGAGAGCTCACCATGCCCTGATATGAAGCTCAGGAGTGCACACTAAAGCAGCACAGAACCTGAAAATATAAAAGCCAAAACCTGAGGCATCAGAACAGGCTTTGCTCCTGTAAATCTCTGCTCCTGAAGCAGCTCCCTGAGAAGCAGCTGCTCCTGGCCCTGCCCAGAGGCTCCTGTGGGAGCAGGGAGCACCCCAGGGATGCTGGCTCCAGGTGTGTTGGGCACTGGGTGCAGCTGCCAGCCCATTTACAGTGTCCCTCTGCTGCTGCCTCCGAGTTTGGAACACAAGAACAGCTCCCAGGATAAACCAGGTGTTTTTCCATGCCTGGAATGCTTCCTGCCTCGCTGTCGAGGCAAAATTTGGAAGGAATCCAGGCAGTGTCCCTCCAACACCACCTTCTGCAGGGCTGCTGGAGCCAGCAGGGGTTGGTGACCTCAGCAGAGTGCCTGGGGGACAGGAGATGGATCCCTGTGCCACCAGGCTGGCAAACCCCTGGGGGATAACCTGGATGATGCCAGCACCATCCCTTCCCCCTGTGATTCAGCCTCTCCTTTCCCGGTGCCCTGGGCACAGCTCTCAGCCTTGCACCACCCCACTCAGCTGCTCCTTCCCCTGCAGGGATTCACAGCTTAAATTGCCTTATTTCAGGGCAGGCTGGCAAAAAAAAAAGCCACATCCTGTGTGAGTCAGGTACAGCAGCCCTGTGGTTCCACCAGGCTGGGATGTGACATCCTGGGCAGATTCCTCCTGCTCCTGCAGATTCCTGCTGCCCCACGTCCAGGAACACGCCAAGGCAACCCTGTCCCAGCAGCCTCAGTCAAACCTTTAAGCTCTTGAGGGTTTTGGAAATAAATATAAAAATATTTGTGCTTATTCAGGAATAAATAGAAATAACCAAGGATTTTTGCTTATTGTTGCTGGCTTTGGGGTGGTACAAGGCTAGTGATGGGACCCAGCAGAGGCAAAGCATCAGCCAGGACATTTGGGCAAAATCCATGCTCATCTCCAAGCCACAGCATTTATTCCAAGCCCTGTGTAAGGGTATTTTTCTTTCCAGCAGCTCATGATTTGTGCTAAGTTATTGTTGGCTGCTCTGCATTTGTAGATATTTTCACATCTGTCAGCCTGTAAAAGGTGACATTGATCTTTCTGTGTTTCTGTGGGTGAGATTGTTTTGGAAAAGGCACCTTGTAGGTGTAGGATAGGCTTCACTTTGCCTTTAATCATGTCAAAACAACAAAAAAAACCCCAAACCAAAACAAACAACAACAACAACAACAAATATATATATATGAAAGACCCAGTTTCCCAGTTTCAATTTTGGAATTTCTAGGGATGCCAGCCCTTGGTTATTGCCATCAATCTAAATTCAAAACTTTTGGGGCCATTTTCACCTAAAGATGACCAAAAGCAGTTAAAAAATGACAAAGTAAATGCACTCTGACTGCAATACGACTTAATTTTAACCAGCAGGAGTTTCAGAGGGATTAAAAAAAAAAGGAAAAGAACTTGTTGACATGAAGCATGTGGAGTCACTCATCCAGCATTGTGTAAGGGCTGTAAATCTGTCTGGAAATGAGGCATGAAATGCATCATAAAAAGTATATCATCAAAACTATAAGATCAGCTTAAAATTTATGGTAGGGGACTTGGGGAGAGTGTTACATGTCTGAACTTTAAATCAAATGCTCTTCAGCTGTACACTCCTGGAAGCTTTCATGTAGAATTCCTTTCTCTCATTTCCCTCTCCTTGCAGCAGCTCTCAGCAGTAAAATCCCCACACTATTCTCTGGAAATTCAGCAATGAAAACTCTGCAATCTGAAAATGAATACAAAACCTGCCACAGCAAGTGAGTTATAGCAGAAGCATCCCTGGTTTGAACTTTGGGGGGAAATAAAGCTCAATAATGACACAGAGAATTTGTCCCCTCCTGCAAAAGGTTCTGTTGACTCAACTGATGCAGCTCCTCACTCTCCTTATTACTTTAAGATGTTCTTCTGACCTCCACAACCCCACTGCAATTATCTTCTCGGTGTTAGTTTCTCTTTCTTCATCTCCCCAAAGGATATTATTGTCTTTCTGTGACCAGATGAAAACCAGATGGGGAGGATAAAGGGATAAAGGATGAAGATTTGGGTGTCTACCTGATTTTTGCTGTGTCCGGTGAGTTTGGGCAAGCATGATCAAAATTAAATCATTAAATTACCCTCTAAAAAGCCTAATAGAAATTGTTATTTTGGTTTTACTGTTGTGCCAAAGGAGTGAGGGTAATGATCCTTCCAAATTACATGGGGCCAGAGGTTTATCTCACCTAAATTTCTCTGCACTACAAACCAGCCAACAAATTGCCCAGCACAAATCTACAGGAGGTCTCTTAATCTCTGATCATCCATCAAGAAAAAGCTCCAGAGAGCAATGGGGGAAAGATTCTCCTGCCCACTGAAGAAACAGAAAACAAGAGCAGTCTCTAAAACAAACCAAGGCTCATCTTTTCCCTGGTATCTCCTGCAGCTTCTGGGTTTTTCTGATAATTCTTGAAGTACTGAAAACCACAGTCCTTACACCTGGAGTAATTCATGCCATATATTTATATTATTGAATAGTTTCATCTTAATTCTTACTGCAATCTGGGATGTTCTGTGCCTTTCCCCTGTTTTTTGGAGCCCTGAGACCCAGCATTTTGCAATCCCCCACTGCTGCAGCTCTGCCAGCTGTAGTGGAAAAGTTTGAGCAAGAAAAAAAAAGCTCCTTGGCCGGACACCAAACACTCTTCAAAATTAATTAATTCAGGGTTTTTTAGGCTCAGCTTTCATGGCTAGCAAGAGCTGCTGTGCCCTAGATCTGCAGCAGGCTGCTGGCACCTTCACCTTCACTCTGGGCTCTCCCCAGGCCTGGCTTTGCAGGGGAACCCTGTGCCTGCTCCCAGCACACTGTCAGTGAAGCCTGGACTGGCCTGGGTTTAAGCATTTCCTTGCTCTGACAGCTGATTTGTGGCTTGCAGCCTGCTGCTTTCCCAGCCACGACTTTGTGCTCCCACTGCCATCATCTCCCAAGCAAGCAGAAACCTTTTCTGTCATCAGTGGCAATGCCAGGCTCACAGGCCAGAGAGAAATAGAGAAACTTTCCCCAGACAGCAGAAAAACTGTGAGTAAACTCATCCTGGGGACAAAAACAAAGCCCATGTTTGTGTTTAGGCAACCCAAAAGCTGCTAAAGCCTGACCTGCTATGAACATGTGACACATGAAGCAAAGGTTGCTGAGCATCTCCAGACTCAGCCAGACACTGCCCAGATGGCATGGAGTGTTAACGAGAGGTACAACAAGCAGAGCAGAAATCTGGGGTTCAGAGGTGGGCAGTAAGGCCTTTGTAACCCCTGGGTGAGCAGGGATAGTGCTGTGACCCTAAAACTCATAGCTGTGCCCGAGGTCTCTCCTGGACAAGGGGAGGAGGAGCAGATGTGACCTTCATCCCCTGCTCAGCGGCACTGATGGGCTCCTCGGGCTGGAATTGGAGACAGAGAGCTCCCAGGCTTCAGCCAGCTCTGGCTGGGAGAAGGACAAGGAGATTCCCAGTGACTGCTTCCCACAGTGCTGCAAAAACCTGGGCAGAGAAGAGACACAGGGCTCTGTGAGCCCTTGCTTGGTACAAAGGTGACTCTCAGCAGGCCCCAGAAAGAAGCTGGCACCATCACCCAGAGTGACAGCAGTTCTGCTTGCAAGGCCCAGGAAATCCTGGGATGGAGTGAGGGTGAAACGTGGAAAAGGGTGAAATGTGGAAATAAGGACAGGCACACAGAGGGGAGGCAGAGGCAGAAACAACAGCCACCAAATTTCTGAGCACAAGGTCTGTGCATCTCCTGTTCCAGACTCCCTGCACTGCCCCCTGCTGCCTGAGTGTCCCATCCATCCCATCCCATCCCAATCATCCCATCCCATCCCATCCCATCCCATCCCATCCCATCCCATCCCATCCCACCCCTCACTCTCCAGGATGGATTTCTGCCCCTCAGTGACACACTGCTTTGACATTTGGACCATCAGGGCAGCAAATGCTGATCCCTCAGGAGCAGCTCCTGATTCCAGCACACCATGTCCTACACCACATTCCAAGTCTCCTCTGCTCCATTTTATCACAGAAGTCTTGGCTGCATCTTCTGCTTTTTTTCCCTTTTTTTTTTCCTTCTTGTCCTTTTGCCTACTTCTTTCTTTTTTTTTTTCCTTTCCTTTTCCAGCAAGCTTTTCTCTAGCAATCTGCTGGAATGAACGAGCAGCCTGTGTCAGCAGGGATGGAGCTGAACACGGGGCTGAGATTTATGTGAGCTGAGTGCTCAGACAGTTGTTCAGGGTGGAAACTCTTACCCAGCAGAGCCTGCTGGGTGATCTCACACAGGGCTGATCTCTAGGAACCTTTGCATGCAGACCTTGTAGGTGTGCTCACCAGCAGATGCAGCAGCTAGAGAAGAGTTTGGGCTGGAGCCCTTTGCCACCACAGGCCAAACCCAGTGCCTCAGTTTCCCTGCAGGGTCTCTGAATTCTCTCAGGGCTGGATTTTGTGGATTCAAGACTGCCCAGCACTTCTGCAAATGTTGGATCTGCTCTGGAGGAGGCTGGGAGGAATCTCAGCACCTTACACCCAGATTTTGAAAAGGTTGAGCTCCAAAACAATGCTCAGGTGCCCAAATGAGAGCAAAATCTTTTCAGTCCAGCCCTTCCTCACCCTGTAAATCCAATGCTGTGCCACAGGGAACACCCCAGAGCCCTTCATCTGCAAGGAGGAAGAAAATCCCCTGGAGAAAAAGAGGAGCAAGAGGCTCCCCCTGGCAGCACTTCTCATGAGCTTTCCAGGCAATCTGGGACCTCTCCCACATGGGTGCAGCCTCAGGTTCTGGGAACAGATCAGTTGTCATTTCCTGTTTTGGTTTTGGGGCTTTACTCCTTTGCAAAGGATCTTCCTTGACTTTAAAACAAAAGCATGAAAGAAGGGAAAATAACAGATCCCCAAGGGAAAAAAAAAACAAAAACCACTAGTTAAAACATAAAAATCTAACATTGTTAGATTTTAAAAATACATTACTTTTTAAATCATGCATTTTGGGGCTGGTGATGCTCTTGGTACCCTTAAAGGTGGAAACATGATGCTCAGAAAATTCAGAGTACAGAATTAATCAGCTCCCTTCTCCCAAAGGGGCACTGCTGAATTTTTCCTCCTTCTTTCTCAACCCGAAGCTCCTGAGGTCACCCCAGCAGCTCTGGCTTGTGTAGCAGGAACATTTGCATGGGAACAGCCCTCCCTGCACAGGTGAGAGAAGAGAAAAAATTAGGTAAATTGTGAAAGTAAGAAAAATTTAAGTAAACTTTTAAAGTAAGAAATATTTAAGTAAACTTTTGAGTTGGCTTTGCTGGGTATGAATGAGGCTGAGTGGGCTGTCACTTGTCTGCCCCACCACATGTGGATCCTCCTGAATGCTCCAGTGTGGGACTGGCATTCAGTGAATCTTAGAGACATCCAGCACCAAGCCTGAATTTTCCCCCCAAAAAAATCATTTTACCTTTAAAGAGAACAATTTTGTAAACATTTCATGTTCTCAAGGA
Source organism: Irena cyanogastra (assembly GCA_013397155.1). Lineage (NCBI taxonomy): Eukaryota > Metazoa > Chordata > Aves > Passeriformes > Irenidae > Irena > Irena cyanogastra. The sequence goes on along the minus strand of VWZV01013381.1, from coordinate 109,061 downwards.
AAGTTTGATAAAAATTTCGTGAACATCTCTTGTTCTCAAAATAGCAATTGCTGGTTTTCGCTTTAATTTGTTAATTTGTTTAATTTGTGCATTTTCAGAATATACTCTTTCTATCTCATCCAATAGTGACAGAAAAACATTGTATCATTTAACCAATCAAGTAACTATTAACAAAAAACCTTATGAAAAAAATATTAAAAATAAAATCTTCTAATTTTCTGGAATTCAGAGTCTTTTCTCTTCACTCTATGCACCACAACAACACTCCAGAGTTGCAGCATCCCAGTTTGGGGTGAGGAATTCCTTGGGAAAGCTCACTTTGAGGGAAAGCCCCAGGTCTGTGATTCCCTTTGCCCCAAATAAAAGGAGCCAAGCCTGACTGTGGCCCAAGCCTGGCAGTTTGCCTGTGGAAAACACAACAATATGAAATGTTCCTCGTGCCAGTGGAGAGCCCAAAAACTATTTTAATTCCTGGTTTTGGTAACTTAATCACAATAGAGAATTCAATAGGACATTTTTGGGTTCTTAACTCACAGTCAACACATTCCTCCTCCATATCCTGGGGAGGTGCTGCAGCCAGGATTAGTCTGGGTTGGAGACACTTGAACCAGTTATGCTGAAGGGTGGTCATGGCACATTTGTCCAGACCCAAGCAAATTCTGCCCAAAATTCCCCCAAACATCTTTGGTTGGCTCGAATGGCCGACGGGACCAGGAGCACCTTGCAACTCTGAGCCCACAAAAAGCCACCTCAAGGCTCCAACAACCAGCTGAGGAATTCTTCTGGAAGGATCATGGAAAGCAAGAGAGCTTTACAAAACTGAGGGTTGATAGGAAAATACGATGGTGGTGGTGAAGAGGAGCTGTGAGGGAGAAGAGCTGCACTGTCCCCCTGCAGCCACTGTCACAGCTGTGACTGATGAATAAATCAGTGACAGAGGAGTCAGCATCAGCCACCCCTCGTTTCCTCCCCTGCACTCACACTTCTTGGTTCTAGAGCTCCCATGCCCCTCATTTTAACTCATCAGAGGTGTCCACCTTGTCCCCTCAGACTGAAGTGAAAATCCACTGAAAACCAAAGCACAGGACACACTGGAGCTCTCCAGAAATGAAACAAAATCCTGGGAAATACCTCGGTGCCGTTGTCCTGGGGAATGCTGACTCCCAGTGCTGACTCCCAGTGCTGACCAGCTCTCCAACAGCTGCTCTGAGCTGCTGGGAATGATGCTCCACTCAGCCCTGGACTGCTCCCACCCTGGGGATTCAGGAGCAGAGGCAGGACACCTGTACCTAAAAGCAAAACCTTCCAAGCCTGCTCGGATGTGCTGCCTGAGAGAGAAGATTCTTTTCAGATGAGATGGTTCTTTTCATTCAGCCCTGGCTATGCTGGCAAGACAATACTGTATTTCTTACAAGAACTGGGATTTTAATTCCTGGCACAACTCAGGACATGTCTTTGCTCTCCTGAAATTCCCCCACCCTGAGTTTACAGTTGGTGCATTAATCTTTATTCCCCCCCCCAAAAACAACCACAAACTCAACTCCTGCTGCCTTGCCAGTCTGGTCTGTCTGTGCAGCCCCAGCCTGGAGTTCCAGTGGTGAAGGAATGTGCTGCATATTCCAAGCCTGAGTTTGGAATATTCTGGCCTCTCCAGGCCTTTAAAAACAGACACATTTTGCTACCTACCCCTCTCTCCTGCTGGAAGCAGCTCTGCAGCAGGCAGGAGGCCACCAGCCCCCTCAGATGTGCTGCAGGAAGAGGCTGGGGCTGTCCCTCAGCTCTTGGGGGGGCTCCCTGCTCTCTGCAGGATGATGGGTCAGTCTGGGATTCAGCACAGATAAAATAATCTGGATTTTTTGCCAGAGTCGCCCTGGGCTGTCTGGTCACTGTGAGGATTAAAGAAGTGACACTGCAGTGACAGCTCTGGGCACAGGGCAGCTGGGATGGGGGAGCTTTGGCCACAGCCCAGCTCCAGTGGGATCAGACCAGGGGCTGACCCTGCCAGAGCAGTGGATTTTGCTGCTGCAATATCATCACAGCATCAACAACCAGGCAAACAGAAAACAGCTCAGTTTGTGACAATCCAAGGAGACACCCTGAATCTCAACCTATAACACAGCTCAGTTTGGGACAATCCAAGGAGACACCTCGAATCTCAACCTATAAAACAGCTCAGTTTGGGACAATCCAAGGGGACACCCTGAATCTCAACCTATAAAACAGCTCAGTTTGTGACAATCCAAAGGGACACCCCGAATCTCAACCTATAAATAAATATCCAAATAGATAAATCTCCAAAGACTCCAAATAAACACCCTTGAGGCCATCACTAAGATACACCTTCTCCACCTCAGGCTTTTTCGGAGCAGGAGTGAAGACTCAAATAAATCTGGCTCATGCCAAGCTCATGGAGCACAGCTTTCCAGCCCAGGGGCTGCACCACCCAGCCAAAGGGCAAAAATCACCTCGGGTAGAGCTGAATGCCTACAGGCACTGAGCAAACAGCTCTGCAAGCACAGGAGTTGGAGCTGTTATCACCAGCAGGGGCCAGAGAGAAGTGGGGTGACCTGTGAAGCCAAACCTCCTGTGGCTCTGGTGGAATTCTCAGGATATTCCCCTTCCAGGACCCGACACAATGGCTGTGTCTGGCCAGACTTGCCTCGGAGGGGTTGAGCTCCAGCTCTGTCTGGGCAAGGAGTCAAACTCCACAAATCTGCATCCAAGGCTCACACCTGATGGCACTCAGAGCCAGCCCAGCCCATCAGTGGAGTCTGTGCTCTGCTCCCTCAGCCTGCCTCAGAGAGAGCTCAGGAGATAAATGCCAGCAGATGTTTCCAAAAAGAAAAGGAATCCTGGGAAGAAAACCAGGTTTTAGGCAATCTTAGACTGATGAGGAGGTGTGAGACCGTGTGGCTGACAGCATCCTCCGAGCCCCAGCTGGAAGAAGTCCAGAGGCACAGGGCAGTGTGGGCTCTCATGAGGCTCTGGTGGGACCAGCTCTGACTGGAACAAGTCTTCTGAACTCATGGAACCCTCTAAATTCATGGAATCACAGAATGGTTTGGGCTGGAAGGAGATGATCTAGATCCAACCTCCTTCCGTGGGCAGGGACAGCTTCCGTGGGAAAGAATTTCATCAGGTTATCCATGACCTCATCCAGCCAAGCTGTGAAAATCTCCAAAAAAGGGGATTCCACAGCCTCTCTAAGGCTTTGTTGCAGCGTTTGAAGCCAGCTGAGTGGCTGCTGTCTGTGCTGACTCCTGCATGGCCACAGCCCCATCAGTTCCTGCAGGCTCTCATTCCCACCAGGCACTCGCGTGCCACAGAAGCATCAGCACTGGCCACTGCTCCTAGAGGGGCAGAATTAACTGAAATTTGAAATGAAGCCCTTATTGGTGGGCTCAAAATATTCAGGAGTCAGGATCATGCTGGTTTTTTCATGGTGATTTTTCATGGTGGTTCATTCTCCACTATCATTGCAGTGTCAGGGTTGCTGTCATCTCAAAATAAGGCAGAAAGCCTGAAAATCACCAGAACTGCGACAGCATTAGACACAGAGCTGGTAACTCCAAATGAAAGGAACAAAACACAATTTCTCTGATGTCCCACTAACCTCAGATATACAAAAAAAAAATAAAAAACACCTGAAGTCACAATTCAGGAAAAAATCATTAAATAGAATCAGCATCTAAATTTCTCCTGAGGAACCTGCTCTTGTAAACCCTGCTTTGAGCAGAGATTCCCTCCAACCTCAAATATCCTGTGTGATTTTGGTGGGACTTCAAATAATTTTTCACATAGTTTTGAATTTATCTGTATTGAAATGTGCATTCCTGGGATGCAGCATTAGTGGAGAACTTGTTGATAAAGCCGTGGAGGAAAACTGAGATATTTATCAATTATATTTGATGCAACTCTAACCCCAGTCCAGAATTTAATTTATTTTTTTATGGATTTCTCTGCATGAGCTCCTTAAGTCCTCTGTTTACCAGTGGGGCTGTTGTGCTCATACTTGTTTTGTCCCTATCAAAACCACATACCTTCTTTATTTAATTTATTGCACCAGTTCCTGAAATTGTGCAACTCCTGTGGGTTCTTTCTAAAGCCTTCAGACAGATGACATCCAACAGGGAAAAAAAAAAAAAGCCAAAGGAAAAACACCCTTCTCAGAGAGAAAGAACCTGAAGACTTCTACACCTGGCTTCCAATTTTTGGTGACAGCAAAACCCCAAATTTTGATAGAAATTTGGAGTGAGCATCCTTGGATGTTCATCCTTTGGAATGGTGTCCCCACACTGAGCTCTGAGCTCCCAGAGGAAAATATTGCCTGTTAAAAGAAGGCCTTTGAGATGGATAAAACCTTAATTAAAACCTGGGCATTGGGGGCTGGGAAGGGCTGGAGGTGAGGGAAAGGGAACATGGAACGGAGAAGGATTGGAAAAGGGAGAGGGAAGCAGAGGGGGAATTTGGGTGTGAACACACAGGCAGCGCTGGTGGTGTTTCTGCACCAAGGGACATCACCTGCCCCACCTCCTCCTCCACACATCCCACATTTCAGTAAATTCAGGCAGAAAATGCCAAATGTGCAGGGCACGAGCCCTTGTGCAGCTCAGCTGTGTGGAGGGCAGTTTGCTCAGGGCAGAGGCAGGTCACACCTCTGTGACTCACAAAGGTCTCCTCGCTCTCCTGACAGCTGCAGGAAGGAGCACGAGGCCACAGCCTGTCCCTGAAGACAGTCCAGTCCTAGAGCTGGGACAGAGAACTGGGAATAACTCTGGCAATGGAACAGACAGGCTCTTCCTGGGAACAAAAGCCAGAATGTGCTGATTTATGGCAAGAGGAGGAGGGGTTTATTTTTGTTATCCAAGCCAACCTGAATCACTGTAGAGGCAAGAGATTGAAAATAAAGACCAGGTCCACGTCCTTTCTTGGTGTAATTGCAGTCACTCCAAGAGGATTTTGTTTGAACAAGGGTTCCTGATGTTATGTCTGCACTGAAAAGAAAAAAACCATGTTTCCATTTCAGTTTGGTCAAGCCCCATGAGCTAACCTGGGCTAGAAAAGAGGTGAACAGACTCCAGGAGCAGGAGAGGGATGGAGTGGGTCAGATCAAAGCTCCTCATGGGCTCAGGGAGGAACACCCAAGCACAGGAAGCTGTGAGTAATTCCCACAGCATGCCCAGCCTCAGGAACCCACAGCTTTGGGGAGGTTTGGAGTCACAGGTCCCAGCCTGGACACGTTTGGGAGCCTCTCGTGGGCCAGCCCTTCCTAGGACAGCTGAGCCTCCTCAATATCCCACAGAAATGAGCTCCTGGGGTGGAGAAGGGATGTGGGGCAAATTCCTGCTCCTCAGCTGACTCAGACCTGCTTGTGGGCCCCCCAGCTCCTCCAGGGCAAAGCAACAGCTCAGGGGAGATTTGGGTTTAAGCTGGGCTTGAATTAAAATTGCTGAATTTAGTGAGGGCCTGCGTTGGTTTTCCTCCTCCCTCTTTATCCTTATTTTCATTAGAGATAATTAATATGAATTGGATAACTGGCACTAAAAGCACATTTTTCTCTTTCTGCCTTAAGTTAAAACAGAATCAAGACGTAGGCATGAACTAAGCCAGGGATCCAAACACACTCCAGGCTTAAGGAAAGCCCAAGCTCCAATCGAAATTTTGTGCTTGAAATCAAGGAAAAAATATTTCAGTTTGGTGAGAAGAGTTTCTTAGTCTACAGAATAGTATTTATCCTATTTTTATTTTATCTGAGCCTACCTGATTGCAACAAGGATGAGTGATTGTTTTTCCCAAGGCTCCAATCCCAGTAGTGCACATCCCTTCATTTTTCTTTTTCCTAAAGATTTTTGGCAAATAATTTCCATCTCTGGCTTCTTACAGCCTATTTTGTATAGGAAGGCTCAGGACATCCCTGGCTGCACAAAGGGGTCACCCTCCAGGTTACTGATTAGGAAATAGTGGGGTTTGTCAACAGCTGGCCCTGACAAACTTGTAAAATATAAATACAGATGGTTTTATTTAAAAGGTAAAAGGTCCAAATTCAACTCAAGGATGAAGCCTGTTTTCTTTCCAATCTCATTTTTTCCCCTGGATGTTTGGTACGTTGTGTTCCATTGCTCTGAAGTGCAATCACATTTATATAATAAAACATAATTAAGAAAGGGAAGCATGAATTGAGAGTTCTTTCATTTTATGACTTATTCAAGAAATTTCTACCCCAAACTGAGTAGAATTCATATATGTCAAGTATTTCTGAGAGCTTTTTCCCATTATAAGAGAGAACACAAGCCTCAGTGAAGTAGAATAAGGAGAGTAAGTAGAAGTAGAATAAGGAATAAGGAGAATAAGGAGAATAACTTCTCTGTTACATCTGTGTACCAGAAAATTAATTCTCTTCATGCAGAGTTTGACTCTGAAGGCAGCAGCTGAAGCTCTCTTTGCATGAGCTCTGATCCTGTTTAATTGTGCAGCCCCTCAGATCCCATTTTATCAACTCTTGCCCAGCTAGAGATTTCTACCCCAGAAAATCCAACCCCAAGCCTTTACAATCCGTGCCCAAAACTTTTCTCTGTATAAAAGCTCACAGACCAGCAGCAGGGTGCTGAATTACCAAAGAAAATTGCACAATAAATTCTGCAGGACAAGAAGAAACTCCCCACCAAACCCCTCCAGTTCAGACCCCATAACCCACGAAGATACCCCAACATTTGGCTCTCAATAAACCTGAACTGATCAGGCACCTGAACTTCAAAAATTCACCAGCCTGGATCTCAGCCTGACACTTCCAGTGACCTTTGGATGCTGCTGCTTTTAAAATCCCATCTCATGCAATCTTCATGCCCCAGGGCTGACAGCCCAGTAAACTCACACCTTGTCATCTCTTCCTGTTCTGCTGAGGGTTCTCATCTCCATGTCCCTGACAAAAGCAAAGGGATTCACTCACTCTGTGGAGTGCAATCACATTTATATAATAAAACATCATTAATAAAGGGAAGCATAAATTGGGAGCTTTCTAGTTTTGCGGCTTACTCAAGAAATTTCTAGCCCAAACTGAGTAAAATTCATATTTGTCAAGTATTTCTGAGAGCTTTTTCCCATGATAAAGAGGGAACACTCTGTGTTGAGTGCAGCAGAGACAGGGGGTTTTTTGGGAAAAGGGGGAAGCATAGAACCAGCATTGTGAGGGCAAAAGGGCTGGACTGAGAACATGGTTTTTATCAAGAGGGGTGAAAAAAATCTGGCATTCCTTAGCTAAGAGCTGGATAATGCTCCTAGCAGGGCAGCAGCGAGCCTGGAGCAGAGGCAGAGTTCTGGAGATTTAAATGTGGCTGTGACTCTGCATGGAGGGGACAAAAGCCCTTTAATGTGCATGTGGAGCTCATTAAAACATCCTGCTCTGCTTTATCAGGTCAGACTCAGCTCTTTGGGCAGGCTCATGAGTCTGGGCTGGGCTGGGATAAAGGAACAAGGAGAGAACTTGCAAAAGGCTCAGCTTGTGTTGCAGTAGGAATGGTTTTACAGGGCAGGATTAAATCCAAATATTATTGGGAAACTGCTGGAGTGAAAATCATCAAACTGGACAAAGAAGAGCAAAGGATTGTACATAAAAAGGGGGAACCAATGGTGAGTGAGGGGCTGGGAACAGGGGCTGGAGGAGATGAGGAATGGGAAAGGTGATGGGAATAAACTCAAAGGGAGGCAGAAGAAAACAGCTGGGAAAAAAAAAAAAAACCCCATTTTGGAAAACACAGTGCATGAACAAGAACTTTTTGTCTAACCTAGAAAAGCAGCAGCAGGAGAAGGGAAATGTGTGTCCACAGCTAAGCACATAAAGATCATTATCAAGGCAGAGGCAGCCAGCAGCTCTCCAGGAATGCTCCAGGGAGCACATGAGGCTTTGGCTTTATTTGCAACAAATACCTTGAACATGTCTTCAGATTTAAGCACTCCATGAACTTGTTATTTGGTAGGATTTCTTTTTCCCTCCTTGGCATGAAACATCCTGAAGGCAGCAGTAAAAAATACAAATATACATATAAAATAAATTAAACATATGCAGCAAATATATATTAACATCACATCTTAGTCATAGAAACCCTGGGGAAACTTCAATTTGGCACACAAACATGGCTGATTCTGCCACAGGGACTCTGTTTCCAGTGCAGTTTTTGCACTAAGCCCATAAAACTGTGACACCTGAACCCCTGGGAGCAGCAGGAGCACTGAGCCACACGCTGGGTTTTTCTGCCATCAACAGAAAAAACCATGCAAGTCTGCTGTTATGCAGAATATGAGGTCCAAATGCACCAAACTATACTTCACAATCAGATTTTTTTTGTTAAAATATGGGTTTAATTTGCCTTAGGGGTTAAGACAATCAAAAGAAAAGGGGGAGGATCCAGCACCATTTACTTCAACAGTTGCCCACTTTTCCTTCTCCTGCTGCCCTCCTACTGCCCTTGAGCAGCACAGTGGCATTAGGGTGGCATTTGCACCCTCACTGACTGAATGGCAGCAAAATAAATCACTGAGGCACGAGCTGAAATTCCCCCAAATCCCCACCAGTGACCTCAATGACCTCCAATGGATCCTGTTCCAAATCTCACCCAAAACCACTCAGTTTTTTTGTGTCTCTTACTCTGCTTGAGCTTTGTGGAAGCAAAATTCCTGCAGCACCTGCACTCCTGCAGGGCCAGGCAAACCTCGGGGGACATTCCAAGCTCTGCTGTCCCAGATAGGATGCAAATAATCCAGGTTTTACTCTGTGACCATGCAATGTTTCCTGCAGCAATCCATCCCACCGTGCAGATGGGAGGTGCTGCAGCTAGAAAATCACACTGGAGCTTTAGGAGATGGTAGGAAATATTCCCAAAGTTTTATCCTCCATGTGCAGCTGCTGCACACAAGGCAGAACAGGATGGCAGCTGCACTGGGAGAGGAATGTCCTCTAATTGAGAAGATTTGGTTATTATTGTATGAGGAAATGATAAAATCTAGAGCAGAGCATGGTTTGGTCAAGGAATGATATGGGAAATAAATGATAGCAGTTCTCCAGGCTTGAGGCAGAGAAGCACTCAGGACAATGGGATTGTTCTGATTTCTCACAGCCTGTGGTGGATTGATCAGCTCCCACCTTCAGCAGAGTGATGTTTGGGGTGTTTGCTCTGTTCAGCTGCCAAGTGGGAAGAAGATTTTCAGGCAGGTTTCTGTGTCAGCAGAGCTCTGCCCAAACACACTCAGCCCCAGCAGAGCCACCAGAGGCAGCTCTGCAGCCAGCACCTCTGCTCTCAGTGCAACACCACCAGAAATAGTCCCAGGGACACCCAAAAAACCCTAAAATAAAAGCAAGAAGCTGCCTCAATGTAAGATAACTCTCAGGGTCACCTCTGGTGACGTGACCTCAGACAATTCTGGGTTTTATGCAAGGAACTGCATTCCAAAGACCTCTGAGGCAGCAAAGCACTGCCAGCTTGGGCTCCATCCTGATTTCACACTTTGCCACAGGCAACCCAAATATTTTGCAGACATTTCTCCACCAATGAAAGAGAGCAAAAGGACAAAACTGCCACTAAATCGAGCTAATGAGGCAAGGCTGATTAATGAGAGGGGTGAGTGCTGCCCTGCTGGGAGGTCAGAGGCAGGGGGAGTTTGTTGATAAACCTTCAGAAATAGGTGGGGTAGCCAGAACAGATGTGCTCCCGTGGAAAACACAGCTGTGGACAGAGGTGGAGCTCAGCCACACACCATGATTTGTCCACCAGGGCCTGAAAAATGGGCATGGAGACACGTAGTGAAACCCACACTGCTCTAATGAAGGCAGGGCAGCTGCTGGGTTTGGAGAGTGAGGAACAGCAGCAGTGCTGGCACCTGGAGATATCAAATCCTGCCTTTCAGAGGGGATGAGAGGACCTGGAGGCATCTGTGGGATCCCTCCAAAGTCTCTGTGTCCCTTGGGGCTTCTCCCACAGCCAAGCCCAACACCATAAGCTCAGGGCTGGCTGCCCTCAGCACCAGTTTAAACTGGGTTAGCCTCCTTGTCCCTCCCATAACACAGAATTTCAGAATTTCCTCAGCTTGGTTAAGGGCTGAGCTCCTTCTCTGGTCTCTCAGCCATCAGTAGAAGATCTGTGGGGTCCCCAGGGATGTTTGTTGTTCTCCAGGGATGCAGAGGCAGCCCAGACGCTCAGCAAAGACCTCCTGCTTCTCTTAAGGTACCTATGATCTCATGGATTCCCGTGGGGAAAATGAAAACAAACCCCAAAACCCAGATCTAGAGGTTTACACAGAGACACAGGGTTTTCTCAAAGCATCAGCAGATTGTATTTTTAATTTTTTTAAATTTTTTTACTCATTCTGAATTTTGTATGTCATCTCCTGGAGAATACCATGGTTCTTTCCACATGGCCACAGTAGCAGAGGTCTCACAAAAGCAGTTTGTGTTTTCTGACAACATCAAGAGAACAGCAAAGAGAAAATGATCTGTCTGGGATGTTTGAAAGCATTCCCTTTGCTCTGGTTTGCAAGAGACCAGGCCAGATTTCTGCCACAGAAAAATTCAGCAAATGGGAGACATTGAAGGAAACTTGAAACTGGCAGAAAAGAAAAGGAAAATAAATTAGGGAGATTTATTTTAGCCTATGATTTCATTACTTAAGTCTTATATTTGAGCATTATCTGACTATAGACACAGGTCATTTTTGCTAAAGCATTTAGCTCTTTATATTTCCATGCCATGGTATTTCTGGGCAGAAGTAGGTTATGTATCAAATTCACACCTTTCTACTCATTCCTTAATAAAAATCAGGTAATTGCATCACCCCTTCTCCCTGCCAAGTGGAGATTGTCATTTTAGTTGGCCCATTCCGACTTGTTTTTTGTAGAAATCATAATATTTTTTGGCTGTTTCTTTCTCATTTGAGAAAGCAAACTTTGTAAAATGACATCAAACTTCCACCAAACCTCCAGACATGAGCTGATTTGGAGCTGAGAAGTGCTGCCTTCAGAGCAGGGCATTTCTCCTGAGCCGATGCAATCTTTACTCAGTGAAAAAGCACAGCTTTGAATTTTGTCTAAGTCTCTTCAACTTGTGTTACCTCCGATGTAGGAGGATGAAGGAGTTAAGTGACGTGAATGGAAATCCAAAATACCTGGATGAAGGAGTTGAGTGAAGTGAATGAAAAGCCAAAATACCTGGATGAAGGAGTTGAGTGAAGTGAATGGAAATCCAAAATACCTGGATGAAGGAGTTGAGTGAAGCAAATGGAAATATTTGCTGGCTCAGTGGGTCTCACCTTGCAGCTCCACCATGTGAATTGGGACCATCACCCTCCTCCTGTGGAGCAGAAATCCAAACTTGGTTAAAGGCTGCCAGGCACAGGTGCTGGTTCCTCCTCCCTGTGTCCATCCCTTTCTGTCCCAGCCCTCTGGGCTCAAGAGCAATCCAGAGGCCATCCCATTCTCACCTCAGCCCTGCTCCTGGCCAGGCTGCCTCCTGCAGGAAGATAAAGAGGAATAAGAAGAATGCAAACACCGTTCCCAGCGGTACAGGAAATATCCAGCCCTCTGACAAAGCCTTTTCTTTGGCTAACTCTGTCTAACTCAGACAGAGAGGTTGAAAGTGATCTGCTGCTGGGAGCTCAGCCTGGTTTTCTAAGGAAACAACAAATCAAACTCTGCAAAAGCAATGAAGGTTGGCACTGGGGTCGTGTGGGTGTTTGGCTGCTCCTGTGCTCCACCCTCCTCCTGCCTGCTATTCCAGCTTGAGCTGGCTCCAGCAATGGGACCCAGACTCTCTGCCCTGGTTGCTCTTCCAAATTACATCCTGCCTGCAGATATCCCTAAATTCAGCTTGCACTGCGTGGTGGTGCCCAGAAGCTGGGTCTGGGCTGGAGGAGCCCACGAGCCCTGAGCTCAGCGTGGTCAGTCCAGCTCCAGGGCACCTCCAGCCTCCCAAGGGTCAGATGTGGCCCAGAATTTTAAAGCAAAGCAAAGCAAAACCCTGTGCAGATGCCCAGAGTCAGGAAAAGCACAAATGGTTTGTGTTGGCCTGCTGAAATGTTGGCCCTGTTGTTTAATTGTACCTTTGTACACCAGATTCCAAGAAGGAGGAAAAAAGCAACTCTGTGCATTTTCTTGCTGAGGTCAGGTTCCTGTCTCCCCAGTCCTGTTTCTCATTCTCTAATCAAATCATTCCTCTTAATACAACCAGTTCCTAAAAGTCTGCTTGCCATGAAGTGCTTTAACCTTAGAATCTTATTGACTATGACCTTAATTGAAGGGTTTATTCAGACTTCTTCTATAAAATGTTCAGTGCAATCAGTCAAAAGCTCGAGATCAGCAGCAAGGCCTGAGCCCAGAGATCAGCTCTGCCAAGCCCAGCCACTCTCAAGGTGACCTTAAACTGGGTTGCAAAAACACTCTCTGGAAGTCCAGAACAACACACCACATTTAGAGAAAACCATCCCAGCCTCAGCAAGACCAAAAATCCCTTGTGAGGACGTAAGGCCAGCCTAGAATAAGCTGGGTCTGGGCCATCTCACTTTGGGAGCTGATTTTTCAAGCTCTCTCATGGTGAAGTCAAGGAGAATCCCAAGTCTGGCCCAGCTTGGGAAAAAGGACCAAGTATCTGGCACGCCCTCAGGAATTCTCCAGGGAGAAAGCGTGGCCTGGGAAAAAAAGAGATTTTTGTGATCATTCCACGCTGTTGGGAGCAACAAAGCAGGAGAACTGAAATGCCATGGCCTGGTCACTTGTTTCCAAGGAATAATCCAGGCCACTGGCTTGTGTCTGAAGGTACAACTCTTCCCTACACAGCTCAGGCTATTGCTTTGTTACACAAGACACTTTCTGCAGGATTAATAAGAAATAAATCAAGTGAAGTCTTTGCTGCAAGTGACTTTATGGGGTTGCTGTGTCTTTGTACAGATCCCTTGTATGTTCCCACACTGAAAGATATTCTGCTCAGCATGAAGCATTCAGCATCATCAATGCCACAGCTTGGATTTCACGTGGCTCTAAATAAAATATTAAAAAAACCCCCAACAAAACGAGAAAAAAAAAAAACAAAAAAAANTGCTTTAACCTTAGAATCTTATTGACTATGACCTTAATTGAAGGGTTTATTCAGACTTCTTCTATAAAATGTTCAGTGCAATCAGTCAAAAGCTCGAGATCAGCAGCAAGGCCTGAGCCCAGAGATCAGCTCTGCCAAGCCCAGCTACTCTCAAGGTGACCTTAAACTGGGTTGCAAAAACACTCTCTGGAAGTCCAGAACAACACACCACATTTAGAGAAAACCATCCCAGCCTCAGCAAGACCAAAAATCCCTTGTGAGGACGTAAGGCCAGCCTAGAATAAGCTGGGTCTGGGCCATCTCACTTTGGGAGCTGATTTTTCAAGCTCTCTCATGGTGAAGTCAAGGAGAATCCCAAGTCTGGCCCAGCTTGGGAAAAAGGACCAAGTATCTGGCACGCCCTCAGGAATTCTCCAGGGAGAAAGCGTGGCCTGGGAAAAAAAGAGATTTTTGTGATCATTCCACGCTGTTGGGAGCAACAAAGCAGGAGAACTGAAATGCCATGGCCTGGTCACTTGTTTCCAAGGAATAATCCAGGCCACTGGCTTGTGTCTGAAGGTACAACTCTTCCCTACACAGCTCAGGCTATTGCTTTGTTACACAAGACACTTTCTGCAGGATTAATAAGAAATAAATCAAGTGAAGTCTTTGCTGCAAGTGACTTTATGGGGTTGCTGTGTCTTTGTACAGATCCCTTGTATGTTCCCACACTGAAAGATATTCTGCTCAGCATGAAGCATTCAGCATCATCAATGCCACAGCTTGGATTTCACGTGGCTCTAAATAAAATATTAAAAAAACCCCCAACAAAACGAGAACAAAACAAAACAAAACAAACCAAACAAAAAAAAAACAACCACGTGCCCCAAACATGTTTTCTGGAAACATTTTGATTTTCAAACGATGTGTGTACCCTGAAATGAGAAAAATCCTTGAGCAAGAAGAGCTGCTTGTTGAAAGCAGTACTTGTTTCTTATTTCAAAGGGAAAATTGAAAACATTTATGAAGGGTGTAGCTATTTACCAGTCCAGAGTGTTCTTATAAACAAAATAATATAAAACATATTCTCTTTGCTGTTTTGTTGTTTAACATCTTCCAGTGTATCACAACAGGGAGAGCAAGACAGAAGAGAAAATAGAGCGTATTTCCAAAAAGCCTTGCAACAGGAAAAAAGGGTCAAGGACAACGTGTTTCAGCTTTAAATGCACAGTGAACGTGAGAAAGGTACCAATTTTCCATCAGAACAGCTGAAGAAATTGTGCAATTTACCGGTAATTCCAGTTGGGCACATCAGGAAAAGTGACGAAATCAGAAGACCAAGAGAAGAGCTGAGTTCATCTAATGGACAAATGCTCCTAGGAAATCCTTGAACTTCTTTGACAACCTCTCCACAGAAATTCAGCTCAAGAAAACAGCATCAAAGCCGAGTTCACCACTAAACAGCTCTTATTAAACATTGTTCCTCCTTTTATTGACAGCTGTGAGGCTCATCATGATTGCTGAACTCACATCGTGTCACCCACAGAGAGTACAAAAATAATTCCATGTGCACAGGCTCCAACACATCTCTGGCAGATGGGTTTCCAGCTGTGAGGGATGGGGAGGATTTCTGTTCTTTCCCCTGGGGGACACAGGCTGTGACGGTGCTGAAGAGGCCGGAGAAGTGGAGGAGCTGGTTTGTTTTAAAAAGAGACAGAACCAAAGGGCTCTCTGTGCTTCCACATCTGCAGAACAGCTGGGTTTGTCCTGTGCTTCACCCGGGGGTTTGATCAGATTTTGGTGCTTTGTAAAGCAAGCAAGGATGGAGGAACAGCCCTGCAGTGAGGCAGGAGTGATGCATTTGCTGCACTGGCCTCTGCACACACCATACACCTCAGAGGAGGAGCAGGCACATCAAAGAAACACCATGAAGTTTATTTATGGAGTTTATTCCTGTTCCAGACCCCTGTGATTCCCTGGGAGAGGGCAGCTCTGCCCAAATCCATTCAATGCTTCTAGCTGTAGCAGGAGACCACCCTTAGCAATGTCACAACTCACAGCTGGGACCTGCCAGCCCCTCCAAGAGCTGCCCTGAAGCTTGCCCAGGGCTGGGGCTGCCTCCAGGCCAGCTGCCCCCGAATTTTGGGGTGGGCTGGGGATGTTTGACTGTCCCCATTGGAGGTAAAATGGCCCCGAGCCAAGCTCGGGAAGAACTTAAATACATTACATTATACAGGGAAGGGAAAAGGATACAACCAACGGGGGGACTCGAGGGGAGGTGCGAGGTATGGCAGAGAACAAATGAGAAAGGGCTGAAGGAGGGATAAACCTTAGAGAACCAACTAAACTCTGGGATTGGGATGATTGGCAGGGAACATTCTGGAAGGAATGGGGTGTGGTGAGGGTGATGGACAACTGGAGGGGTAGGGACAACCAAGATTGACATGGGTATTTAAGGAAAGTCAGGGGAGGAACAAGGAGATTGACATCTGGGATGGCGGGAAAAACTGTGGTAAACAAGTCGGGATAAACCATCGTGAGGGGAATAAGGAGGGGGCACACTGGAACAAACCACTGGTGAACTTACTAACATTAAATCACTAACTAAACATCAAGAATACCGAAAAATCATAAAACCGCGACGCCACACCCATCTCGCTCTGTTGGTGTCAGCAGCGCGGGGCTCTGGAGGCTGCGGCCAAGGTGGGAAGCAGGTCCAGCAGCAGCAGTGAGGTGGTGCCAATTTACAGCCCCTGGGGTATTGCTGTGCCTGGAAAAAGCATCCTTTCACACCCTGAAAAAGCCATTTGCAGTTTCATGGATAACACAGCCTGTGCTCCCCTGCTGCAAACCCAGCACACAATACCAGTTTGCTTTCACTAGGGAAAAATAAATTTCTGGGATGAAACTTTCCTCAAGATTCCTGTTCATTTGGAGATGTTGAAGTAGGATTACAAATTGCATTTCCCAGATACCTGGGACCAGATTCTCCCAGACATCAAAGGAAATCAAAAGATTTATCTCAAGGCAGAGAAACTGTGTCTGTAAGGACATCCTTCTAAAATCAGAAGTGCAGAGCACAATCCAAGATCTTTGGTTCCTGCAGTCCAAATCCAGACCATGTAATGTCAGAGCTCAGGATGACACAACTACAGGGCAGGGTGGAAGGGTTTTCTGTGAAGCAACACAGAGTAACTGGCCACTTCACCATGCACAGAAAAACTGTTTCAAGCAATATGTGACTTTATTTAGTATTTAGATTGGCCATGCTCTCGTTTTCCCACAAGGGCACTAAAACTTTCCGTAGGAAAAGTCAACTCCCAGCTTAAAATGCCATGAAATTCAGATGTCAGGAGTTCAACTTTCCCACCAAAAAAAGGTTTGATCAGAAAACGGCCACACCTCAGACCAATATTGCTAAAGTGGGCACCAAAACCCTTCAAACATCCTGGGCATCCCTGTTCCAGGCCATCCAAAGAAATACTGCAAGCTCTGCTGACCACGGATGAAATCCCAGTTGCTTTCTCGGGGAAATAATTCATAAAGGCAAGCACAGAAACATGCTTATCTGCTCCATGATCAAAAGAGTGGCCCAAGTTAAGGTTTTGGAGAGGTTCCAGGCAATCTCATGTTCATTCCAAAAATAGAGCTCAGATTGATGCAAGTGGACATCGTGCCAAAGAAGACAAGACAGGGGTAAAGCAGAGTGCAAGAGCAGCAAAGTGAAATGTGGAGCTGTTTCTTGTTTGCAGCCTTTGATCACTACTGATGGGAAATTTTAGCTGGAAATCACCCACAGAAGGACCTTCAGAGTCCAGCCTGGTGGTTTGGGTGAATTGAAAGCAGTTGGATTTCTGAGCAGGCAGCACTGATGTCTCTCTTTCCCAAAGCCGTGAGTCAGGCTGTGCGCAGGGATCCAACATGAGCAAAAGCACAATGAGGGAAAATCCAGCAAGCTCCGACACGTGGCTGGCTTTCCTGTGGCTCAGGAAACGGCTCCAGTTCATTACCTTGGCTCTGAAAGCTCCTGGTTGAGGTTGGTTCCTCTGGGTGGACAAGGTTGTGAGCAGCTCCTGCTTTTACTGTGCTGAGGCACCAGCCCTGGAAATCTTGAATCAGCCAAAGGGGGCTGCACACAATGCAACAACTTCCCTGACGTTACTGCAAAGATGTTCCACAGCCTCTCTCTCTCTTCTTCCCAGCTGTCCTGCTCAGAATCCATAACTCACTGACCTGGAGCAGCACTGTGCTGCTGACAGGCATTTCTTGGTGGCTGATTTCACCTCCTGGCACACTGTGAAGCATTTCATGTCTGCTCTAGACACAGTCAAGGACTGCAGTAGCTCTGTTCTGTTCCCTTGAGCCTTTCTTGCTTTTCTAATATATATTTTATGAAAACATGGGATCTTTTCATGGAAGTTCATTTTATTCCCTCCTGTCTTGCTAGCAGCTACCCAATACTGATAAATCTATTCCCATGACCCTAAAACACTAATGCCAAGATCTGTCACGGTGATAAGTGTGTGGACCACTGTCCCAGCTGGTGTGAGGCAGAAGAATGACTACAGATCACCCCATCAGCCCCATCTCTGTCATATCCTGTTCCCCAAAGTCCAGACTTACTTGGAAATGTCCTCCTCACTCCTGCTGTGCATCACAGGCCTCGCCTCACCACGCCTTGGTTCTGGATTTGGAGTGGGAACCTGTGGTCTTTTCCTGCCCTGCAAATCTTGCTCCTGCCAGAAAACAGGTTCAGACACCAGGAGCTGGGGTGGCACACGGGCTGGGACTGCAGCAGGAGGTGTGACCATCCCATCACCTGCTGACTCAGTGGGCACTGACGAGGTTTAACGAGGGTGATCGTGCTCAGGACATGGTTCAGACACCAGGAGCTGGGTGGCACACGGGCTGGGGCTGCAGCAGAAGGTGTGACCATCCCATCACTTGCTGACTCAGTGGGCACTGACGAGGTTTAATGAGGGTGATCGTGCTCAGCAAGAGGGGCTGCTGTGTGCCAGACACTTCCTCCAGATGTGACACCCCCAGACATTGCTCCACACCAGCCCCACCAGCAGCTGTTTCAGCAAAGGGCCTGGGGCAGAGCTCAATAAAGCCAGGAGGAAACAGCAGTTTCAGCTCAGTGAGTGGCTGTGAGCAAGCTTTGCATCACGACTCGAAAATCCACAGTGCACTTTCCAGAGGAGGAATTACACAGCTGTGCTTCCAGCTCTGGGCTTCCCGTGACACATTTGGCTATTTTCTAATTTCTGTGCAATATCCTTTAACAAACTGGGAGGACCACTCATCAGAAAATTGGTGAGGCAGCGTTACAAGCCCTTTCCCACAGCCCCTGGGCTCCCACATTGCCACACCTTTTCCTCAGTGCCAGAGGGGACAGCATGGCCATGACAGCCAGAACCAGGGTCTGATGCCATCCTCTGTCCTGCTTCTGCCATGCTGGAGATCATTCACCTCTAAAGACATCCTCTCAAAGATGCCACCACTCCAGAAAATCTGCATTTTCCTGCATGGCTGGTTTGGAGCCTCTGATCTGGGCAGAACTGGGAGCAGGCCTGCAATGACCAGCTCAGGCTTTGGTTTATGAGGCCATAAATGAGATCCTGACAGGTTTTTGTGAGCCTTTCTTTTCTATTCTTGCACCCTTTGCAACACTCTCTTCCTGTCCAGTCAAAACAGATGTTGAAATCTACAGTGATTCTCAGTACACTCATTAAAAACCGGTCTGTGGTTCATTTTTGCTTCCTCTTCCAATAATTTCCTTGTCTCCTCCTCTCCCAGGAAAAGCCTCCCCCACCACCAGTGCGAGGGGGTTCCCTGAGCTCAGTCTGTGCCCACAGCTGCTGCCACCACTGTCCCCTGTGCCCCTCTCTGCCACCAGAGAAGGGAGGGGAAATGCAAAGAGGGGAAATGGCTGTGCAAGTCCCAGGGGTCTCAGGCCTGCCTTTAATTAAAGGTAGAGATCACAGGAGATAATGAGAAGGTACAGGAGAGCTCGGCTTAGAGCGGGGCTTTGATGAGAAGCTCACATCTGCCAAAACCCCAGAGGGCTGGGAGGTCAGAGCTGTGGGTGGGAATGGGATTTCCCTCTGCTTTGCACAGCCCCAGCTCTGGGAATGACCCCCTTGCTCACCCACCAAAGCAGGGATGCTCCCATGGATGGGATGCAGTTTATGGAGACACAAAATCTCAGCCAGAGACACACAGCCTCAGCACAGGGCTGGTTAAACCAAGCCTACAAAGGGAGCATCCCCTTGTCAGTGACCAGGGACAAAACTGATGGTGCTGGAGCAGCAGGAGTTGGGCTTCCATCCAGCCTTGTCATCCCTGGCAGCTGTCCAGTCTGCCTGTGCTGTTTGACCAGCTGAGTGAGCTGTTCCATCAGTTTTCCCTGAGGAAAGCCCACTGGGAAGCTGTTGATATGGAGAGGAAGAGACAAGGGCTGTGTTGTCTGCCCGGCCACCAAGCTGGAAGGGTGCCCATCATTTCCAGAAAACCCAAATGTTAGCTCAGGAAAAGCGAGGCTGTTTGTGGCTGTCTTTTCCTAGTGAGAAAATTTCCTTTACATTGCATTCAGCTGGAAGAATGACATCCTCTAGTATCCCACAGAAGATGACAGAGCTGTGGCCAAACTCTTCCAGGTGCTTTCAGGGGAAGGGAGGAATGTGTCCTCAGCATTTCTGGACAATTTCAGCATCATGTAAGAACCTGTCTGAAGAAGATCTGCAGGACATGCACTCAAGTCCTCCACCCAGGTTAAAAGGAAAGGAAAACTGGCTGCATGTGTCCTTGCTGGCATCTCAGTGCCACCACAGCTCTGTCCCTACAGCCACAGTGTCCCTTTTCTCCTTCCATTGCATCAACTCAAAAAGCAAATGTGAAGAGGAATGCATTCCCCATTCCTGAAAAAGAACCTAAAGAACCTCCACCTGCACAGCCACGTGGGACCAAAGTCAAGCTTTTGTGTGCTAATTAATGAATCAACTGCTGAGAGCTAAAAGCTCTCACAGAGTCCTTCCAAAACTGGGTTTGGCTTAAAGGAGCTGAGGAACTGGAAGCAAGAAGTAATTTGGGACCACCTAAGTGGCAGCAGGCTTGGCAGGATGGGCTGCAGAGCCAGGACACAGCGTGGCGGAATTACTGATGATGAAACTGGGTCTTTCAAACCAGCAGAATAAAACATTTTCTGTTGGGGAGGAAAAGGAAAATAAGTTTGAGGGGGTTCGAAGCATGAGGAGCACCTCCCATCCTGACTTCCACTCACCCCCTGGATTTTGGGGACTGGCTTTCATTCAAAGTGCACAGCAAAGCTTCCCCCAGGTTTCACAAAAATAAGGTGTTAGGCTCCAGTTTGAGTCCTTGTCATGGCCCTTTGCTCTTCCCTCCTCCTTTAGCTCCATTCCTCAAGAAAAGCTTTTCTCCTTTACAGTTCTGTCTGGAATTTCTTGGGTTTCTTCAGCTGACACTCCTTCTCAATTTCAACCAAAAAACTGCTCCTCTCTTCACCCAGATAGCATCTCAGTTTCCACATGAGCCAGTAAAATACCATGGGAAAATTAAAAAAAGAAACCAAACAACAAAATTAATGAAATTTTTTCATTAATGCTTTTCAACTTCAACAAGCTTTCAAGAAGCCACACTTTCAAACATGAAATTACTGAAATAACTGCAATTTCACTTTTTAAAACAGTGTATTTTAAAATATTTTAAAATATATTTTGATCAACGAAACCACTTTTTACTTAAAACTGCCTTGCTACAAAAACGAGGATTGCCTTTCACTCCTTTTTGATCCTTACTGAGACAGAACTGCTTTAGGGGTTTGGGTAGTTGCACAAATTTTATGTAATGTGGTTGGCTTGGGGTTGATTTTTTTTTTCCCTAAAGGTCAGTCAATCAAAAAAGCACCCCTCATTTATCTGTAATTTGCAATTATGGAGTCAGACATCCAATTCCCTGGGAATGCCCCACTATTGACCCTTGGATGAGGAGTGCTGCTCAATGCCCTCCCTGCTTGGGTCCCTTCCAGGGAAATTGCTCCCCTTGTGGGACTGAGACTCCAACCAGTTTCACTGACCCAAGGCTTGGAGCAGCTCCAAGCCTGTGTCTCAAATGGGAAGGGTTGGCACACACAAAATCAAAAAAAAAGGAAAAAAATAAGAAAAAAATAGAGGAACACATACCCAATTCTGTAATATTGCACATTAAAAAAGCCTGCCTTAGAGGTCCTGCTGATATTTCTGCTCCCAATGTATGAATTATTAATATTTAGTACCTGTGACTCACTGATATTTACTTTAGGAGGTATTTTTATAAGGTTTGAGTGTTGTCCCCATGCAGGAGCTGACGGAGGCTCTGTTGTGGATGGCCAGGGAGCCCTCCCTGAACAAACTTTTCTGGTTGCTCTTTAAACTGGGCTGCTGGGCTCCCGTGAGGCCCTGACCCTCTGAGGGCTGAGCACTGGGGCTGGCAGGGATGGCCCTGCTGGGACACAGCTAATTTTAGATCTGGATGCCATGGCAAAGGAAAAACCTGGATTTTACTGGCAAAGCTGTCACAGCCGAACGCCGTGCGCGGGTTACGGGAAGAGGCTGCGAGGGAGCGCACACACGCAATCCCTTTTTTGGGTACTTGGCATCAGTTTTATCTGAAGTCATGGATTATGTAAGAGGAGAGCAGAGACTTCACGCAGCTCTGTCCTGTGTCAGTGCAGGACACCCAGGGCAGGGGGGACCCTCCACTCCAAGCCCCCCCGTTGTGCCCATGGCCAAGGGGACAGGGCTTGACTGCTTTTCCAGTAACTCTCCTTAAAAATGGATCACAAGCGTTTTCTGGAACTGCATCCAGAGCTGTCCACAGCATCAGCTAGAGCTGGCTCTTAAAGTCCTTTTCTTGGTCTAGACACGAAACTTTGGAGCTCATGAAAACTTGGGTGTTTTCATAATTTTGTGGCTCTCGTTAGAATGGCCGGCGCCCAAACAAGTCCCCGTTTAGTGCTTTGGATTTGCAGAGATCATTGTTTGCTGATAATGAAGCTGTTCCCAAGGAGAGCATTGTCCAGCACTGGGCTACTCTGCCTGCATCTGTTTTGCTGTAAGGTTTTGGGACAGCTTGACTTCCCTGGTGTCTTTGGAAAGGCACACACAGCCTGCTGAGCTGGCCAGCTGCCCTCAGACGCCTGAGATGCTTTCATGACTCTGCAGATGAGAAAATTTCCATGGTCTCCCTTCTCCCTCTCCTCTCAGATGGTGCTGCAGGCCTGGCACGGGGAGGAGATGCCTTCTGTGCCTCAGCCAGTGCTCAGTCTGGCTCAGTGACACCCCCAGGGGATGCCCTGAATCGCCCCTTCCCTGCCAGCATTCCAGAGCAGCATTTCTGAAGGGCTGTCCCCACTGTTTTATCTCAGACACAACAGCCACGGGTCCATCTGCAGCTGTGCCTCAGAATCCATCTGTCTGCCAAAAGACCTAAAAAAATCCCCAAAAAATCAACCAAAGAAACCTGAACAACAAGGACTTCAAAGAACGATGACTGTTTTTTACCACGACTGCCATGACTCTGCACACCTCTACCTAGGCTTCTTCTGGCAGCTCATCTCTATCTGTGTCACCCATGGGAAAATGACAGTCCCTGCTTGTGCACCCTCCTGGTCCAAACAGAGGATAGCCTGTCCCACATGATGGAATGTTTCCTTTAACTTTGAAAATTACAGGAAAAAAACACCTGGGAGGACCACCAAGACATTTTCTAGTCCATCCTCCACTCAAAGCAGGATTTCATTTTAGGAGTTGCCATCCAGAATAATCTCACAAACCTGGAATGGTGGCTTGGAAAGGCCACACAGACAATCTGCTCCAGTCAGAACCTTTACCAATGGTCTCAGTGTTTCCTGCTGCATTTTAAGCCCAGCCCTTCCCAGTGGGGCCCCTTTGGGCACGAAGAACCCTCTCTCCCTTTGCTGTACCTTTACACACCACAGGCATCCTCTTCCTCACCTTTTCCATCCTGGAGATCTCTCCTGCTTTCTCAGGATTGTTTTAGCTCCCAGGTCTCTCTTTCCTTCCTCCTGGACTCCCCACAGTGGGCAGAATGTTTCCCAGGCAGTAATAGGACAAACCCAGACAATGTCACCCTGTACCAGAGACCCAGACAGAGGAAACAAAGCTGGAAGGTTTCTCACCTGCCTTGCTGGTCCTTTCACACCTGACATGACTTTTGTCCCCTTGGCCACAATGTGATGATTTTGACTCTTCTTCATCTCAGTTGGGCTGAGCTGTTCCTTTCTAGTTGGTCTCCATCTTTTGTTATTCCTTGTACTCTTCTCTTCCAAGTGTCATCTGATTTTTCAGCCTGTTTCTTCCAGCACAGGTACTGATGCAGCTTTGAAGCTCCCTGCATTGATATAAATAATATTTTCATTAGACACACATCAAGTAAGGTGGTGTGAATACCTCTACCTCCTATAGTCACTCTCTGTTGGGTTTCACTCTCTTATTTCATACTTATAAAGCCTGTTCAGCTGGTGGAGAGGGAAATTTTAATTTTTTTTTTTTATTTTAATTAAAATTTTCTTAATTAAATTAAGAAAAATCTCTGCTTTTGAGATTTGTTTCTTACAAACTTGTCCTCTGGCCCTTGAGCTTAGTTCATAGGTGATATTTTCTCAGCTTTCACGTGTGCAAAAGACAGATGTGCAGAAACAAGCCTCGAGGCAGCTACCAAATAAAAACTTCAGATATCAGTCAAGCACTCCTCAGGACAGCTGCATGTGTTGGCAGGTCCCCCCTTGGGGTCACAGTCACCCCCAGCCCCTCAACCACAGGGGCCCAAACCTGGCAGAGCCAGCCCTTGTAGGACATCCCAAAGCTCTGGGTTTATTTTGCTCCCTTAAGCTTTCTGCTCTCACGTTCCACCTGCCCCTTCTGACTTTTTGCCCTCTATAAATATCCTGGACACTGGATCCCCCTGCCATGTGCTGGGCTGTGCAGAGCCTGAGGGACACTGTGGGCAGCCCTCCCCTGGGTGAGGAGCAGAGGGAGCTGCACAAGGCAGACCCTGTCTGCTGGCTGAACTCCCTAACCCAATTTTAACCACTGTCAACAAGATAGAAGGGTGGCTTCTGTTCACACTGAGGCTTCTTTAGCTGCTCTCTCCACACCCTAAAGTGGCATAAATGCCTCCTAAGTGCCTTAAAGTAGGTCCTTAGTGTGAATGAGAGCCAACCCCACGGTTTGCAGAATGGCTTTGGAAACATCACCGGGGTGCAGCCTGTAAACGACTGTGGGTTTTTGGAAGGACACCCACCCCGAGGTATGCCCGTGCTATACATAGGCTCTGATGAGCTCAGCAGCAGCCAGCAGAAGGGAAAACAACCAGCAACGAGATATTTGTGCCTGAAGCAGCAAGCAGAGAGAGCCTGGCTGCTTGCTGATCCCCAAGGACTCCCAGCAATGTGGGAATGTCAGACCTGCCACCCTCACCCAGCTCCACGTGGGTTTTTCCTTCCTTTCCCCTCTACTTTCCTTCAGCCTGCCAATCTTTGTGTCTCCTCAGCTAAAGCAGAACCTGAATCCCACCCCAGCTGGGAAGAAAAGAATCAATTTTTCTCCTGCCCGTGTGTTTCACCCTGAGCCTGCCCTTACCTGGATTTCATACCTGGATTTCAGCTCTGTTTGCCACGTGGCTCTCACACAGCACTTGGGATAACCCCAGTTTCTGGTGGATGAGCAGGGGACAAAGCCCAGGGCTCCAGCAGGAGACAAAACCAGAGCCAGTGTCAAAGGATGGCAAGCTGACCCAAAGGATGGGTTGGGTTCAGCCCTAAATTTTGAATATTTTGCTATTTCACTCTGTAGGCCACCCAGGACCTAAATTTTACCACAGAACTCACAGAATCATAGAATGGATTTAGTTGGAAGGGACCTTAAATATCATCAGGTTCCCAGTCACAGAGTGGGACATTTTGTAGCACCAGCAAATAAGATATCAAACAAATAAGATATCAAACAACTGTTGCCATTAATGGGATGCTCTAGGCAGCCTCACAATAACCATTAGCCTGAATTCCACTCCCTGCTTACCTTTAAGCTCTGCTTAGGAAAATCTTCCCAGATATCTTCAGCAAAGGAGATATTTTTGCAGCAGTAAGAATGGGGGAAGGAAAGCACAAAGTCAATTCAAATGGGCATTTTGGAATTGCAGAGCATGGAGGAACCATGAAGCTTCCCTTTGACAGAAATCATTATCTCATCAGTCCTAGGCTGGGATTTTCAGGGAAATACTGTTCAACCAGAACTGCATCAGCCCAGCCCTGAAGTAAAGCAAACTTCTCTGGATTTAACATTAATCCTGTTGTATAGGTAATGAAAAACACAAATTTCATGGGATGCTCAATCAGGACCCCATCTCATGGCCCAGCTCACATTTTTGGTCAAAACCCATCTGGTGCTCATTGTCTGCAGGATGAGTTATGAGCCTCCCTGTGCTGCTCCTTTAACCAAATGGGGCTGGATTACCAGGAAAAAACTTGGTTTGATTTGTGGTGCTGTCAGCAAGGATGAGCCTGGAGAAAATTTCAAAGGGAATTACAAAATCTGAACACTTTTCCTTTCAAAAAATGAGGGTACAATTCACACCAGCCTGCTCAGGTGGGGAGGAGTTCACCTCACTTGTATTTTGCAGCACTAAATCATTAAACTAATTATTAAAACTATTTCCAAACCATTAATCTAATTCAGCCCTTACGTTGCAGGGATTCAAAGACAGCCAGTGATTTTCCCTTGCTCTCAGTATGTTTCACTAAGGATAACTCTTAATTTTGATGGGGCAAAGATTGAGTTTTAGTGCCTGGCAGTTTATTTGTTTGTGGAAAAGGCTTTGCACATCCCAATCTCATTTGGAGTCTCCAGGGGACACTCTAGTCCCCAGGATTAATCCCAAATAGCTCTTCTAAACACCAACCCAACTCTGGCTGAGCATTAAAGACAAGAGGAGCATTCATTCCGGGAAGGTTTTATTTCACAAATAATTCAGAAATCAAAAGAAAATGGAAGGGTAGGGAGGAAAAGATATTTTACAATTCTGTATTTAGAAAAAAAAAAATCTACTTTATAAACAACCACGGCCCCTTGGAAAACATGCAAAGGCACACAAAAATTTACAGTAACTTTTATACATAGGAAGTAAAATACACCATTTTTCATAGAAAAAAAAAAAGAAAAGCAACTCTATGAACTGGCCCTAAATATTTAGACTGCACAAGTGACAAACCGGAGCCTCCTCAACCAGCTGTTGGCTGCAAGTCTTAAAAAAAAGGAATGAGTGGAGCCAAGGCCCCACCAGCACAGGCTCTGGATTTCACCCTGGTTGTGTTTCCTGGAGACTGGGCTGAGCCAGATGTTCTGCAATGGCCATGCCATTGCTTCCAAATCCCAAATTACTGGGAAAGAACAACCAGGGAGCACCAGCTTTGGCTACACCTGGAGGCTTCAGGTGCCTACAGATCTGCTGAGCTGGGGCTGAGGAGGAGAGGGCCTGGTGAGATACATCTTTAAGCTGCACTGAAATATAGCAGGCTGAGAAATGTCTTGGTATCAGAAATAAAATCTGTCAATATTTGGCTAAAAAAACTGGTACTGTCCCACCTCTTCATGAATAGCTAGCACACATGATTGGAAGTCATTGATAGGTCATGACTGCCCTGGAGGACCTGATCACCCCTAATTCTGGGGGAGGTATGTTTAAATTAATAGCACCCAGGACCTCGAAAAATATTTGCGTAGTAAAGTCACAATTTCTCTTTTGTACAACAAATACAAAAATAAACAGATACAGACTTAAATTAACATCGGTTTCTAAAAATCCAAACCAGTTGGCTGAAGATAAAAATATGGAATTGTAACTTGAATTAAGCACTTTAGGATATTTCTGTTGGAATAATAACCCTTCCCCTGTCCCCTTTCCGTCACCTAGGTACATCCCCAGCTGTTTGGATTTTTATGTGCTCACAGTAATCCCCTGGGTTTTACTCCAAGAGCCCTCACTTTCCTTTCCATTGCCTTCCATCCGTAATTTTCATGGATCCTACACCAGAGTCAAGGTGTTTTATGTGCTCTTGCAGTCCCCATGAACCTGACTGCACCTCTCACTCTCTCCAATTCCATCTCCAGCCCCTTTGGCCCAGGATGTCCCAGATTCTTGCTGCAGTGTTGGATGGGCTTGAACCAGAGCACGCACACCCCAACGCTTCAGGAACGGGGAAGCTTTTCCTCACTGCCAACATCTCGAATGCTCCCAACCAGCAGCTTTTCTAGGATATGTTCCAGCTGGTTTTAACATCAATTTATTTAGTAAGAAAAAGAAATAGTTCAGTTTTCCTGCCTAAAGTCAATACTGTACACCTTGGACGACAATACTACATAAACAAAGATGACACAAAGGGTCACTTCTCTCTATCCACCCCAAAAGCAGCTTTTCTGTGCAGTATTTTTGGAGACAGTAAAAAGCAGCTCCAATTTCAGGTTTTACCAAAGGTTTCTTTCCAAATTCAGATTTTATGGAGAAATAAATCCCAGTGGTGGGGCGAACTGAGTGATAAATGTCATTTAAATGTCATTTCCTTGCTGATTTCTTGGTGTTTACAGAATTAAAGAAGAGTTTAATCATATAAATGCTTTTGGTCTGTGTTTTGAAAGAGCTTGATGAGATGGCTCTTGTATCTGTCTAGATTAAACCAAACATGTTCTGGGCGTAAGAGCAGCTGTGAAACATCTGCCAAACAGAGGGAAATATTTTCCCATTTGTTATCCAATATCACAATTGAGTTATTGAGCAGAAGGACTGTGCATTTACAAGAACTGAAGAACCACTCTTGACTTTGCCTTCTCATGGCTGAGGAAGTTACTGGATGTGTGTGGATCTAAAACCCACCAGATTTGTGTTTAGACCAATCATAAAAATTCATTTCCAATATGCAGCAGAGAATATCCTCCTGCCTTAAAAAAGCAGCTCATGCTGAGCCCTTCTCTCAGCTTTGAAATTCATTTGGGTGCACGTCAAGACAAAAATATCAAAATATGGAATAACATCATTACAACATCTTATGAGTTTTGCAAAACCCACCATCCTGGATATCAAATGCTCATGGGTACAGCACTGGGAGTGGGGAACTGTTGGCTTCACAATTGGAAATTCCTGGAAAAATCAATCTACCCCAATTTACGCCGCATCTTTAAAGTCTCAGAACTGCACACGCCACAAGGAGCTTCACAAAGGGAAAGTGAACCTGTTTGCTACAGATGCAACCATTCCTAGCAGAAATAAGATTAATTCTGTCACTACTCAACTACTAGAAAACAACCAGCACTGCTGTATAAACCAATACACTGCATTTAACTAAAGTTATGGCATGGAGTATAGGATGAGATGTGCCAGCACAAGAGCCCCAATTCTCTGACTGCTCAGAGGTTGCCAGACTAGCAAAATACCTGGGAGTGTTTGACCAGCAAACACCAAACCTGCTCTTTGGATGATCTGGTGGCCTCATTTTCTGCAGTGAGGATCTCTGCCACCGTTTTACACCCTGCTCCAGGCCCACAAAAACTCAATTTTGGCTGCCAGGAACATCCCCAAACCCCATCGTTTGAGGTGCCCAGCAGCCTTACACAGCAGTGCTGCTGCACGTCACCTCAGTGGGAAAACACCACTTTCTATCCTCTTCTGCACAGAAACCATCCAACATACACAAAACCACTCTGTCAAAGCCCATCCTCTCCCCAAACAATGCAATTTTTCAATGAGTTTCTCATTTCAAAGTGTCCAGCACCTGGACAGCCGCTCACTCCTGAGTCTGCTCATCCTCACACCCATCCCAGGAGAAGCTCCACACCCTAAAAACACCATCCAGGGCCAGGCTGAGATCCCTGAATCTGCTGCACATGGAGCCACCGCCGTTCTGCGTAGCAACATCTCTGGAAAAACGAAACTTAGAATAGTTTATGGTCGCTGAATGCCCCTAGAGAAACAAAAACATGAGACGAGAAGATACAACGCTGCACGGGTGCGATGAGATGCCAACAGCTGAGTCAGAACCTGGGGTCTTTTTTTGGGGTTTATTTTTTCCCCCTTTTCTTTTGGAATTCCCTGAAGGAGATCGGCAAGGAGGGTACGGGCAGAGCTGATGCCGTTCAGAGGAGCTTTGGCGTCTCTGGAGACCAACAGAGAGCTCTCCCAAAGAAACCTGCACCTTCCCTGGGCGTTTACTGCTTCACAGCAAAGATTCGGAAAGCGTTCCCGTCTGAAGGATTCTTCAAGCTGGAGACAAAGAAAAGAGGAAAAGGAAACAAACATGGAATGAACCAAGTGAGGACACCGCAGAACCCAAACAGGCAGCTCTGAATTTCTCCTATCTCTTTCCTACCAGGAACAGGAAAAAGATAAAGGATGAAAAGAAGTGGCACAAATCCATGGTTTCACCTTTTTTTTTTTTTTACATTTTCAATTCAAATCTGTAGTGCTAATGCCAACAGAAGGAGCTGGAAGACAACAGACTCTCTTACAGCCCTAGCTTTTCTCCAAGGAACACTGTGCTCCCTTGTGCAGAGATTCAGGCAGACAGAGGAATATGTTTTCCTAAAAAAAACCCAGTTGTCAAATAGGCTGGCAGGTTCCCAGGGCCTGTCTGGCTTGGCTCCTGGTGGTGGGGGTGGGAATGGCCAGATCAGCTCACGTTAAATGGCAATAAACATGGATATTCATTTTCAATCTGCAGAGGTACCCCAGATGCTCTGACTCCGAGCTGCTTGGGGGCTGTGTGCATGGGTAAAGGGGGTGTTTCTATTCCTACAGCACTGAAAAAACCCAGGAAAAATACAAAATTTCATCTTCCCACAAAATAAACATAGCAACAAGGGTAAGGACCCAGTAAATCCTCAAGGCAATCTTTTCCCACACCTGTTTGGGTGTGTATCTTTACCCGAGGTTATTTCCAGTGTCCTGAAGGGTAAGGGTTCACCTTAATTTTGGAAAAGCTGTTTCACTGGCTGGTGGATCTCACAGCATGAAGCTGCTCCTTATTGCTGAGTGCAAATAACACTTTCCAAATCTTCATCCCCACTGGGAGAAGGTCTCTGGTTTCCCTCACCCCTCAGGTCAGCACTGGCTGCTCACGTTGCACATCCCTGAGAGTGGTGGGATTTATTCTTAGCTAGGGCACAGTTTGCCATCCCAGTAAAAAGTTGTCTTTTAGTATAAAAGATAGGTGAAAGCAAGACTAAGATAGAAAAAAAATTCAAAGGAATAGGAGGTGCCTAAATCCAAATTTAATAAATTAATAAATTTAATTTTTGATAAATCTCATTTATCAAATTAGAAAATGCTGGCCCTGGTAATCTGTATTAAACTCCCATATTTAACAGCTATAGCTTTCCTGTCTTAGTCTGGTTTTATTTCTTGACATGCTCTAAAGCATT
Source organism: Irena cyanogastra (assembly GCA_013397155.1). Taxonomy (NCBI): domain Eukaryota; kingdom Metazoa; phylum Chordata; class Aves; order Passeriformes; family Irenidae; genus Irena; species Irena cyanogastra. The sequence goes on along the minus strand of VWZV01013381.1, from coordinate 78,521 downwards.
CTGCAATATCCACTGTTAGAATAAAACCAGCAGACTTGACAGGATGACTTATGGTCTTTATCAGACGAACTGCACAGAGCAGACAGAGTTAGCAGTGACCAAAAACTCCCCTAACTGTGGGAAGTTCTGTACTTGAGAAGACAGCCCTGAGAAATCAGTGCCATCACACCAATACCTGAAAAAATGCATAGCAGATTGAAAGTGAAGGGCAGCTGGATGAGCTGTGACTGGATTGTTGTGATCTTGAGCAGGTGCAGGATTTTGGAAGCACAGATTTGCAATTGGTCACTGAAACCAGCATGGCTGGCCCAAGAGAAACTACAAAAAAAAACCTACAAGTGTGGCAAATTAATCTTTAAAGAGTGTTTGGTCATGTCTCAAGAGGTTAATTTACTCATGCTTCTTTCAAGGAGAATAGGGGACATGAATCAACAAATACAAATGAATCCCACACCCCAGAACTGAATGGAAATCCAAATTATAAACCCCAAATCGTGACCCGGGCTGAAAACTGAAAATACCTGTGCTTATCTCCTGGTGTGTTAAACACACAGCAAAATGTATGAACATATTCTTGTGCTGTAACAAAATCTAACAAGGCTTAACAGCATCTCCCACCCTTCGCAGCAGCCTGAACGCAGCTGCTGGCTGGGGGAAGGAAAGAGCAGGACAACACGCTCCATTTGTTTGGGTGTCACAACTCACAGTGACACTGGGACATCTTTCCAAGCCGCCAGCCTGTTGAGCTGATGTCTGCTGACTTTGCCAGGCAGCTGAACCCGCTGTGGAAAAGGAGAGGGAAGTACAAAGGAAGGAAATCCCACCTCTCCGACTGCACGCCGTTCCTTAAGGAGCCAACGTAGGTTTTCTTCTTCTCCACAGGCATCACGTCCACAAAGCCTCCTCTCTCATCTGAGATCACCCCTGCATGCACTGCAGTTTTGCAGATACTGGAGCTCTGAAAAATATTTAATTGTTTTGATTTATGCACTGTCTATATTTGATATACAAAGATTTATCAATTCCATCAACACCAAGAAAAACAGGGAATAGACAAAGAAACAGTTATGAAACAGTTTTGTCCCTCTTTTGCACAAACTCAGGACTAGATCTTGCAGGTATGGCATAATCCCTGGGTGAAAGAAGATCCACCATCAGCACAGAGGAGAAGCAGATTTTCCATCATTCTGAGATGGAGCTGCACCTGTGAGATCATCAAAGATCTCACAAAGATGGAATGGTTTGGGCTGGAAAGGACCTTAAAGCTCATCCAGCTGCACTCTTTCCACTATCCCAGGTTACTCCAAGCCCCAGTGTCCAACCTGGCCTTGGACACTTCCAGAGATCCAGGGGCAGCCACAGCTCCCTTGTTCCAGGGCCTCACCTCCCTTACAGGGCACAATTTCTTCCCAATGTCCAGTCTAAAGCCACATTTCTTCATCTTATCCAGAGCCAAGACTGAATTGAGGACAACTTTCCACACACTGGCTCTTGGAACTGCACCAGAGAAACCTCTGAGGTGAATTTCTGTGCTACTCACAGTAAAGGCTATCCACACAGTTGTTTGAAAAGGAAATGTTTCTCCTGAATTAAGGTAAATGATCACTGATTATCTGGGACAGTTCACATCTTTCTTTCTAGGAAAGACAGAAGGCTGCCCCTGTTGGCTGGTGTAGTTTTTGGATGGGCATTACCCCATAAAACAACACCAAATGTGGAGGGAGATTACACTTCTGGAAAGACTGAAGCTTCTCTATTGCACATCCCAGATGTGCAGAGTCAGAAGAGCTGGAGGAGCACAAACCAGTAACAACTGATGACTAAGCCTCCAAAGCATCCTGGAAAAGGGAGCAAAAGCAGAGAAGGCTGAGGGATAGCATAAACTTGGCCATCAGCTCTCTGCAGGGTTTACATACAGCGAGCTGGGAGAACAGAAAGGAAAAAACCAACTTTGCACAGCGAGCTGCAGCAGGTGAAAATCCCAACCCCAGAAATGCCCCGATTGCTAAAAATCCAAGTACCACAAAACCAGTGCCAAGTGCAACTCCTCCTGTTGCATACGCACGGCACGGCCCATGCTGCTTCCCTCTCCCAGCCATATATGGCAGCTCTGCCTTGTCCCCTATATATTTATCACTTTGGATGGCCTATCTCTTGGCAGCCCTCAGAGTTCTGAGTGCCAGTTTGGTATTTTGCTTCTATATATGGTCAAGGGAGCAAGGGAATGCTGTGTTTGGAAGATATGCAGTGAATTTGCCCTAATATGTGGTGGGAAATCTATAAATCTAAAACTGGCTCATAAAATCAAACTGTCCTGGATCAATTTGCAACACTCTCCACTGGGAGACATCCTGAACAATGTTCTTTTCAAAGCATTCCTGTTATTTTTTTTCCAGGACTTGCTGTTCTGCCGCTCACTCAAAGCTTTGACCAACAGACTCAGCCCAAACCTGCTCTTATCACTCTGTTGGATTACAGCCCTCTCATGTCCCAGGCTGGGCTGTGCTTTGATTAATTGATTGCAGAGCTTTTGGAAGATGAGATATTACAAAGATAAGACCTTCCCTTCCAGGTTCAGGAGTACAGCAGTGTGGACAATACAACAGTTTTCCATGGGGAAGCCCCTCGGGATGCTCTGAGACCAACTCCCGATGAAATGAGCCCCAGGGCACACACCATAAAATGACAACACACTTTATAGTGGGTCATTAACAATATTCCCTGATTATGAGCTTAATCACCCCGAATTTCCTCACTAGTGTGACTGGTTTAATCAGTAAGTTCGTATCTCCTGAGAGCTGACTCACAACTCCTTTGCTCTGGTGACAAACTCCTGCCTCTGTGCAGGCCATGCATCCACCCATCCCTCCATCCATCCATCAATCTATCCCATCCCATCCATCCATCCATCCAATCACTGCACAACTGTGGATAAAACTTTATCTCAAAAGTGGGGAAGTTGCTCTCTTTCCAGGCTCCACAGGGCTCCTGGGCAGGGATGGGGATGGGTTTCCCCTGCAGGATTATGTCACACCAGCAGCCAGGCAGAGTGACAAATGACAGAGTCTCATTGAGCTCAAAAACTCTTTTACAACCTTCCTAAAGATCCCTGGCTGTTCCCACAGCTCCAGCATCAAGGCCAGCTTGGACAGGGCATGGAGCACCCTGGTCTGTGGAAAATGTCCCTGCCCATGGCAGGGGCTGGAACTGGATGAGCTTTGAAGTCCCTTCCAACCCAAACCATTCCATGGTTCTATGATCATCCCAGAACCAGGCCTGTCGACTTTTACCATGGCATATTTCTTGCATTTTATTCATTTATCCCAAAATTCAAGTATCCTCTACATCCCTGTTCCACAGCCTTACTAATTCAATTTTCCCATGAAAATTCCCTGAACTGCTTTTTAAAGCAAATGCAGACGGAAAATGGGGCTAAATGCTTCACTGTCTTTTAGACAGCTTATTCAAGAAGATTCATTTGGAGCCCAGGTGCCCCCAGGGCCATGAAGGTACCACACCTGACATGAAGTTGGCTTCCTAAAGCCCTCCCAGAAGAGCAGCACTTGCCTCATCCAGCTCATTGCCCACTTTGATTATTCCTCAGCAGTGGGCTTGGGTTAATCCCCAGCATCCTGCACAGGCCTTTCTCCCTGGGAAAAGCCTTTCCCCAAATTCTCCTGGCATGGTGTGGTTATTTCTCTTCTTGACTTCCCCTTCTGAGCATCCCCAGCACCCCCACCTCTCCCTTTGCATTCAGAGTCACCTCAAACCCTTTGTCCCAACTGGTGTCACCTGCTTTGCCACCAACCTCAGCGCTTTCCTGGCACCTCCACATCACCCTGTCCAAAAAAAGGTTAACCAAACCCCCGAGGGAGTGGCCAAGTACTTTTTTATTATTATTGCTTTCTGTTTTTCTCCCAAGCCACCATCCAATAAATGAAACAATGCCCAGGAGGGACAGTAGGAAATGGGTTCTTTAAAGGACACTAATCCTTTTGCGTCAGTGCAATGCCAGCCTGGGATGCTGCTCCTCACCTAATTCCTTTGTAATCACAGGCCCTGTTCAGGGGTGATCTGGGGGAGGTTTGTCCTCTGTAAAAAACAGAAAACTATTTCCCATTTCCTGCAGGTGGGAGCATGCAGGAGGCAGGTATTGCAGGAAGGCAGCTGCTCCGTGGATTTGCCTGTGAGCTACTACAGGATAACCTGTTTGTGCAGCTCTGCCCTGAAAAAAATTGGTCTTGAGCAAAATTAAAAATAGTGTGAGTTTTTTTTATTGCTTTCAGAATTGCTTCTCCAAATTACTGTATGATTCCTGCTGGATGGATTTTCTCAGCATGCTGCAAAGCTCCAGGGTGATCTGAAGCTGCTGACTGCTTTCCCCAGGCTTTCAAATCCTACAGGCTACAGGGAAACTAGGGAGCTGGCATTCCTGAACACAGCCCCCAATGGAAAACAGAAAATGAGGAAAAAACCCAAAATAACCAGACGCCCTCAAATGGAAAAACAGTGAGACCCAGTTTTTAGAGGCTAATACTAAGAGATTTCAAGAAAATGACTCTGCCTAGTTTTAGCATCAAGTCCCTGCTCATCCCCTTGAGCAAAGCTCAGAAAAACAAACCCATAAAACCAGCTCACACACTTTCTTTCCACTGCTCTGAGCTCTGTCCTGGCTGCTCAGAAACTCTTCATCTCCCAGAAGGAGGAAGAGAGGGGAGAGAGGTCTTTTTCTGTCAGCTCTATAGTGTGATAGGATGGAATAAAAGCCCTTTGGTGCTCATCTATAAATGCCAAAATGCCTTACAAAGGTGAACAAGTGCAACCATGATTTCACAGCCAGAGCCCAAAGTCTTGGGGAGGTTAAGGGCCATGACCAATCTCTAGGAAGGAGTCAGAGCTGGAGAGTAGAAGGGCTCACCAAACCCAGTGGCCACAACTCAAGGCGTTGCGGGGTGACGCATCCAAATCCTTCCGAACAAATCAGCGTTGGAGAGCAAACGGGCTCCCCAAGCCTGCTGACCCCATCTTTCACCCCCTTTTACCCATCCCCACGTGGGATAACCACAAGAGAGTTTGAATTTGTCCCCTGAAGCCCAGAGTGAGCCCAGCTGTGGGACAGGACTGCCACAACGTGCAGGAGAGGTTTTTACTCACATCCGCGTAGACGTTGGTGCCGAACACGGGCGCCCAGTACGACGGCTCGTCCTTGCAGTGGGCTGGGCAGTAAATCCTGGAAAACAATACATTCAGATTTATTCTCCACAGCAGGGCTGCACAGGAAGGCGAGCTGCATTCCTGGGAGATTTCAAGTGCCTGCATCTGGTCTGCAGGTGGCAACAGTGAATTTGATTATTCGCTCCCCTCAGATGACATTTGGGTGCTGCTGCAGAACTGCAAGTAGAGGGGTTTGGACAACTAGAAGAGGGATTGGTCTTTTATGACCCTTTCAAGGGGGAGTACCTGTATTTTTTGCTCGATTCTGTGCACATAAACCTCTGCATGTGTTTGTGCCCCCCTGCCCTGTCACTTACTCCTGCCCAGTTTCCAGAACAAACTTCTTCCATGTTTTAAGGTGGAAAGGAAAACCACATCCAAAACCCAGCAAATGCAGAAGCAAAAAGACAAAGAGCGTGCAGTTGCACACTCACACATGAGAGTGTGCTGGGACAGGATTGTGCAGCCTGGCTGATACGTTACTGAAGCCACCCAAAACCATGAAGTGAATTTTCTCCAGTGATGCCAAGAAAAGCATGGTGTCAGAAGGAAACGTGCCATTCCCAACCCCCTCCTCCAGTTCAACCAGTATGGTTAGCCCTTCTCCCACCAGCCCTCAAATTCAGGGCCCTCAGCACCTCTGTTAAGCTGCCCCTCCTTAGGCCAGAGGGTTTAAACCCAAGAAATTTGTGTTACCTCGGGCAGTGGCTCGCTGGCTTTTTGAAGTGGCACAGTTCAGCTACTGTGGTGTAACAATCCAGAGTCTGTGCTGCCAAGATAAACGTGGAAAGGCAAATTATTAGACCCAGAAGCTCAGGCTGCTGCAGAAAACACAAGTCAGAGCCACATGGTGAGACCCTTGTCCAACTGAGAGCACCAGGAGGAAAGCTGCTCCAGCAGCAGGATCCTGGGATGGGGCTGACCAGCTCTCCAGCAGGAACCCTCCAGCCTCACTACAGGGTGGCCTGGAAAAGGTCACAGCTGTCAAAGGAGACAAGCAGCTGACCCACAGCACCTGGGTTTGTTACAGCTCCAGATGTGGAGCCCAAATATCCTGACACCCACAGTTCTCCCTGAGAGGGGCTCAGGTGGATCTAGTCAAGGGATGGCTCTGTGTTGGAGGAATTTTTCAAAGATGTTCAGAAAGTGGGAATTGTTTAAAAAGTGGAGCAGTGTTTATTTATATCCCTATCAGAAATGTGATGATTCACTGTTAAAAACTAATTTCACATGTATTGTGTTTTTCATCACATTACTGCACCAGGACATTAGCCACTATTTTTTTCAGTTTTTGTAAGTGTGGACACTTGACTGAGGGCTTTAAAGATGGATGGTTCAGCTTCCATCCCTTTACTATCAGCAGCTGAAGTCTGGACCCCACCACGATCCATCAGCAGGAGATGCTGCTGGAATTGGTCCATTATCACTATTTCTCTACTTTCCTCTTAGATGCCCCAGGAAAATGAGGTGGGTGGTGGTGGAATTGACCAATTAAGGTGGGTGGGCAGTCACTTTAAGGTCCTGATCACCCTCGACCACCACTCCAGGGTCTGGCTGTGGCATAGAACCTTTTGACACAACCACTGAAAACTAAAAAGAGCCCTGAAAACAATGTAAAACTCCAGCAACAATATTTTTTCCCCTCAACTTTCAAAACTTACTTGTGACTTTGGAAACCATGAATGCATTCGAAGGTTTACTTTTCCTGTAAAACAAGCAAACGAAAAAAAATTAAAACAAACAAGCAGAGTAGAATTATTTGGACCACCGTGTCTACATGAGAGCAGCAGAGATGAGTGAACATCTGCTTGTATTTAAAGCTAACCCCAACAGGTTTTGGTGAAGGCAGTACCTGAATGACTCCACACCATTCCTGGTGGATTTGACAAAAGCAGGTGTCCTCCCTTTCCTGGTGATGTCCACCAGCCCTCCTTTGTTGTCCAGGATTCCGTAGTGGATTGCAGCACGACATATGCTGGAGGACTGACCAGAGATAAATAAATGGAGTGTGAAAGGAACCAAGCAAATCCCATTCACAGAGCAACGCTGCCCGACTGCTACGTGACAAACAGAGAAGAAATGGAACCACCACCAAAGCACAAAGTGGAAAATAAGCTGAGTACACTCCTTTGGAATCTGGTTGTTAAATCTTCCTCCCCCAATACAGATTCTTTTATTACTATTATTTTAGGCATTGCCTGGTTGAATGGCAAGATTTTTTTTTTAAATAACAAAACCATACATTTAAATACAACTTAGAGGAAAGGCAGCGTTGGAAGTGAGCGACCAGCCTGAAATATTTCCAGTTCTCGACAAAATATTCAAACCCAAAATATTTCTGCTGACGCCACTTGGAGGGGTTGGGTGTCTGCAGTCACAGAATTTGCAGGGCAGACACATCAGGGGTGATGCAGTCACGCACCAGCAGTTGGAACAGGGAAAGAAAACCTGATTTTACCCAAAAAACCCCTTTTAACTTCCAACTTCCTTCACCTCAAAAGTAGTTTTGATGGGAAAATGGTGCCATGCTTTTTTAATAAATTATCTTACTAATGTAAGATCAAGCAAGTCAGCCCTAAATATTATTTAGTTACAAAATTTAGCAGTGTTTTTCATATAAAGTTTCTGTTCAGGTGACAGCTGCCCACAGGAGCAAAAAAATCTTTGTAGGAGCTGCCTATTAATTCTCATCACTCCCTTTCCACGGGATCCACATTAAGGACAATTCCTGATAAAATCACATTTGGAACCACTTTGCCTTCCCAGAGCCTGCCCCTTTTTTCAACAGCAAGATGAGGAAAACACAGATAATCTTTATTAGCACCATTTCACAGCACCACAACCGGAGAGCACGAAAAGCCAAATGACACCAGAATGGCTGGAATTTCCCATTTCTGTCATTCCCACTGACTCCCACAAATTGCATCCAGGAGCTATTAAAAGGTACTTACACTTTCATAATAAAATGTTCCAAAGATCTTTCCCTTACTGTACAAGCAGCCAGCTGGGCACAAATACCTAGCAAAGATATTTATCTTTGAGGGTGGCGAAAAACAATTCAAGAAAAACAGACTTTGCCTCTGTTTCATTTAATAGTCATTCCATTCATTTCACGTCGTTCTCCCGTTTTAAAAACAAGATTGCAAAATAGCTACTTTTTAAAACTGTTGCTCCACCCTCCCTAAGAGCCCGACCAATATTTAGGTTCTGTGGATTTGGTTTTTCTCCAAGTGATAAACTGTCCTGTTCTCTGCAGAAACCTTAACCAGAACTTCTTGACTGGCTGGGAGGGGACAAGCCATGAATTATTGGTCTGGCTGGGACAGCAGTGGAATGCATGAAAAAGGCTCAAAAAATGACTCTGCTGAAATTTATTAAATTATTTTGGACACCTGAAACCGTGGGTCATCATAGATGAATAAAAATCATCCAGATCACCAGGCTTGGCTGAAGGCTTGAATTAGGAGAAATTTAGGGGATTTTTCTCTTGGGTTTTGGGGCTTTTCCTAAAGAGATCTACCTAGAGAGTCACAAAAAATATATGGTGCAACCTATCCTGTGTTCACAAGAACTGAGTAATATTTAGTAATAAAATATAAATATTTATTAATTATTTATTAAAAGGATTTAGCAATAAAAACTAAATGTTTATTTACTTTTTCCCCTCAGCACTCCAAGAGGTAGCAACAAAACCCTACCTATTGCACGTTGAGCCTCTGCACTTGTCTCTCATCTTGGTTTCACAGGTAATGACTTGTGCTGGGGAGAAAAAAAAAATCAAATAAAATACATTTTTTAAAAAGGAAATTGCTCAGCCTGCTCTTGAGCTACAGAAATGAGCAACCTCCACACATCTTTCCTGGAGGTCTTTGGTGCAGCAAGATAAAATCTGATTTTATCCAGCCTGGAGCAGCCTCTTTAGCCCTTCACCTGAGACAGGTGTCTTTGGAATATTAGCAAGGGAGTTGCAGCTGACAGCTGAAGGCTTTGATTTACAGCCCGAGGTCTGCAGTCAGAGCTCTCCTTCTCCTTTTAATTACAGACTCTCCAGATGCTGGCAGATAAACTTGAAAAGGACCCGCTGCCTTGCCCCACCTTGTTTTCTCAGTGAGTGTCTTTTAATTAACAGCGCTTGGAAAACAACTCAGGAAGCACCAGCAGCTCCACAAATAACTTCAGAAATATTCCCAAGCAAGAAGTAGAGAGGAAACAAGCCATAAAGCCCAGAAAAGTTGTGAAGAAGGGTAAGAGCTGAGTGTAGAGTATTCTAAAGGAGAAATAAAACCAATATTTCCTGAATTTATTTCTGATTGAGGGGACTGTTGGTACACTGATTTTTACTGAGATCAGGAGGACATGGACTGGTGGAACAATTCCCAGAGGAGGTCATGGAGATGCTGTGAGAGCTGGAGCCAGGCTGGGAGAGCTGGGGGTGCTCACCTGGAGAGGAGAAGGCTCCAGGGAGAGCTCAGAGCCCTTGCCAGGGCCTGGAGGGGCTCCAGGAGAGCTGGAGAGGGACTGGGGACAAGGCATGGAGGGACAGGACACAGGGAATGGCTCCCACTGCCAGAGGGCAGGGATGGATGGGATATTGGGAATTGGGAATTGTTCCCTGGCAGGGTGGGCAGCCCTGGCACAGGTGCCCAGAGCAGCTGGGGCTGCCCCTGGATCCCTGGCAGTGCCCAAGGCCAGGCTGGATGGGGCTTGGAGCAGCCTGGGACAGTGGAAGGTGTCCCTGCCATGGCAGGGGTGGCACTGGATGGGCTTTAAGATCCCTGCCAACCCAAACCATTCCAGGATTCTATTAAACAAACAGAGAACTTCTGCAGATCAATGTGCAGAAGGTACAGGTTGTTTCTGAGAGCTTTGCTCACCACTGCTAGCAGCTTTCTGCACAGTTAGCAGTGAATTTTCACACAGATCACCTCTTCCTCCACTCAAACACCCTCCCAGCTTCTTTATCCCTGAGCCTCCTCATCCTTTCCCACAGAGGTGCTTCAGGACCCATAGGAGCTGAAAAAGAGAAAGGCTGTGTCTTACTCATGTAGGATTCTGGGGTGATTTTCTTGGGCTTGATGGCTTTGCTGGGTTTGTTTTCTGGAAGGTGGAACTGCACCGGCTTCTGCTCCGCCACCTGCGGGATCTCCACCTCGTTGGTCTCATCCGTCTCAGCAATGATGGGGTCCTCATAACGGTGATCTTGGTAGAGGAGGGGGTTCAAAATAATCACAGGGTGCTCACACTGGTGGGCAAGTCAGGTTCATGTTTTGTGGGGATGATTTAGTTGGACAAGGATTTGCTTTTAAACAGCTGGGAGGTTAAAAATACCCATGGGAGGCAGCACAGGGTTATTGCCAGGACACTCCTCTCCTGCTCCTCTGCACATGCAGCAGCATCTCACAATAAAGACTTGATGGGATCCCCACTAATTAGTGAAAAAAAGTGCTGATATTCCTTCCTCTGTTTCCCACTGAGCTCTTCCCTCTGGCGGGAAACCCAAATTTGCAGAAAGGCTCATATTCCATCAGGGCATCCCCTTCCTTCTCCCTGCTGCAGCCCCCCTGCACCCTGGGGTCCTCCTTCAAACCCCACAAGATAAAAAATGAGAAATGCATGGTGACAGCAGAATAAGTCTCTGCTTTGGGTGAGTCTCCAGGGAATCTCCCTGTTTTCAAAGAGCCCAGTTCTCTGTGAAGCAAAACACTTGGGAAGAGAGAAATGACCCCAGGAGATCCTGGATCCACTGCTGCTCTGGAGAGCTCACTCTAATAATCTATTTTACTCTATTGACCTCTCTTCCAAAAACACTCCACAGGTCAGGAAAAACCCTGCAGGATCCCCCTCCTCTCCTCCAAGGCACATGAATCTCTACGTTCATTTTGCATCCCTGAAAACCTGAAAACCATCCCTTGAATCCCCCACCCTGAAAGGTGGGGAGGGAGGCAAAGGCTCCATCCGTGATCTCCGAAGGAGCAGGGCAGGCAGGCAAGCTCTGCCCACCCACGATGCCTCTGCCAGGCACTGGGGAACATTCCCTTCCCCAACAAATCCCACCAGGACGGGATCGCTCCTGCCCGCAGCCTGCCAGTGCCCAAAACCCCCTGCAGCTCCCGGGCCAAACCCATGGAGCTCAGAGCTGCTTCTCCCCAGCCAAGCTCTCTGTTTCACCAAGAAAACGTGCTGAATCCCAGCTCCAGACTTTCAGCAGCTCAGGGATTCTTGCTCTCAGTGGCTGATGAATTCCCACGTGTCCCCACGTCGGGATACTGAGGATGGCTGATTAAAAGGGGCATGAAGCTGTGGCTGGTTCTGATTAGAAGCTCCCACACATTTGCTGCAGCCTAGTTCCCCACCCCAGAGGTGGCCCAAGCCCCAGCAGGTACCTTTGTAGCAGAGATTGTTCTGGCAGCTGCCCCCGTAGCTCGGCGGGCACTCGGAGCAGGGACGGCCGGTCTTGTACGGAGCTTCTCCAATCCAATTGCCCCTGGGAGCAGAGGAGAAATGAGCACCCATCGGACACCCAAATACCCCTCCAAGCCTCCAAAACCAGAAACACCATCCTGGCCTAGAGCAACTAAATAAAGACTAAACAACCAGCCTCGTAGGAAAGATGTTTCTCCTCGTTCCATCTCTAAAATGAGATTTTTTAGGGGTTTACTTAAATCCTGTGCCGTATTTTATATTACATTCCAATATAAACACCAGGATCTTTATGTTAACAGAAATAAATCAATGGATTACTGCATTTTGCTGAAGAAACTCCCCGGAAACAACAGCCCATTTTGGCATTCTGTCCTGCAAGTTTTAGGGGATGAGGAGGTTGAAGGAGCCGGAGTTAAGCTGTGGCTGTAAACTCCTGGGTTATGCTCTTTCAGCTGTCTCCACCTATAAGGCTACATGAGGACAATGTGCACCGGTGCCAGAGTGAAAAGATTAAGCAGAAACTGCAGAAATAGAGTGTTTTTCCATCCAGCAGCTCTGAATGGATGACGTGTAAATGGCCCAGCCCGCTGTGGGGGCTCTGTGGGAGATGCTGTTATCCCTCAGGAGGAGCAGGTTCCTAAATCCCACCACACCACGAGCAAAATGTGCTCATCTGACGTGGGGAGAGGAGCTTAGAGAGCCCACCCAGAGTGCTCTGCCTGGGACACGACAGCTGCAGCCCCACACTTCTTTTTCCTTTGCATTATTCTGCACTATGGATCCCCTGGAGTCAGATGCTCCCCAAGCCACTCCGTTTGCACAGAGCGATTTCCCTAATTCCTTTTGTTCTGAAGTTTTAAATTGCCAAGGGCTTGGAGCAGGAATGCTTCTCCTATTAGCCATTAAACCAGAAAATATTAACTGCCATTGCCAGGTAGTAAACTTCTCCTGGATGTAGTAGGCTAGAAATTCATTTTGAAATTTCATCAAACCGTCGAGCTAGCGAAATCTTGACTGCTGCAGTCATTTCAGGGTTTTTTTGGCATTTACCACCACCCTGTCCTTTCCCACCCAGTGACAGCAGAGAGCAAGCCTTGCTCAGCAGCACACGCCAGCTCCATCCTGGCCATCTCCTGCTCCCCCTTTCCCTTCCCGTGGCAGGAACATCAAAGCTCCAGCCTGGCCCCAGCCTCTCATTCACTTTTCCAGGCAGCGCTCTGTAGTTCTGAACCAGCCCTGTGCTGCTGTCTAAAGAAAAAAATTTAAAGCCACAACCACCAGTCTAGACTGCCTGAAATCTCTTCCCCAGAGCTAGTTAAGCAAGCTGCCAGTTTTGGGAGAGCTGGAGAGAGCCCAGCTGCTCTGCCTTACTTGGGGGAGTAGTTGCAGACCAGGTAGACGGCGTTCTCCCAGATCTCTCCCCACACATTCATCTGCTTGCAGACGTTCACAGCACAGCCAATCCTGTTGGTTGTGGCCCAGACTATCTGTAAGGGAAATGCAGTTATTGAAAATAAGCAAATGTCCCCAATCCAGGTGTGGGGGCATGTGGGGAGTGTGGGTACAGACCCCTCAGAGTCCTTTACCTGGGTGTAATGTGTGCACATGGCACCTGTACACCTGTCTGGGCACCACGGGTTGCACTCGTGGGGATATGGGAACGTGTAATCTTTCACTTCATCATACCAGGACTGGACATGGAACGCTGGAGATCGATACCTGAGGGGGAAAAGGCAGCTGGAATCAGCACGTTTTGGTAGAAGTTTCCAAATTTTATTAAAAAAAAAAAGAAGAAAGTTTTTTTTTAAATGTTAAAGATGAAGGGTCTGATGGGATATTGGGAAGGAATTGTTTCTGTGGGGGTGGTCAGGCACTGGCACAGGGTGCCCAGAGCAGCTGTGGCTGTCCCTGGATCCCTGGAAGGTCCAAGGCCAGGCTGGACAGGGCTTGGAGCAGCCTGGGACAGTGGAAGGTGTCCCTGCCCACGGCAGGGTAGTTGGAACTGGAAAGATCTTTGAGGTCCCTTCCAACCCAAACTGTTGTGTGTTTCTATGATTTTTTCCCTCAGATTCACAGCCTGACCTGACTCTGTATTATTCATAGGTTTGACATGATCCTCAAGTGCTGCTGACCTGAAATGCCCTCTCACTTTTCCACTCAACTACAAAATAACTTCTAGTTTGGCGGAAGGCTGTGTTTTGAAAGTAAACAGAAGTCAGGCTTTGCCAAACACCTTAAACCAAAAGCCATCATGTACCTATTTTACCACAGGGCAATCTGCTAAATCTGGAAGCTAACTGACAGCCAATACTGTAAGAACTTTGAAAGTGAGTGGGCTTTTCCTCACTCACACCCCACCAGGAGCTGCTGTGGAGCAGTTGGTCACTGCACTCCTATCCCACCTATTTTTGGCACCAATTTTCCCCTCCATCGAGCCCCCTGTACCCTGTGTGTAATCTCTGCTCAGATACCACGGTCTGAGGCACTGCTGATGCTGTCTGGGGGCACAAATGGTGTCGAAACCACCCGTAGAAACTCACACACATTTTACACACAGCGAGCAAACAGCAATCTGCAGACTGCACCAAACCCACTGCTTTTTGATTGCTTTCAACAGCTCACACGAAGCGAGCTGCCAGAAATCCAAATGATATCATTACCAACTGCAGCTTGTCCTTTCAGCCAACTGTTCATTAAAAATCGTTCATTAGAAGTATTTTAAAAACATCCATCTCATGATGTCATGAAGCGAATACTTTCCGAATCCTATTTTAACAGGAGAGGAAATGGAGGCAATCAAGTTATGGCCCGTTCCTGAAAAAGCTGAGATAAATCTGATTTTTCTTTCCTCTCAGGGGCCGAGATTGGATCTTCCTCCATCAGGAACCCATGGCCATCCTGAGCACTTGTAGGACAGCCAAGAACAGCACGATCTTTTGACTTTGTTTCCAATGAATTAACCACCCTACTTTCAAACATTAAAATGGGCCCAGTTTTTACATCCGGCTAATTTCACACCAGCAAATTTCCTTTGCTTTCCACCAAGCTCTACCTGATTTACAACAAAGATAGCAGGACTTCCACCCAGGAAATGGGGGGAAAACACTCAGGGCTCCTGAGCAAGCACAAAATGTTTGCTATGCAAAGCAGGTTTAACCTGTAACAAGCTTAAAAACAGGGGCTTAACAATAAACAAATTTCATCTTGAGATGGAGAGGAAAATCCCTTTGGAAGCCTTCATGTCAGCCCTCCTAATGGGGCTAATGACTCTAGTTTAACAGCTTGTCCCAGGAATTGAAAAAAAACCCTACAAAGTGTTTTCAGTAAAGAAAAATCAGGAGCCAGATAAATATTTATGGAAAACACAGCAAGAGATAATTAAATTCTGAACCGAATCCAGACACAAATTCTGAGCTGAATCCAGACGTTGCTCCTGAGAAGATTCAGCCTTCAGCTGCATGATGGCAGAACCCCCCATGAAAGAGCAGATTTAGGAGCAAGGGTTCAGACTTCTGTACTTGTTCTCCTCAAGGAGAAGGAGTGACTTTAAGTGTGTTACAGAGGTGCTACCCCGAGATCCAGGTGGATGAAGGAGCCCAAATCAGTGCTGGTTTCCTGGGAAGTCTTAGAGGAAGGCGGCTGCAGGCGTTACCACAACAACCATCCCACTGAAGCCATAAAATTAATGACCCCCAGCTCTTCTCCCATCTCCCCAGTGCTCCACCAAGCACCAGAGCAAATCTTCCCAGCTGTCTCTAGAGGAGGAGCCATAAATCAGCCTTTGCAATGAGCCTGTAGCAGCCCAAGCCTTACCTGCCCCAGTGAACTGCCAGGTTCTGCCCAATGGACCTGATGAGGTCGCTGGGCCCGTGGTCCCAGATGCACTGCTGAGCCCAGGCGTGTGCTGACCGCTCCAGCTCCTCATCCCAGGTCTGCAGGGCGTGGGGAGAGAAAGGAACAGCTCAGCTTTTCATCTCAGACTCGCTAGATCAGGAGATCAAACCAGCAGCAGTTAGCAGAGAAAGACTAAGGTACAGATCACCCCCCCCCATGTCTGGCATGTCCTGGTGAAGCCATCACATTTCTGTGCTAAAATCACATTTCTCAGCGTGTTCCCCTGCCATGAAAGTCCAGGGCACCAAAGGGTCTATGATTTTCCCCAGCTGATGCCATGCTTCTGAGGAAATGCTTCATTCAGTTCATCAGAAAACACACAAGCCCACGTGGGAAGACCTCAGGAACACATCCTCATCCAGACCATCCACCCTAAACCACAAGATATTCTTGGCAGTTGTTCTTTTAATGTGTTTTAAAAAATTAAAAATTAAAATTCAAGGTTGGAGATCCCATGATCTCCAACATGACACACACTTCTGAGTCCTGCAAGAGTTCTGGCATACACTCAGTGCTTTGATGTATTTCAGCATGATTTTTCATCCCTTGTCCTTACTGTTGGGGTATCTCCAGGCTTTCCCACCAAGGGGAACTCCAGCAGTGGAGAGCTCCACTACCTCCACCACCACACAGCTTTTTGGGTCTTTGATCCAACCTCTTAATCAAGGAGTGTGGGTCTGAGGCTCTCCGTCTCAGCTGCCCTTCTCCTTCCAGAATAAATGAGAGGCCACCAGTGGATCCAGTCAAATACACCAGAGGTGGCAAAGTCCCAGGGTTTTTAAGCTTTTTCCACTCTCACCGAAACTGGCATCACGTTGGAAGTGACAAAACCCATTTCTGTTCCCACTGAGGGCAGGATGCTGGGGTGAGATCACTCCTCATCGAATATCACACACTTGCGAGCCAAAGGAGAGCTCCAACATGACACAGAGGCAAACAGGAAAGCAGCTCTGCTGGCTCTGCTGCCCAGGAGAGTATTTGTTCTAAAGGCCAGACTCGCTGGGCCCAGCAGCCAGTGCCCTGAATTCATTGTGTAATTACTGACAGCTGCTCTATTCAGAACAGCCCTTAGAGGATAATTCGTTGGGATTAAAATATCACCACACATTCCTATGAGTAAAACCAAAGAGAAGAGAGGTCTTGTAATGTGTATCCAGCCCATCCACATGCCAGCACGAGACTGTCCTCTTTGGACATTTACCATCACAACCAGCTGCTCTTTCCAAGCCCTGTCTTCTCCAGAAGAAAAGCAACTTCTGATCTCAAACATTTCAGAGGACCTGTCAGAGCCTGGAGGGCTGCAGGGCATCCAGGCTCTCAAACACGTCTACAAACCATCAAGTGTTCATCCTGAGCATATCTGGGCACAGTCTGGGCAGTTCCAGCTGGGATGGAAGGATGGGGAGGGACTGTGCACCCCTGGGTAAGACAACAGGAAAACGCAGTGTCTCCTGGAACTTGGTGTGTCTCCACTATCTCAGTGAGGCAAACATGACCTCACCCCACTGAGCTCACAGCCCAGGCCTCCCAGAACAGCTTATCATGGAGCACTCTCAGCAAGCCAGATCCCAGCAGCATCCCAGAGCTGCCCCAAGCAGCCCCAAGCAAATTCAGCCTGCAAAACGCCGTGTGGACACAGCTCTGACACAGGCAACAAAACCATTTTCCTTCTCAGCCCTCCAGCTCCTTGGAAGTGATGGGCTCAGACCCACCACACATCCCCAACCCTCTGCCCAGGCAGCCTCTTGCAGCCGTTCCCAGACACAGCTTTTTGTGGTTTCCCACTTTGTGGGCTCAGCAGTGACCGGCCACGGCTGCCCTCCCACCCAGCACAAAAGCCACAGAAACTCTCCCAAGCTGTTCTGCACTCCGAGCTCCTCAGACTTTCTACCCAGCTTTATTCCCTGCAGCCCCGGAGGCGGAGATGCTCCAAATCTCCTAATTTAATGCAGACACGTCCTGAGCAATGAGCTATTAAATGGGAATTAATGCGAGCATACGCGTTACATCTCCCTTTGATGCCTGCGGGTAAAATAAATGAACTCGGACAAAAGACATTTAACAGGTAATTGGGAAGGAGCTCCATCTTTGCTGCATGAGGAGAGAAGCTCGTTTCTGCAGGCATCAGATTACAAAGCCATCCCATCCGAATTAGAGCAGTTATTTGCCTCTTGCTGCTCAGACGCGAATGCGGTCAGGAGGCTGGAATTATTTCAGGGCAATAAACATATGGGGGGAAAAAGAGATTTCAGACTTTCCCAGCTATACTTGCAAGAATTCTTTATGCCAATATTCAAAGCAGTATCTAGGAAGACGACTGGAGCCAGAGGGGCAACGAGCCTGTGCTCAGCTTCCTTCAGAAGCAGAGGTTGAAAATTTTTGTGTGTGTGTGATTCCAAGAGGGTTAGCACATGGACTCTGTTTTTTCACTCCTGCAAATTTCTAATGTCCTTTCCAAGTGGAATGGACAGTGTATAAGTAAAATATATGCATGGCATACACACATCACACCACAGCTTGTAGGTCCAGGTTTAATAAAGCATCCCACAAGGAGTCTGCAAACCCAAGCCAGACACCTGAATTGCAGTGATCAGGTTACTCGCTCGTTTTCCTCCCCAGCTCAGACTTTCTGCATTACTGGCAGCTTCCTGCTAAAAGTGGCATCAAACTCCAGGACTGACATGTCCTGGCAGAGGTCTGGAGGTGCTTTTTGCTAACCCCCACAGAAACACTATCCCATCCTGACAGGCAAAGCCACCACCCTACAGTTGAGAGGAGGGATGCATACCTTATACATGAAAACAAACTATTTTCCTTCCAGCGATCTGCACTGAGAACAATTTTGCTTTATCCAGCTGTCTCTGAGGCCGCCGCAAGAGGAAAGATTTCTGCCTTTCATCACTGCTGAAAGCATCTGACTAAGCCATCTTAAAAGGTCACCGTGCCTTAGGATCTATTATGTCCTTTTTCTTCTGAGTCCGTTATGTCCTTTTTACTCTGGGACTGTTAACAAGGAGTTTGTTTTGGCCTTGGCACCCATCCACCCCTGTCAAACAGTCCAAATGCGCTCTGCAAGTGTCGATCATGGAGCTGCTAGAGGGGTTAAGGTAATTTTGAACTGGCCCAGCTTTGTCAGGAAGTTGTGCCCTGCTCACTCATTTTCCATTAGCACTGAATACCTGTGCCAGCTTTCAATTAATTACACAGACCCAGCAGCTAAACCGTTTCTTTCTTCATTTTTCAGTCCACTTTGCCTTTATCCCATATGTATATAACAATTCTTTTGATCTCCAGATAAGTCATAGGACTCACTGTGCTCTTGCTTTCTTATTAACAGTGTCCAACAACTGAAGTTCATCCAGTAGCAGTTAAATATGTCCCTTTCCTGGAATATATTAAGTCCCATTTCCCTTTTAGACCACTTAAATACATCAGATATGGAGCTGGGAGAAAGGATTTTCACAAGGGAGTGTTTGGAGGCTGATGGGCTCAAGAACAAGCTCTACCCACTCACCCACAAATTATCCCAGCACATCTCCAGTGACGCTCCACTCCGGCCCCAAAGGGAAAGAGGAAAGTTTACCTATGGTCCTAGAGACAGACCATCCTCTTAAATGAGTCCAAATGAGAAATGTCCTCTGCAGGACAAAGCATTAAAGAGAAATTCCCGCTCAGCACATACATGGCATTTCCAAGTCATACTGGGTAAACACGAGCACATGAAAGGCTGATTATAGCCCTTCCAAGCAGCACCATCTCATACTCAGCTCCTTTCTTCAGCGCACATAAGGCCCTTTCATTTGCCCTCAATCACCCATAAAAACCACTAGAAAAGCTCCCTGAGCAAAGGCAAACACGGAGGTGCGACCGCGCCGCGAGCGCAAACAGCGGCCGGGCCGTGGACACTCGGCAGCCAACCCAAACACCTTGGGCTTG
Organism: Irena cyanogastra; assembly: GCA_013397155.1. Classification (NCBI taxonomy): domain Eukaryota; kingdom Metazoa; phylum Chordata; class Aves; order Passeriformes; family Irenidae; genus Irena; species Irena cyanogastra. The sequence goes on along the minus strand of VWZV01013381.1, from coordinate 59,054 downwards.
CTCATGCTTTGTGTTTACCCTCTGGAAATCCATCAGGTTGCCTCTTCTGGCAGCACTTCCCAGCAGGATATCGCGAGAGCCGCTGAGAAAGGGATGCAATCCCCGGTTCTTAGAAAGGATTTCTGGCAAAAGCGGGACCAAAACGCGGCTGGTGTGGACGGACCGAGAGACAGCTGTCCTTCCTCACCATCCCCTGCCCTCCCTTCTCTTTCCCTTCTCCCTGCAGCCACAAAAGGCAGGATTTTCCATTTGCAGCCCTCACTTCAGCACAGCTGGCAAACGATTTTATATTACATTTAAGAGTGCTTTTTTTACCCTTTTAAACACAGTTTTAACAGATCATCCATCATTTGATCCGTCAGCAGGAGCGCACGGTTGAAGTCAGACTAGTTTTGATCAGAACTATATTTGCACACTGGGAAAAGGCACACAAAAAAGTAATTATTTGCCTACATCATTTTGTGGCCCTGTAATATTTTGATGGCGTGGCAAAAATAGCTCAAAGTAGGGTCTCTGGCATCAGGTGAAAAAAAAAAACATTCATGTAAATTGTTGATGGCAAAGGTGTATTTCATATTCCTCCAGCTTTTAAGTTCTCCCTCTGAAGTGGGAGAATACATTGACCAAACTTTTATTTTAGTTTCCTGAACTACAAAACCCATCAGCACTGACCCATCCACCCAGGAACTCCCAAAGCCTTTCCAGCTATTTCCAGTGCCTTGCAGATGGAGCCACATTCCTCAGGCCCCGTTTCCCTGTGCAGATTCCCAGGAGCATCCTGGAGGTTTGGCTCACATTGCTAAACTCAGATGATCAGTGTGTGACTGAGGGCAGGTGCCACCTCCAGCATTGGGTTGGCAACCCAAAAACCACCAGAAGATTCCCTGAGCAGACTGTGGTGTCCCCACAACAGCATGAAAGCTTTCACAGGGACAGCAGGGGCTAAACACTGGGGAAAATTTGCTGCTTTTATGGCTTGAAGGTAATGGAAGAGCCTGCTGAGGCAGGCTGGGGAGTTGCCATCACCAGAGATGCATCCAGGGCTGGGCCAGATGCTCCTTTATGAATAATGGAACCAGTTCTGAAACTGTGCAGAGGATGGACTCCATGACCCATCAGCAGCCTTTTCCAACCAAAACAGGCCACTGATCTAAAGCATCCTTCACTCTGCAATGCCAGCCTTCAGAAAACCTCTTGAGGAAAACTTAACTTCAGAGGAAATTCACTACACATCTCACACCACAAGGAAAATTTAAATACAGTTAGGAAAAAAAAAAGTAATAAAGTGATGTATCAGGCTCTAGACTCACCATGTATTCCATGTTGGAGGCCACTGGATACACCTGACCTCTCAGTTTATTGTGGAGCATCAGTATCTCCTGCCTGTCTGAGAATAAAATGGCTCTCCTGGACCTGGAGTGAGCTTCCCCATCCTGATATTTACTCAGGATGCTCTCCAGGTGGCTCGAGTTGGGCAAGATAAAGCACTCAGCTGTCTTTGTCAGCAGCAGCACACATCCAAGAGGAATGATCCAAGGCAGGGCAGGAGTCATGCTGCCAGCAGAAGCAGAGATGAAGGTCTTGGTGGGTTTTCCTGCAGGGACTCCTGTGGCTCAGTGCAGCTCTGGAATTTGGGGAGAAACAGGCAGTCAGAGCAGTGCCACAGGAACTCTCAGTGCATTTGTCCCCCAACAACGAGATCACACAGCCCAGATTTGAGCTTGGAAAAGAGTGGTGCTTAAAATGATTGCTCACCCCAAAGACAGGCAGACCCGAACAGCACCACGAGAGTGACTCAGTTTATTACACCTGGGAATGGCACTGCTGCTGATTTGGGAGTGAACTCTTCCCAGGCATGCAGGAGGATGCCTTCTGCACCCCTGGCATCACCCCTGGTGCAGCTGCCACCCTGCAACACCCAGCAGCTCTGAGCAACCCCAGCTCCATCCCTTCACAGGCAGGGGGACATTCGGAGCTGTCCCCACAAGGAGCAGCTGGAAAAGCCCAGATCCGTTATTTTATGGATAAAAGGGAAAGCCAAATCCCCAGCCAGCCGGATGAGGAGGCCGGGCAGCAGCAAGGGCTGCTCCTAGGGCTGCAGCAGAGCAGCTGGTTTTGGGAAATGTCCCCGCTGGCCGTGACGCACCGGGCTCTCGCTGACGCTTCCCGGCGGGCGGGAGCGGCGCCAGGGATGTGAGTTATGGAGCAGCAGGAGCAGCCGCCCTCCCCCGGCCAGATTAGGTGTTCCCAGGCGCTCGGATGCCGTCAGCACCGACAGTGGTCCTTGGTCTCTGCACAGCTTGGTTTAATCCCCGTCCCTTGCTCCGTGGTGCTCCTGCTCCGCCTCTCATTCCCAAGCGCTTCCACCCTCTGTGCTCCAGTTTATCCACCTAGAGATCCTCGAGCGTCTTGGCCGGTTTTATTTGGATCAGGAGCTGTTCTCAGGAGGCTGAGCAGCACTCACTGCTCTCCAGTGGGATCCAGGAGCCCCTGGAGCAGGATCAATCCACCCAGGGCAAGAAGCATCTGTACAGGCAGAGCAAGCACAGCACCTCCCTCCTTAGGGCTTATTTCTGGGAGAAAGCTTCCCCATCCCTGTCTCCAACACGAGGTGAGGATCTGGTTTTGACAGCACTGTTGAAAGCCACGCTGAAAGCATTCCTCTGCAGCTCCAGGCAGGAAACAAACCCCAGATTAGCAGGAATTATTTGGGAAGTTTCATCCAATAACACGGGATTTGGACACTCTGAGACCGGATGGGTTGGAAGCCAACCAGAGCAGGCAACAGCCACCTAACTCCCAGCTGGAAAAGCTCCTCCTGAGCACAAATCCCCAAACCCCTGATCCCCCAACCCACTACAGCAGCATCTGAGGAGAGCAGCAGCAAGCACAGCTTTGCACGGGCAGAGACCCCAGAAAAACTCTGAGAACGCTGAGAAGCCCCGAGAACTTGTTGGCTGACTGCACAAAAGACACGGAGTCCCTGTTTGAGGCTGCTTTCTCGGGCTGAGCGTTCAGGCAGATGAAAACCAGCTGCCCCCAGCCTCTCTCCAGGCGGCGCACGGAGCGGAGCCTCTGCCCGGGTACAGCAATGCGGACGTAATTCGCTCCCTTCAGCTGACAGCTCCTCATCATTTCCTGCTCCGCAGAGCAAGGCGAACACACACGCCTTGTCCCCAGCTCCAGGCACACCTGGAAGGCAGGACATTCGGTGGCACGGGGACAAACACTCCTTTAACCTCATCCTCTTCTCAGCCCTGCTTGCGGCATTCGCTTCCCTCCAGGCAGGAGCCCGACTTTGTAACCCGGCTACGGAGGGGCAGGGGAGCAGGAGCAGTTGCTTTTGTAGGCTGTCTGACCCAAATTCAGGGAACAATTCCTACTTTGAGGCACTTCCCTGAGAGTTTATAAATAGCCGCACGCCAGGGCCATTCACAATGCGCCCATTTAGCCCCGGCCGCTCTCCCCGCAGGAGCAGCCGGCGCTCCGAGCTCGCTTGCACCCCTCGTTTGGCCGCCTGCCCTGCGCTAAACAGGAGCCCAAATCCGCCACCCATCTAAGGCAAACACTGAACTTTCAGAAAGGGCAGATTGAAAAAATCAGCTGTAGCATCGGAGAGCCAGAGGAGCTGCCCCGCGCCGGGCTGGGCCAGCCGGCCAAAACCTCCCAACAGATGGAGCTTTATTCCTCGGGATGTGCTGCCCTGCGTCCCGCCTGCCAGCGGAGGGATACCGGCACCTCCTGAAAATTAGGTCACTTTGGCTTAATCTTCTGTCTCACTCGGGGTGTGCAAGTCTCTTCCTCTGCTGAGCATCCCAAGGAAGGAAAAAGGGATCAGGGAGGGACAGGGAGCAGGGAGTTCCCTGGCCAGATTAATTGAAAGCAGCTGGAAGATGCTCACGTTTCAGAAAGCTGTCACAGATTTCAGATGTCCATCCATCTGCCTCTCAGTGTCCTCGTGCCCAGGTGCAAAGGGACACTGGGACATGTGCAGGGCCCTGCAGGGCTGGGGCTGTGCCTCGCCCAGGGAGGCTGAAATCACATTGCCTTTGAGCTGGGGTTTGACATTATTCACAGAAAATCATCAGCTGACAGTCAGCTGAGGAAGCCTCTGCTGTTGATTTCAAGGGTTCAAGAGGAGCACAAGCTCCCCTTGGAACACATCAGGCCCTTGACACTGGTGCCAGGTGAACATCTGGGAGCCATCAGAAATGGCTGAGTCAGCAGGAAAGGACTCCTGAGTGTGCTGCAAAGCCTGTCCAAAGTGGGGAGAAATGGGAGGCCTTCCTCTGGGCTCTGAGGGAGTTAAAGTGCAGCACTGGACTTTGAGAAAGATTATTTTTAGAAAGCTATTTTCCCAGCTAATGGATGGTGTCTGCTCTGCATGGAAAGCAGGAGAGCTGGTCACACCTGAAGCCTGGCAGAGATGCTGCTAGAGCCACATGCAGGCTGATCCTGCATTCATGTCCCCAGGTCACCTTTTTCCCTGGGGACATTGAGCTTTGACTGCTCCCTGTGGAAGCACACGAGTGGGTGCCTGCTCCTGGGTTATGGGTGACGTTTGCAGCTGAAACATCCCAGGGCCTGTGGAATTACACATGGCACCAGCTGACAAGGAAGGAAAATGCAAAGGTAGCTCAGGATGCCAGGAGAGCATGCAAAATAGCAAAGCAGGGGAGAGTTAGCCTGGGATCACCTTCTAAACGGAGTTATCCTGGGATCTAGGATGAGTTAGCCTGAGATCAGCTTCTAAACTGAGTTATCCTGGGATCTAGGATGAGTTAGCCTGAGATCAGCTTCTAAACTGAGTTATCCTGGGATCTAGGATGTTAGCCTGGGATCAGCTTTTAGCCTGGGATCAACTTTAACCTGTGCAAAGAAATCCAGGGATGAAGCCACAGCATGATGCACTAAACCCCAGGTCATCTCTTTCCCTGGGATGCCCACACTCCAAGCTTTGCAGAATTGTGCTGGCTTCCAAAGCCAAGCAGGATGACAAGTTCCTAACACAGGACAACAGAGACACACTGCACTGAACACAGCACAGATTCAGCATCTTCGAGGCCGTGGGCCAGAACATCTGGATCTCCCATTTCAGTCCACTCCCACAGAACCCAAGTGGGTGAGTTTCTGTGTAAAACCACATGGAGAACCCACTGGTAGCAGACACCACAAGTGGTGATGCTCAAATTCCTTTCCTACAGGACTTGAGAGCAGAGCTGCACACACACAGACAGCCTGGGCACACAAATGTGCCCACAGGTATCAGCTCTGGGGACTGCAACAGCATCCCTTGGATATTTTCTGTTTGCACAGAAATCCACTCCTGTACTTGCAAACTCCTCCCATTCATTCCAGATTAATGCTTGTTAATCTTGCATTAAATTCTGCAGAGCACACATGAGGGAAGCTCAGACAGTACTGTGTTATTTTATACCATCCAGGCAATTTTTTGGGGAAGTTACTAAAACTGTGCCTTCTTGAGAGTCACTTCTTGCACTCCCAGCACCCCCAAAACCACATTTCAGCAGCCAGGACCGAACTTCACACTTACCTTGCTGAGTGCTTCCAAGTCTCCAGGTAATTGCAGCTCCTTGTGGAAAATAAATTAAAGAACCTGAAATATTTAAACGAGGAGAGGCGGGGGGGAAGAAAGGATGGAATAAGCCTCAGGAGGTGCGAGATGTGCAAGGTCTGGGCTCAGCAGCTCGGAGCAAGTGCAGTCTCGCAGAGCTCCCCAGTGGTATTTATGCTCTCCAGGCAGAGGGAGAACCCCGGATCATCCCCTGCGACAGCGGGCGTGGAGCAAAAGCGAAAAGGAGAGGGAGGGGAAAAAGCCACGAGGAGAGGGGTGTTGGTTGGGATCGAGCAGCTCAAGGGCGGTCATTGGGGCTCAGAGGAGCAGGACCATCCTCCCTAAGGCGGGAGGGAGGAGGAGGAGGAGGAGGAGGAGGAGGAGAGCCCCGATGCTATAAAAGTGCTCGCTGTGCTGTCTCCAGCAGTCGGCTCCGGGACTCGCAGCCAGGAATTCCGGGGCCACGGGGAATCCTCCCACCCCGAGGCCGCCGTGAGGGGCTCCGGTGGCAAGGGAGGGGGAACTCCAGGAAGGAATTTCCTCTGTAAGGGACTAAATCCAGCCGTGTTCCCCCTGCTGCCGGCTCAGCCATTGCTGCTCCTCACAGGGAAATCCCACCCAGCTCCAGCCCCTCCAGCAAACTCCCTGTTTTTCCAGAGCCGGGCTTTTGCTGGGAACAGGAGATTAATCTCAGTCTAGTTCGCTGCCAAAGCTCTCCCAGCTCTGACATTCCTCCGGTGGAAGAGCGGGAGCCACAGGGAACAGGGAACGCAAAACTCGGTGAAACACGCAGGCAGGACTCACCTCTGCCGATGTCCCAACAGCTCCAGCTTTGGCATGCAGCTCCGTGGTTTTACTCACTGTGAAAGGAAACGATTGAGCAAAAGACAAGCTAAAAGTTCCTTCCTTTTTCTCGAAGTAAACAAACAGGGAAAACCCAAACCACTATCGTGAGTAACAGCGGGAGTGTGTCACGGCACCTCTGCGCTGCTCCAGGCACCAGCACGCCCGGGGCTCCCGTGGGATCCCCATCCCTCCCTGCAGGGTCAGCACATCCCCCGGGATGTCCCCCTGAGCAGGGACACCAGCCACACCCAGCACGGAGCCAGGGGAGCACCCATCTGTCTCCTGGGAGCTGCCACATCCCAGAAAAGCAGCTCTGATTTTTCCAATTCCACTGCCTTGTCCTCTTTCCAAAGTTCTTGGGGAGAAAAGTCCTTCCATTCTTCTAACCAGTCAATATTTATTTCTTCCTTCAGGCAAAACACCAACCACTTTTATTTACTGTTTACTAGGAGGGAGTTTACAAGATATTCCCGGAGGTTTGTTTAAACCCAGCGGCGCCCAGAAAGCACAGGGACATTTATCAAACTCCTTCAACAGAGCAGGAGCAGAGGAGCAAACACTGGCAGCTGGGAGAGCACCACTGCTCTGAGCAAAGAAAGAACCCTCTGAAGTCAGCACCGAGGCTGTTCCATCTCTGACACCATCTTCCTGAGAGTTTTTCAAGAAGGAACAGATTGTCACCACTGGGGCTGTATCTCCCAGCCCCTTTCAAGCTGAAATGGGCAGCCAGTCCTCACCAGCCAGTCCCAGTCCCACAGCCTGGTGCAGCCACACCAGCCCCTCTGGCTGCTCCTGCTGCTGCCCACTCTCTCCCAGCTGTATTTACGGAGAGTTCCTATTTACTTCCAAACAAACTCTGTATGGGAACCAGCAACACGTGGTCCAGCAGCTGGACCTGGCACTTCTGCCCTGCCAGGAGCCATTCAGTGCAGTTTGCTCCCAAAAAAAGCCCAGACTTTTGACACCAACACAGGCAATTCAAAGACCACCCAGAACTGGGCTGACAGAAGGTTCTGCACTTCTTTACCGTAAAATAAAATCAATGTATCCTCTTTTTTTTTTTTTCCTTGCTCTTATGATTCCCTCTGGATCAGTTTGCTGTGGGCGTATTTAATTAGCTGAAAGATGCTGCAGCCCCTCCCCAGTTCCTAATTTCCCCAAAACACAGTGAATTTCACCCCAGCACAGTGAGCCCTGGTGCCCCCACACAGGCTGCCACCCCAGCCCTGACTCACAGCCCTCAGAAGGTGCTGCTCACTCCAATTACCATAAAGCTGAATTAACTCATTTTAAATCTCACATACCGATGCACAAATAATTTCCAGACCTCAGAGGAATTTGGTATTTTGTAATCTCCGCAAATATCCCTATGGGAAATTAATCCCTGTAGGATGGTTTGGGCTGTCTGATTGCTCCATCAACCTGGCTGCTTTACAAAGATTTGATTTTTTAATTTATTTTTTTAATATACACCAGGATGGTTTCACTGTACAAGACATACACAGGGCCTGGTTGTGCTCGGGGATGAGCACAGCCTGGAACAAGAATTTTTCCCCACCTCATTTTGTCTTGAGTCAGCAGCTTGGGGTCATATGTTCCACCAAAGCCAAAACAATCAGAAATTACTTTTAATCATTCCTCGTTATTACTGCCTTGATTATAACGTCTCCATTTCATCTGTGGTAAAAGCCACATAAAGCAGGCTGCATATATAAGTATATATTAGCAGAGAGGCTTTTAATGTAATAGCCAATGAATGGGAAGAGACACAGATTTCCCTATGCCCTCCTAATTGACCAGGCAGACAGCGAGTCTTCATCTCCACTGGAATTAATGCCCCTTTATTTCCTACCCAAACACAGCTCGGCAGGAATGGCCCCAAAGCAGGGCAGGGTGAGAGGAGCAGAGCTGCAGGGCATCCCCTGCTTTGACTCCTGCTCTGGAGCAGGAGCAGAGGGGGATAACAGGGTGAAGAGCAGGCAGTGGCAGCAGGGATCTGCAGGAACTTGTCTGGGATCACCAGCAGTGAGGGCACAGGGGGAGCAGCAGCCCCTGAGCTGGGCACTGGGCACAGGCACGTTCAGGTTTGGGGGAACTACCCCCTGTTTGCTGCCTGCCCACATCCCCTCCTGCCTGGGCTGTCTTTACCTGAGAGAGCCAAGGAGTCCCTGCCACATCCATCCATCCATCCATCCATCCATCCATCCCAGGGTGGAGATGCCCCTCTCATGACCACGCTGCAATCCAGAGGCTACTCCAGCAGATGAATTAACAGTGTGGGGATCCAAATCACAGAAAGGAAAGCCAGGCATCGATGGATTTATTCCCAAACACAATTATTACTTAGCACTGTGAGCCCCTGTTTGTTCTTTCTTGCTGCTCTCCTGTTTTGGGGTAGCCTGGACTGACCACCCAGGTTCAGCTACAGCTTCTCCACCTTTCTCATACTAGAGAACATTCCCCTAAATGGTTCAGCAGCTGATGATGAGCAAGAAAACAACTCCCCATAAATCTGTCCTGTTTCATCAGTGAAAAGCTGATGGAAAACAATGAAATAAGAACACGAGCTGCAGCAATTTCAGAAAATTTAGGAGGCACCACTGACAGCACTAAGTACAAGTCAAATGTGAACAGAAATCTACAAAATCCTTCTCCATGAAGGTGGTGAGGCACAGGCTGTCCAGAGAAACTGTGGCTGCCTCATCCCTGGAGGAATTTAAGGCAAGGTTGGACAGGGCTTCAAGCAACCTGGCCTAGAGGAAGGTGTCCCTGCCCATGGCAGGGGCTGGGACAAGATGAGTTTTAAGGTCCTTTCCAACCCAAATCAATCTGAGATTCCAGGAAAACTCACCTTGTTCCCACAGGTTCCCTGGTCACATCTGCAGAGTGGAACAGTTCAGGACCCTTAACCCAGCACCCACCTTGGGAGATTTCACCCCAGACCAGAAGGTGAACTGCTATCACTAGCTCTGCAGCCACCAAATCTGGTTATTTACCAATATAAATGATTTCCAAAAATCCTTTGGGTCATTAGGACAGCCTGAAATAAACCCCCCTTCATTGCACAAATCTCCAGCACGTTGGGAACATCCCCTGCACGGCCAAGGCTCGCTCTTCATTCCTAGTGAAAAGCAGCAGATTCAGAGCACATTTAGAGATAAACCCTCTGCTGACAGCTCAGGATCCATCCTGGCAGCAGCCTTGGAGCTGGACCCCCTGGATCTGGCCCAGCCCAGACCTGAGGGACATCATCTCCAGAGGATATTGTGGAAAACAGCAGCTTCCTACTTAAAACACCTTTCCCCAGCCCCAAACTCCTCATGGCTTTAATAATCCTCCTCCTCCAGCCCATCCTGCACATCAGGCTCATGGTACAAGGTTTTCCCCACAGCCCTTTGGACCTGCACATCCAGTTTCTCATTTTGAAAACTTCAGGTCTTCATGTGTATTAAGAAAAAACCCCAAACATTTCTCAAAATCCGGTTTAAACTTCAGCAAACAAGCACCAGATTTATGGTGTATCATCGAGGGTGTTGGGGTTTTTCTTTTACATAATCACACACAGAGCAAATGATCAAAAGCTGCAAGCCCTTGTTTTGCAACGATGGGAGGAGTTAATACAGAAAATAAAAATTGTGGCTGTGTGTCCACATCACTGTTGCCACATACTTTTATTTCCCTTTTAATACATTGCAGAAGAAGGACTTTAGTGACAAATACATTTGTAATATCCTCAGTAAAAAATGAAAAAATTTATTTTGAAGTAATACTGAGACAATTTCAAGTCATACTGAGAGAATTTCAGCACTTGATTCTTAAACTGGCAATGACTCATTGCAATTTCTTAAAATGGTAACATATGTAACCTCTATTAAGTAATATATTAATTACTGATCACCTGCAGTTTTCTCTGCACTACTCAGGTTAACCTGCACTACCAGAGATGCACTGGAGATAGAGCTAAATAAATACCCAACACAGGTACAGGACTAATCAAAAACAGGATTTCTGCTGTACAGAAAACCACTTCAACCAAGTTCCAGAAACAGGATGTGAATAATAACCAGCACAGAACAGTAAATTCAAAACCTGGTTTCTTTCTTTTTTGGAACAACCTCCCAATCCCCCAAGATTTCAAGTTCTCACCAGAGGGGCTCTGGGGCAATTCCCATCACAGGGATGCTCTGGGAGCACCAAGCCTTCAGCAGCCCCAGCTCCAGGAGCTGAGGTTTTCCATGCGAACAGCCAAAACCCAAGTGAGCTTTGCACAGAAAATTGTTTTGGAATTGGTGGAATTTTGGTCACCAAAATCACGAACAGTCACCATCAGTAAATCAGAAAACCCTAATAAAGCATGAGCAGCAGAAACATAACAATACATTTGGACACCCAAACCAATGCCAGAGCATCATTAAACTTTCTCAGCAGAGCAGGAGCGCCCCAAAGAGCCGTGGGGTTGGGATGCTCCTTCCTACAGCCAGAGCTCTGGGCAGGAAACTCCTTCCTGTGGGACAGCAGCAGAGGGCACAAGAGTCAGGGTAAGCCAGGGAGCATCCACCACCCCATGATGAAATAAGGACACAACACCACTATCAGCAAAGAATTAAATAATATATAGGAGTTTTTTAGAGAAAGCAACAGGAAGCTGATCAAGGAAATATTTTTACCAGAAGTTCTCCAGAGCAATGTCAGATGGCTGAAGAAGAGAGAAACAAAACATCACCTGCTTCAGAAACAACAGTGCAGGGTTTCCAGGAGGACACAGAAGGAATTCCATCCCCTCTCCTGGCTGCTCAGTGCTCAGCCCTGGGACTGCCACGTCCCTTTCCCTCTCTCCTCCAAGTTCAGTTCCACCTGAATGCAAAGCAGGAACATTGCTGAAGTTGCAAAAAGTTGTAAAAGCAAAGAAAAATCATGTCCACTTCATTTGGGGAAGGCTCCCTAAACCTTGAGAAGTGCTACACAGAAACCTTTGGAGCTTCCAAGGGTAGGATTCACACCTGAGGAAAAACAAAACCCACACACACACACACCTTAAACCAACTTTGTGACTTTTATTGATGGGCGACAACTTTATACTTCTAGGTATCACTAAACTGTGTACAATTAGGAACTCAACATTATAGGAGAGCAGACAGCAAAATTAAACAAAGCAGACTTAAAGAAATATCAATCTTAATTATTTTGCCCATTTTCTTAATTTCATGTACACAGAAGCATAAATGCAGTTTGAAGTTTCTTAATAGCAATAAAGTTACAATCACCCATCTATATAGACTAACATCTTAACTCCAAATATTTGATCTGCAATGTGTACTTAAGCAGTTTCTCATCGCACAATTATTAAAATGTGTCTTCCTATCAGGAACCAGCAACTCTGCAGTTTGTACATGTTTTGAAGCACAAAGGACCATTTCCATCTCATACACATCGGCTCATATTTTACCACTTATCAAAAAACTATTGGGGAAGCAGAGAGAGCTTTTTATTTTTTTTTTAATTTTTTTCTTTTTTTACTGAAGTAAAGATAAAACATTTTCACAGAAATCTACAAGTTCTGTTGCTGGTGCAGGGTTTTCTTCTACTACGCAATTAGAAAGTGGGAATTAAATGTAAATCCCCCTTTTATTCTTAGGATTCAGCATTAACTCGGATGAACTTTATTTCTTTTTAATACTTTGTGATTCACGAGGCTTCCAACCGAGCGACTTCATTCTGCAAAGTCAAAAGTCAACACAAACTATGTTGTGCACAAACGGCAGCTTCCTTTATCACGCTATCCCATAGTTGCAAGGGGACAAAAAAAAAAAAAAAA
>VWZV01013381.1:0-46793 GCA_013397155.1 Irena cyanogastra | reverse complement strand
AAAAAGGGGGAAAAAACAGGGAAAAAAAAAAGAAAAAAAAAAAAGATTCACTCAGAAGAGCATTTACAGAGGAGAAGTTAGTGATGTTGGTGCTCTGGGGGCGGGTCACAGCAGGTCCACCTGGCGGTAGTACAGGAGGTAGGCTGTGCGCTCCAGGGCCGCCTTGACCACCTGCGAGTGGTGGATGACGCGCACGGCCTGGTCGTCGATGCGCAGCCAGCCGTTGAGCCCGATCTGGAACACGTCCGTCGTGTAGTGCCCGCCCGTGGCGCTGTTGCCGTGGTGGTACACAACTGTGGGGACACAGACAGGCACACAACCGTGGGGACACGGACAGGCACACAACCGTGGGGACACGGACAGGCACACAACCGTGGGGACACGGACAGGTACACAACTGTGGGGACACTGGCACACAACCGTGGGGACACGGACAGGCACACAACCGTGGGGACACTGACAGGTACACAACTCTGGGGACACTGGCACACAACTGTGGGGACACGGACAGGCACACAACCGTGGGGACACGGACAGGCACACAACCGTGGGGACACTGACAGGTGGAGCCAGCACCGCTGGAGATCCTGCCCACAGCGCAGCTGGTCTATAAAATCTCAGGGTTTACGGTTTCCCCGGGTTTGGGATGTGCAGGTTGTGGAATGGGAGTTAAAGCTTGGTTTATTCCATGCCCTGCCTTGGGATACCCTCAGCTCTAGGACAAGGGAGCATGGAGAAGTCCATAGGTGGGATAGACAGAGTCATGGAATGGTTTGGGACTGGAAGGGATCTTAAAGCTCATCCCATCCCACCCCCTGCCATGGGACACCTGCACATCGATCTGGAAAAATTCTGTGTTTGTTTCAGTCATTTCATAGACTTCATAGAATTCACAGAATCCTAGAATGGCTTGGTTTGGAAGGAACCTTAAAGCTCATCCAGTGCCACCTCCTGCCATGGGCAGAGACACCTCCCACTGTCCCAGGGTGCTCCAGGCCCTGTCCAACCTGGCCTTGGGCACTTCCAGGGATCCAGGGGCAGCCACAGCTGCTCTGGGCACTCTGAACCAGAGTCACTCCATCTCACAGGGAAGAAAGTATCTGTGTGTCCTAGGAGACAAATCTCCATCCCAAATACTCCCCCGGTGGGATTTCTGACTGGGACTGGTTTGCCCATGGGGAAATGGAAAACAGGATTTTCCAGCTGCCTGCAGTCAAGGCCCATATCAATCCCAATGGGGTGACATCCAGAGGCTGGGGTGGGATGAACATTTCAGCTTTGCATGGCTCAAATGATCTTTAGATCTGGAAAAAGTGAAGGAAACTGGGATAGTGCCCTAGGATTTGGCTATGAAACCAAGGAGTTGCTTTAAATCCCTGTGTCCTGTCCCATCCTTATGGCAGGCAGCTCCCCACCCTCACAGAGAAGGATTTCTTCCAATATCCCACCTAACCGTCCCCTCTGGCACTGCAAAGTCATCCCTCTTGTCCTGGCACTCCCAGCCCTTGTCCAAATCAGTGTTCCTCCAGCACACCAAATCTCCCAATTCTATACAAACCCCACTAAACACAAGAATTTCACACCCACAAGCTACTTCAGGGCAATTTGAAAGAAAACACTGAATGTAACCCAGTGTTTCTGTAATTCCATGTGCAGAATCTGCACTTGCAATAGAGGGACCACACAAACAAAATACCTGCAAAGAGCCGGTAGGTTCTTTGGCCTTTTGAAATTTTACTTTTCACACCAGGAGATAGTAGCTCTGGAGGAGGAAAAACAGCCACACATTAGAAATTCCATATCAAGAGGATGGATTATTTTTCAGAGAAACCAACACTATCACAAAGTAGAACATTTAATTGAAATTTCTTCTGCAGCCTTTAAGGAATGGTCATGGTTCTAAAAACTGGTAGTCTAGGAAGTGAATTTGCAGGTTTGCTGAACACTGTGGTTCATGAAAGGTTTAAAAATACCACCAAAAATGAAGGAGAAAAAAGACATAGTAAAAGATCAGACTATTCCATTTTTTCCCTTTCATTCCTGCTGTCAGAATGACAGCATTGTCATTCTGAATCTGTCAATGAATGACAGAATCAATTTCAGATTCCAAGTCATGCTTACATTCCTGAAAGAAAACTGCAAAATAAAATATTAAACAAAACAAAAGGGCACTGCCTGACAAGGTCCAGATCTCAGCTGAGATATGAGTATACAATGATTTTATTTATTCCTATTTGAGCTACTGGCTGGCTAATAGTCCATTTGTCAGCTCAAAACAAAAAGGAATTATTTTGGCAAGCTTCAGATGCTGGACAATTTCCAATCTCACAGTATTTAAAGTCAGTATCTCCTAGGATACTTGTTAAACAAAGAATCCTTGTTCAACCTCTGCACTATGCATTGTCTACCTTCAGGCTGCATTTTCAACAAAACACCAGTTTCCTTCCACTCATTAATAAAGTAATTTGACACTTCTCTGAATTAAATTTGTGATAATAATATCCAATATTGGCAACAGTCTTGAACAGACAGGGACACAGATCCAAGAGGATCACTCCCCATGTTTGCCCTATATCCTTACTCCATAAATCCACAGGAAGCTCTCATTTGGCCAACCCATTGCCTAGGAAGTGCCAAGGGCTTTAAGACCTTTCCTCATAAAAAACCCCCACAAAATATTCACCCAAATGACCAAATTTTCAGACAGCAATGAGGACAAAATCTTGCGTAGGAGAAAATTAAAACACAGACACTCGAAGGAAACACAACATTATCTTTCCCATGAAGAGAAAGAATTCTGTGCCTAAACCTTTTACCTTTGCTGATTTCCAGATCAACAGTGTACTCAATGTTCTTGATCAGCTTCTGACATCCACCGGTCTTCTCGTACACGAAGCGTTTGAGGTGCAACACCAGAACGGGGGGCAGCTTCTCTAAGGTGAGTCTTCGACTGATCTCCACCTGACACACAAACCCAGAGGGAGAAACCTGTCATTTTCTGTAACCTCCTCAAAACTCTTCCTTTAAATAAAGAGTAAGTATTTAATTTTAAATACACTAGCAGCAAACCCTTCAGATTTGTTATTATTGCAGGATTAATTTATGATAAAGGCTTGTTTGTGACTTAAAGCCCACTGGATCTTCAATACTAATGTTGTTTGAAAGGAGAACTCAGTATATTCAAAAAAACCCCATGAGTTATGACCAAACTTTTCTCTACTAAATAGTGATTTTTATATAATTACAACCAAACAATCCACAAAATTTCTGCCTGGAAACCAGAAGTCGAGCTCCAAATTGCAGAACAAAAATGTTTTGCCTTCCTAGAAATGAAGACATAAAAATATTTCTGAAAATAACTGACTGCTTAAGGTTTTTCTCTATTTTTTAATTGAGAAAAATCTCTTTATTGGTGACCATGTATTTTTCAATACATGGCTTGATTCTGCTAGAAACTCCATGTTGAACAGGAACTCATGGGGGAAAAAGTATTATCTCTTTCCAAGGTTCTATAGACAATATGTTCAGTGTTTTTACTACAATTTTAATACAAAACCAACTATTTCAATTTGAATTTCTTTTGAAAAAAAGAACTGGAAGACACTGTGGGTGCTTCTATTTCCATCCAAACTCTGAAATATCACACAGCACCTAATTTGAACACCCATTTCTTCCAACCCAGCACTGGGTTGTCAGTCAAAAACTTTAAACCATTTGCAGTAAAAAAAGAAAAAAAAAGAATGGCAATCAAAACAAGATCTTTGTGGTAAATCATAATCAGCTTGCAAATGTTCCTTCACGTGGAAAACAACTGGAGAAATATGTGCTCTGAATATTCAAGGTAAAACAAATTTCTGCTATTCATCTTTAGCTTTTCAAGGGAAATGAACCATCCTTTCTTTATCTAATCCTCTTCTCACTTGGAGGATTTTGAAAACTTACAGACATGAATGTCAGAGGGAACACCTACAATTCCAGAGTTACCAACAGTGCACACAGAACTCCCATGTGAGCAATCCTGCACACCAGAGATGCCTTTATTACCACCCACCACAGGAAAAAAGGCAAGGCCTTAGTGAGGGAAGTTTAATTATTATCCTCCATCACAAGTTCTCAAACTGCCAAACCAAAGGCATGCTTTCCCTCCTTGAAGGTACTTTTCTATCACAATTATTACTAAAATGTACTACAGGTAAAATAAAAAGTATTTACTCTGAAGAGCTGCTCCTTTACTAACAGCATCTGGCAATCCCAAGGAATCAGTTATGATATTGAACATAATATTATGTATCTTTACCACAGTTCAGCCTGCTAATTTAGTATATTTTCCATTAAAATGCCCAATAAATTATTACATCAATCAAACCCCAGCTACAGGCCTGGCTTTGTTTCTGAGCTGCAGGACACTCTGAAAACCTTTGTACCTCTTTGGTTCAAGTGTGCTCCAACAACTCTTTGTAAAAGCAGAGCTCTATGAAAACCCTTTTAAATGAAAAGTTTAGCATTTGGCTGTGAGTAAGGGGTGACCAGAACACACCTCTTGCTTGGTTTTTGTGGTGTATCCCTGCACAGACTCCCTTGCCACCAAGCTTTCCAGGGCATCCTGCACTGTGCGGATCTTGTCCGACTGGATGTCCAGCTGCAGGGTGAAGAAAAGCTGCAGGGTGGCAGACTCCTTGGAACTCTGCTGGTAAACAACAGACCTGTGGAGAAAAAAAGAAATCAAAATGTAATAAAGAGTGATTTTCAACCAGACAGAACCTTCAAGGAAGAAAGAGTTACTTAAGTAACTCAATTTATATGTAATTCAAGACAACACACGCAAATACAAAGATTAAACATCAAGTTTTAACATTGGCCACAATTTAAATGATTTTGACATCTACTAAGAGTATTCTGAATGGGACTGTAACTGAATTGTTTTATTTATGCAAAGTTATTGGATAAGCATTCAAAGGTTAAAAAAAAGACCGAACATTTTGATAAGCATTTTAAAAATGTTCACCTCCTGGCTCTTTTTGTTAGCTTCATTTCCTAACAGCTCTTCACAAGTGCAAAGTGCCAGTGCTTATCTATGTTCTACTGTAAAAATCACAGCTAATTCCAGATTCTCCAGTAAAAATACACAATTTTTTCAGTCACTTCTCTAAGACCAATTTTATAGTGATTTTAAAGTGTTTGCTTAAATCTTGCCATAGGAAATATAAACTATGCTGCACTGAGGACTGGCAGTTCAATTTTTTCCCCATCATTTTGTGTTTCCAGACTTCATCCATGTATATAAATTATTATGTTGTTATATATTGAAAGTAAAATTATAATTAACACAGCTTTGACCCATTTAGCCATGCTGGAATATTTCCAGGTCAGGTAGAAAATGTTAATGTTCAGGTTAATTTTAATGTTCAGGATAATCAAAAGAGCCCTTTTTACTCAGGAAAAGCCCTGAAGCACCAACACAAAGCCAGTGCAGCTTAATACTGGCAAATATATATCCTTTAGAGGGAAGAGAATGCATGAAAAATAGCAGCATGTTTATTTTAAAAAACTGAAATTATATTGTAACACTTCTTCAGGATATTTTCTTCACAAGATAGGCAGAAATTGATTTGATAGCAAAACATTCACTGGGCTATGACTTCTCTGTAACCATGTCCCTTATTAGAATAATTGCAACTCTCAGCTGGACATGAGGAAATGCATCATTTCCAATGAAAAGTTACTCAAGCACTGCAAAAACTCTCAGGAAAACTTTGTACTTTCCCACTTAAGCCTCATGTTGCTAAGAAAGACTTTACAGGCTGGAGTTTTTAAGTAATTATGCCTAAATAGACATTGAATAGACTCAAGCCTCTCAAGGACAGCCTAAAAACTCCAAAGCCTGAAGTTTCCCCAGCCAAAAGATGCCAATTTAAATCATCTTTTCCTCACTGCTTTTCCCATTGGATTTTTCCAGTTTCTGAAGCTTTCTTTTAGTGGAATTCTACTGGCAGTTTTATATTCAGCCCTTCCTATCTCCACCCCTGAGGATGAAGCTTTCCAACATCCCATGGGATGCTGTTTCTGTGGTGAGTTGTGCCCTGGTGTGAAGGATAAATAAAGTGGATGTGGTGCCAGCAGATGTTGGATTGGATCCTGTGCTTCTGCTGCTCAGTGCAAGGTTTTGCCTTTTTTCACTATTACCTCTGCTTTATATCATTTTCTGTGGACTTCTACAGAAAACTGCACCATCTCAGTGTTTTAATAAAAAACCCTAATGGAATCATGCAGAGATCTAAACAATTGTGACAAATTCTGGTAAATATACCTGGAGTGTTAACAGCACCTTGGGTATGTGAAACGTCAATGCAGGACTCCATCAATGCCTACAAACATCTGTCTGCCAAATTCTATGGAAAATTTAATTTTATTTACCAGCTGTCTGGCTCAAAACCCAGAAGAATAAATAATTTCAGAGCATTTCCAAGGCAGAAGGCACTAGCCCACATTATTCACACTTCTAGACTCAATATCTGGCAACACAGAGAGTCAAACACCAGCAATTAAGTGTCTGTCTCCAATTTAAAAATAATTCTTCTAGTCTAGCAGTTTTGTTTTGCTGTATGCTTTTAGCAAGTGTTTACTTTGCTTTCATTTTAAATTATACACCTCTCCAAACAAGTCAGGAGGCTTCCTTTCCAAAAAAATATTCAGATTCTACTTTCTGCCTTTGTCTGGTATCAGACCTGCATAGAAGTGATACGTCACATTCTTTTCATTCCAGTAACATCTTGTAGCAATTTACATTTTTCCAGACTTCTTTTGCCTTTAACATTTTTTTACTATTAAACAAAGCTTTCTCTGGGAAGCACAAAGGGTCTGAATTACCTAAAATTCACAGTTTTATGTTTTAGTTCAAAATTCAACTCTGTAAATCTCATTCTCTCTTAGTATCCTTATTTATAACATAAATGAGATGAGACTCCTCAGAAGTCATAAAAATTAGGTAGCTTTAAAATGCTTTGGACTTCTTAGACAATATTCAAAGAACAAACATTCCAAACTCCTTCTCCACATGCAATTCATGGCTTGGGATCTCAGAACAGTCTGTTCATTTAAGACATTTAAAAAGATTCAGACACTGCAAGTCAAGAACTTGTAGGAAGAAGTACTGTACCTTATGTGACCACCAAAAATATCAGTGATTGGAGTCTGGACAAAGTCAGCCTGGCGAGTGACTGAGGATTTGTTGCGGGGTCCCACCTGCTCCCACTCATCCTCACTGCCCTCCCCCTGCTCCTCCTGCTCCTCTTCCTTGGGAACACTCTGAGCCTCGGGGCCGTTGGACACCGACACCTCTTCAAGTGACAAGGGGGAAAAAAAACCAATGTCAGACACATTGACAAATAAAGACCCAAACAAACAAAGGATCTGAAAGGCAAAAAACCCAATATAAAAGGCAAAACCCCCAATACAAATAATTCTTTGAGTATAAAATGCTTTCATGCATCATTATTTTAATTAAAAAAAGACATCAAGAATATTCCAGGTTTGCTCCCAGCATGACACATGCATGTATTAACAGAGGGCAGCTCACTGATGACTGTATGTAAATAGCAAAGTTTGATATATTTTTAGTAGTAAATTTATGGGGTAGAAAATTAGAAAGGCAAGTGTTATTCTGGCAACAAAATTATGCCATTATTAAATACAACTCCTTTTCTGCACAGGTATTTTACAGGGAACCCAAGGCTTAGCAAATATTTTCCCAGCCTGTGCCAAATTCACGAGGTTATAAACTGCACACAGCTAAGGAACAAAATATGGTATGACTTTATATCCTAAAAAATTAACTCTACTAAAGAGAAACTGGGTAACTAGTGATCTGAAGTCTTACTTGGCTAAGGCTTGCAGGATTTTATTTGTAAAGGGGTTCATGTTAAAGCCTCTATAAACTAAAATGACATTTTATTCTGCATACAAAGTCTAGTAATTCTTCTAAAGTAAATTCTCCTCCAACTTTGTCAGTAAGAATTTTCAAATAATTTAGTGTGTTGGTTTGTATTAGATAGGAAAAAAAAGATCTTAACAGTTGGTTTATAGAGCAGTGAAAAAGACACTGATATATTTTTGAGCTCCCATGGAGAGTCAAAAACCACTGACATTGCATGTGTTAAAAATGACAAGACTGACCAACTACAGTTAGCCCCAAATAATGTTCAGCTAGGCTCAGTAAAAATATGTAATAAGAGTTTTGTTGTTTAGGAGAACCAGGGATGTGACCTATTGTCATTCAGAGTATTGACAGAACCAAGATGCCTTTCCAGAAACCCAGTAACTCTTCAGACCATTCATAAACTGGGCAGAATGGACTCATTGTATCCAGATTTTACCAAAATATTAGTTGCTTATGTCCCAGTCCTCTAAAACATGGCATTCTATCTCTATCTCAGCATCTACTCCAAGCATTACTCCATATTATGGAATCACGACACAAGAGTATTTGAGATGGATTGTTTGCTATATAAAAAAAAATCCACTAACTTTCATTATGTGGAGAGAGAAGTTTCTTGAGGGTCAGCATTTCTTCATGTAGTCCATTGAGGATAAATCCTAAGTATTCTTCAGCATCCTCTTGCCTGCCCTGAACGAAATATTTTTTTCAATTAATTCTATGATATTTTCACGGTTTCCTTTTAACAGGAAATGCATGATACTGAACAAATCCAGCATTCTCCTATTATTTTAGCTAATTTAGCAACTACTCAGTCTAAAGTTACATCAAATAAAAGTTTAAATTTTATTATAAACAAACTCTTTTTTAACCAGTTAAAACCAAACTCTGCTAAGCAGTAAATACCAACAACGGCTACAAGAATTCTGCATTTCTCTCAATACAAATTCCATTTAACGTGTGAGATGGAATTCTTTCTTCTCCATTTCTTTTACAACCACTATTAAAAGTTACTGTCAAACCAAGGCCAAATCAAAGGATGGTTTGAATTATTATCTTTTCTTTATGTTGAAATTAAATCTGAACAGGCATTTTGAAGTTTCTGGACCTTTAATCAGTCTTAGCTGAATTTCTCATAAAAAATGAGCAACTGCTCATTTCTTAAATGTAAATCAATTGGTAACTCCATTATAAAAAGAGATGTTCCATTCCAACAGTAATTTTTCCATTATTCTGACATATCAAACTGCCAAACCTGTAATTAAGATTTTCCTGTAATTCAGGTCCCAAGACAGTTGAGCTTCATTACCAAGGACTCTCTGAGCTGATTTTAGTGGCATTTGAGCAGAGCCTGAGCTTTAAGGACTGTGACTGCCCTGCAATGCAGTTCCACAAGTCAAGGATTTGAAGTCCCACCTTTTCTGACAGACTTGACTTTATAACCGTCAAGAGCCTGTAAATGTAGGTTGGCTCAAAGGCAGCTCCTGGTCGGATGTCTCTCACTATTTTATCACCTAAAGCTGCAAGGGGAAAGAAAATTAATGTAAGTAATAATAAATAAAAGGTTTTTTTACATTATACCTTAATAGTCTCTTCACACATCCCTAGTTTTGGAGTCCCACATTTTTTTTACTAATAGTTTTATTGTAATTTTGGGGTTTTGAGCTCAGAAGTTATAAGACACAACTCTTATTGCTTTAAAACATATCGCCCTGCATAAACTTACAGATAGTCAGGAAAAGTTCTAAGAAGATTAACAAGACTATCAACAGCCATCATAAAAGAACACTTTTAGTGCTACTTGTATTTCTTTTGTATTTGAAGTAGAAGTCCATCCTTAAACCCTCTGTGTATCTGCAATTCTAACAGATCACTTTTGCTCACTGCAGAATAAAAAGAACAGCCTGACAAAATGTTCCACCTAATAGCAATACAAGGCCTCAGAACTATACTTGAAAACTACACAAGAAAATGACCTCCAAGTAAAATCAGTTGCATAAGCCAGTAAGATTTGTTTCACAGAAAGAAACCACAGAAATGTCTGAACTGTTTGGAAATCACTGGAACAACCAGCTCCTCCTGATATTTCCTTATCATGTTACATAAAGAATAGTTTCAGGAATGTGCTTGTTTCTACAAGTTTGCAATACAACAGACTTGGCTTAAAATTAAAATTAAACAACTGAAACCTTTAAGATCATTTATTTGCATCAAAAAATATGCTATTCCTCGATCCATAATCAACATTGAGCCTAAATATGTATTAGGAGAAATCAGATACGTCTGAAGTCTTCCCACTGGAATCAGAGCCAGGATAATATTCCTGCAGGCAATCTCCAACTGCTTAAGGGACCTGTTATGGCCCCATTTTGTTCCAAATCAGTGAGTGCTCAGGATTTAAGAAGCAGAATTGAGCAATCTGATAAATAAACAGCTGGAACTATGTAAGGAAGGAAGTGGAGGAAAATATAGGGGGTATCAATTGATTTTCTTAGAAAGGGCATGTTCTTAGAAGGCATCTTCACAATTAAGTGAACCTTCAAGAAAAACTGTTCTTATTGCACTTGTACACATGATCCACCAGACAGAAGAAAAAATCCAAGGTACAACACCTCCCCCCATGCAGATCTTTACCCCCCAGGCTTCTCTCCATCATTCTCTGCTTTGTGCTCCTGTTCTCACTCACCTTGCTTTGCTTTAGGAGGTACAGGCATATTAGTGAACTCATTCATTAAACGAACACTGAAACAGAAGGGAAGCAACTGGACATGAGCAGCAATTTAACACTCAGAAGAAGAAATAATAAAATCAGATAATTGCATTCTGATTGCCAAAACCAAAACAAAACCAAAGAATATCACCACAAAATCTGGGTAAAGTTCAGACATAAAAATCCATCCGATCACTGCAGTGAAACCCAGGTGTTGGGCTGGTCCTTGCACTTCTCATAGTTCATTTTTGCACAATAAACACTACACAAAACTGATACTCCCAAGGCAACAGGAATGATATTCCTTGACAAGCCAAGCAATTGTAAAACACCAAAGAGTCACCCTCTTACAAAAGAGTCACCCAAAACCACATCAAAAACTTCTGGACACATATGAGCTTCTAATAACAGCCATTGTTTCGTATTTCTGTACGGGTTTAGCCAGATCCCAGACTTTTATTCCTTTTTTCCCAAGCTACTTACAAACTGTCTAGCATTGGTGTGGAGGTGCACGGCCTCTGCGATTTGGAATACATTGGAATGGACTTCATTAAATGATACATTGGAGGGCAAGCAACCAAGGCTTGCAGGGTCTGTGCAGTGGCATTAAGGAAATATGGAGAAAATGGCATCTGTGTTTTAATCAAATATTCAATTATATGGAAAACAACAGGAAAATCAGAGCTGCATTTCTATCAGGTAGATCAATCCAAGAATTTAACTAGAAAAGAGGATAAAGCTTTCTCATGACATTAACCAATAATGTACAGAAGTTGAGTTTTAAAAAAACTCCAGTATCTTGTAACACGCAATGATTTCACTGACATTTTAATCATGGCAAAAATTTTAATTCATGGGTAAGGAAACATTTCATCCAGGAGCAGGAGAGGAAAAGAACTTTCATAGGAAAGTCTTTAGAGAATTAACCATTTGAAAATTGGCAAGAGGTAACCTGGAACACATTTTCTGAGAAGAATGGAAGAAACCAGCTGAAACTTAAAGGTGCTGAGTCACTCCTACAACCAAAGCAAAACCTGCTGAGATGTGAGACATTCTGCACTGCAAAGAGTCAGGAGCAACCTGGAAAACTCCAGAGTATGTGGAAGAATAATACCCCAAAAAACATCACAACTTGGTGAGGGCAGTGAACAGAAGAAATGCATTAAAAAACTGGAGGGAAAGAGAAATGACAAAGTAAGATATCAATCTCAACAGCTGAAGAGAGAGATTAATTTGATCTCTACAGTGTGCAAAAACTGAGTAATAAATTCCAGTGTAAAACTTCAGGACTGAAAAAATGGGAGCTAAGATGTATAGTGTATATAACCAAATGAGTCTAGAAATGGTTACATATGATAAAAGCTTTATTTAAAGCAGTCACTGGCCTAGAAATAGTTTATTAAGATCTGCCATGATCTGTCTTGAAACTGGTGTCAACATTTTTCACTAGCAGTACCAGCACTAGAAGTATCCCAAGTGTCACCTGCAGTTAGCCTTGCTGACATGGGAGACAATTTTTCTTAATTATTAATATTTTTATTAGTATCATAATATATCATGGAGTGAAGGTACTTTCTGTTCCTCAGGGTAAAAGTTATTTTTGCAGGGGAATACAACTCCAATTCAATAAGAGCAAGTTCATCTTCCATATGTAAGATTGTAGTAGGATTAATTTAAATTAAATGCTGGTTTACACAGATGAGACGACAGTGACAACCTGCTCAGCACAAACTTAAATGATCCACTTAAAACTGCAAAACAAAGCCCAAGTGTAAGAACAGTTACTTCAAGTGCAAAAGAGAAATAACCATATAAATGGATGCACAGAGTCATGGGGAAACAGTGCTAGAAATCACAAGGGTTTCAGTCAGGAGAAGTTACAGCTCTGAAATATTTTAACAAACTGCAAACAGGATTGCAGGGGAACCCTGCACATCAGGTTCAATGATCCAAAATCCCCCTGGATTTCTGGCTGCTACACTTCAGCATTTTAACCACAGGAGCAGGATCTGGGAAAACAAAAGACTTTTACAAAATACTTACCAGAACAATCCAAAAAACCTCTGACAGATATAATATAAAAATATCAACTTAAGAGCATTATTTTTTCCCCAGGGAAGGATACAGCATTGATGTAGCACCAGTTTCCTTTGTTGATCAGCCCTCGGGGTTGCAAAGACACTGGTTTATGTATTAGTCTTACATTTTCCAGTATTTCTGCAGAATGAGAAACAGTAAATTGAGCATCAACAAAACTCTCGTGGCCATCAAACAAATATCTGCTGCAGCATCACACAGTAATTCAAATCCATGAACAAGATTCCCAGAAACTCCAGCAGATGATTTCCACTCCATTTAACCTCTGCTCACATTCCAAATCAGTTTTTCTGCCACCGAAGACATCTCAGGATTTGGATCAGGAGATGCTGATACAAAAGTGATCACTGTCATTCCAAAACAAGACCTGTTGATTTGGGTGTTTGTTTTCCTAAATCCAGATATTTTATTTATGTTGCTACATAGATATATACACAGATATAAAATGCCATTAGCTGGAATCACTTGTCACCAGTTTTCTGAAGTATTTCCCACATTTTTCTGCTTTGAAGAGGGATGAAGCCAACGCAGCAGTCTCAGTTCAGAAGTTTCACCATCCTCTATCTTTACAACAAAATCATTTCAGTGCAAACACACAAACTGATGTGCTCTGCTCTTCAGAACAGGCTGTTTTATTTAATACTTCCAAAATCTACGAGATAACAGCCTTACATAATGTAATTCCTACTCTTTCCTGCTTTCAAAACTCAAGTTTAAAACTTAGAAACCACTGCACATTAGTCTGTCCCAGTTATGAAACCAAGAGCAACAAAAGGAGCTTTTCCAGGAATCCTGACCTGTTATTTAGAAACCTAAATAAGAACTGTTTAAAGAAAATATTGGAGCTCATACACTTTAAACTTACAAAATAAGGTGTATACAAGACAAAACATGAATTGCAAGTAAATATAGCAATTGCGTACCAGTGGGGTTACTTATTTTTATAATAAATATGAGGGGCTCCAAATTTCTTATATGCTATAAACTGAAAGAATTTGAGCTGTTCACTACAGGACTAAAAAGATAAAATAACATGATATAGGTACAAAAGCAGAGGTACAAAGCTGTAAGTAAGCAGAGGTGGCAGAACTGCAAACAAAATCCACATCCTTCTACTGCCAAGCTATCTCCCAATCTGTAAGATCATATTTCCTGCAGATAACATCAGTTCTAAGGAAACAAAACTGACCAAAAGAAAATGTTTAATAAAGTTGTCTACTATATAAAAAAGTGCCACCTGAAAGAATAGACAGCAAAGAAATGTAAAATGGAAGATGATGTAGCACAGATGCAGAATAAGGTTCTTTTCTAGTGAGGGCTAAAACATGTTATTAAATTACTGCTAAAGTACTTCAGAATGTATTGTTAGAGCAGAAATACTTAGACTGTGTTCACACACAAATATTTCTGTTAACATAATTCGTAACTGTTGAAAATAAGGATAAAAGTAACGGGAAAAGTTTCTATTTTTATGTCTATCAGTAACTTTTTACATTAACTCTTTTCTTCCCCATTTTTGCATCATGCTCAATAAAGATATTAAGAGGACCTTTAGCATCCTCTTGTGGTCACAAAGCTGCTTTGAACAGGCTCCAGAGCAATTCCTGTGAGTTTTGCTTCTTTTAACAAAGACTGTATACAGCAATTACATTCAACAGCACATTTCCATCTAACACACAGTAACTAAAGAACTTTTACAAGTGTATTAGAAGAACAAGAAACTTACAACTATGAGAAAATCTTAAAAAGTTCAAAACCTGTTGGAAAGCTGATGTCATCATGCAGAAAACTCATTTCTTTTGCAGGGTACTGATTTGTGAAATGAGGAAATGTTTAGATATTTCTGCTGGTAAACAGAATAAAGCATTTTGCTGAAGTTCATTCAGTGGGTTTTGTTACTACAACTACCTCTCAAATTTTTCTAACAAGGTGATTTCCTAAACAAAGCAAGTCCAGAGTTTAAGAAAAGAGAAGCTCCATGGATATGATGTCCACACTGAAAAGATAAGGGTGGTTACAAATTAGGAACTGAACCCTTGCCTTAAGGCCTTAATTTAGAGAATATTGTCTCTGTCACTCAGATCTTTCCTCAAATCTGGACAATGATTTAAAAAATCACAGTAAAAACCACTGCTGGATGACCCTAAACAAAAACATTTCTGCAAGAATGCATTCTGAATATACAAAAGGCTGCATTTCTGAAGTTTATAAAACCTCCAGGCCCTGGATGTGTCCACAGCTCCTTGTTCTAGCATTTACCTACCTTTACAATTACAAAAAAAAAAATTTCTGCTATATAACATTGAAACACCTTTCATATAATCTGAATTAATTTTATTTTATCACTAGCCTTGGCTGAACTGTGCATTGCCATTCTCTTTATGAATTTGTTTTGTAAATTTGGATTTACAACCATGGTCACACCAACAGTATCATCCAAGACAAATTAACTCTGAATATTTCATGTTTGCCTACGTGGTTTTTAAATCTTATTTCCATTTTTGCTGCTGCACTATGAAATTTCTTTCAGAAAGAATGCCCAAAGACTGCCACTGCATCAAGTCCTCAAAAGCAACAGCAGAATTAGTTATTTTCCATGTTTTCCATGTAAATTGGTATTAACACACACACTGAGGGAAAAAAAAACAACTTTGTCTTCTTCAGCTGGACTAAAGACACTCATCAATTCCCTAAAACTTCCAGATCCTTTTCTCTAATACATCTACCATTAATTCCTCACGCTGTACTTGCATTTAGTTTCTGTTCTGGTGCCTTCCATACTTGCATTTACTGGATTCACTTCCTTCTAATTTAAAATCATTCCAGATTTATTCAGATCTTAAAAATTTCTGTTCTTTGATTCATCTGAAATCCTGTCTGCTGTAAACAGATTTTATGGGCACTGTTACCTCCATCATCCACAGTGAAAACGCTGCAAGAGAACATGATTCAGAAAATTGCTTTAGATTCTCTCACTGCAATTTTTCCTAAGATCACCAAGAACAGTTAAAAGACTACTCAGAGAACTGATATTTTTCCAGTCACTTATTTCCTTAGATTATTTCCAACACTATATAAGGCACTATTAATTATCAGGTTATAATCATAGGGAACCAATTGTGAAATGTGGCAAGTAAAGCCTTGAAGAGTCATATTTTTTTACCAGTATCATTTATAATCTTACTATCCCTTAGATATTAATTATTAAAATGTTTGTCCTAGCATCTAAATTAGGCTGTGGTGCTTAATTACTCACTTGTTCCTTTCAAAGGGACAAAGTGCAGCATCTGCAGAACAGATGCATCTTGGACACTTGCTAAAATTACTTCTTATTATTTGTTTCTCGTCAAGATGAACATGAAATTTGTCTGTTCTGTTCTAGTCCTGATCTCCTTACCTTGTGTAGCTTCTGTCTTTGAGGCTAAAGGAACCACAGATCTATGCAGGCTTAATCAAGCAGCATTAAATTATCTTCAGGGTGCCTGTGAATCATTAACCTCCCTTGTAATAACTGCTGAAATTGAAGTACAAACCAACACATTGTCCCGGGAAAAGTAACTTCTCTTCTTGTGTGCTGAGCACCTGCTCTAAAATAAAAACTGTGCAGAGAGACCTTGGCATTCCAACACTGGGGTTGTTTGTTAATTTGATTTGTTAATTTTGCCTGGTAACTCAAGATACTTCAGGTGTAGAGTTTACCTGTGTCCAGCTCCCTATGGCACTTATGGTCAAAAATTCATCCCCATTGGCATGAGCTGAAGCTGCTGAATTCCCAGCAACTCCAGCAGGAGGATCTCAACTCAGTCACAGGGAAAACAAGGAACACGTCTGACAAGCACACAGACCCTCACACAGTGATGACCACTGAGGCAGGAGATTTGAAACTAAATATATACAGAACACAGCAAATGATCTGTCTGGAAAGCATGAACTTGAATTCTTGCAACACCTTTTTGAGTGCGGGTGGATGAACAAAGCACTCAGGTACCTGTTTCCCAAACAGGTCAGAGAACACTCAAGTACATATAAAGAAAATAAAGACAAACACCTTCTTCCACAGACCAAACACTGATCACATGGCACTCAGATCTTCAAGTAAACATTTAACACCAAAATCAGCAAGATCTGAACTACAGGAATTGCACCAACAACTCCTAACTAAATCAGCTACAATGAGCAGATGAATTCCTTTGGTCTATAGTCAGATTATTCCGCTGCCCAAACAGGAAGCTAATAGTGAAGGTGCAGAAGAAAATTGGGTAAAAGTTACATTTGTGTTTTACTACTGAAGACAAAATAAAAAGCTCTGCTCCCACCTGGTGGCAAAAAATAGTACAGAAACAGTGAAAGTCTAGAAGGTTAACTTACAGCTGGAACAACTTGGACAAGATAAAAAACTTTTTCCACTTATGGCAAGCAAGCCTAGCTTTATGATGGTCACAAAATAGTTTTAAGTTAAAAATGATTACCAAATGATAGCCTGAGGTTTTAACACAACATTGGTTAAGACCATATTGGTTCATACAGACTGTAACCATCTGCTTTTTTATGTGTGTATATATAAATACTGTTTTAATACAATGTTTGTGACACCTGGAAGTGTGGAAAATACGCTGAAATATAAATTATTCTGACAGCTTTTCTCTCAACAGACAATTCTGAGTAATAAAACCATTGATGAGGAAGGAGGGGAGGAGAGGCAGCACACAATTCTGGGCACTCTGAACATCATCTCCAGGTCAGCTTCTGTTCAGAGTGGAAATCTGACTTGAAGCTGTCACATTCAAAACAGCATTGTACCTGTAAATTAGCTTGTAGCATAAACAGCAGGACTCTGCACAAAGCCTTCTCACACACTGACCACTTCACAGATTTAAAATAATTACTTTGCTTCCAACACTCATGAGTCAGTGACACAAACTGCACCCATGCTGGGAGAACTTCACGATTTCGGGCTGAATCTGCACAACCAGCCTCCTGCAGTTTCTAGCATTTCCCATCAGGACCACAAATATGACAGGACCAAGAGTCAAAGCCTTTGTATCACTCATTCCCTGTCCTGATGTCCCCTCTGGACAGCTCCTTCGGGTTATTCCTGAACTGGGAACAGCTAGCACTGCTTATGGATAAAGCAATACTGTTTAAAATGGTTAAACTGGAAGGACAGACCCCTCAAGAAGTATATTATAGTAAATATGGTATTTCCTGAATTGAAATTTCTGAAGCAAGACCTACGTAGCCATTACACTTCAACTGCTGTTTAGTGCCCAGGAATTTCAGCTACTTTGGTATAATTACAGTAATACTCTTCTTGTAATGGAACAGTAATACTCTTCTTGTAATGGAACACTACAAAATTGTAAATATCGGATAATGTAACACACCATTTTCTGAACAAACCTAACATAATTCTCCTTTTTGTAACAGCACACAGCCTATTTGAAAGCACAGATCACTTCCACAGACTGACAAGTTGTTTGACAAGCAGCAATAGTATCCTCGTATCTGGGATAATGACACGGCAATGCCTGG
This sequence comes from Irena cyanogastra, assembly GCA_013397155.1. Classification (NCBI taxonomy): domain Eukaryota; kingdom Metazoa; phylum Chordata; class Aves; order Passeriformes; family Irenidae; genus Irena; species Irena cyanogastra. The sequence goes on along the minus strand of VWZV01013381.1, from coordinate 28,521 downwards.
TTGGAATGTTTACTCAGGGGGATACAAACTGGCTAATTCAAATGACATCCTTCATGCAGTGTTTGAACAGCCAGCTCATTACCAGAGGAATGTTCTCTATCAATATTGCACACTCCTGTTTACAAGCAGAGTTAATACTCTTGCAGTGTAACATCCACTCGTGTGTCTTAACTATACCTGCAATCTTTATGGCTACGGGATCCTCTGAAACTGGAACAGGTCCCTCTTTGACTTCAACCTGTTTTTCAGGGACCAGAGGAGAGGTGGCAGGAGGGGTATACTTAGTCTCAACATAGACCACAGATGTGGAAGCAGAGGGCTTGGAATTGTGAAAAAGACTAGCCCACGACTTTGCAGGCTGATTAACAGGGACTGATCCTGCAAGCGGGACCGTTGCCTCAGTAGTAGGTGAAGCTTCCTCAGGCTTAGCTTGGTCTGAGTCAGTGCTTTCCACAGTGTGCAATTCTACCCCATTGGCAGCTGTGTCCTCACCAGAGGATTCAAGTGTTTGTCCATTAGTAACGCCAAGAGTTTCAGTAGTATCAGTACCAGCATAAGCCTGTACAACAGCTGTCCTTAGGGGGCTCTCTCTGACGGCCTCCGAGGGGAGGCAGAACTGTTCAGAATGAGCAAGGCGGCATACCTCGGGCTGCCCAGCAGTCCTGGCGGCGCCGGGGCCGGGCTCGGCACACGCAGCTCCGGCCAGGAAGTCCACGGAGCTGGCGGGGCTGCTGCAAGTCCTCGGCGTGGCCAGGGAGGGGAGGTCTCCTGCCAGCTCCGTGTCCTCCGTGCTCAGGCTGTTGAGCCCCGCGGCCGAGGCGTGGCCGTTCACCAGCGCCTCCGGGGCAGCCACGCCGTCAGGGACATCTTCCAAGTAACTGTAGTATCCAGGGGGTCTTTTTTTCTTCTTCTTCCGCTCCCTCTGCCCAAGGCCCCCAGCCAAGCCGTCGTTTTCGGCGTTGGAGCCGCTGTCCAGAGCCAGGGTGGGGTCGCTGAATTGGCAGTCAATGGAGTTGTAGTTTGTGTCGCTGAGAGCATCATCTGGCGCTTTCTGAGCAGATGCACAGCTGAGAACGAATTCTGGAGCCTGAGGATTCAGAGTACTGGAAATACTGTAGTCGGTGTTATTTAGGACAGATGACTGAGTCTCGATAACTTCATTAACACCAAATTCAATTCTCTGATACTCTTCCCCTGGACAAGAGAAAGCAGATCTCAGTTAGAGAAGCACATGGAATCAAAAAGCTACAAAAGCAAGAAAAACACTCTCCTATTTTCCTGGAACTCAGAAAACAAAGTATGCTCCCCTAAACAACAGGAATTCTCAATCTCAACCATGACAACTTCCAAAAGATCATTTTCTTAAAGATGGCAGAGCATGATTCAGGTGTTCTTAACCAGAGTAATGTAATTTCCAAATCACTGCACAGCTCCTGCACATAAACCCTATTAAATTCACCTCATAAGAAAAACTATTAAAGTCCAGTGTAAATAGGAATAATCTGCATTAGATTAATTACTGGATAATTGCCTATAAAATATGGTATAATACTTAATTCCATGCTTTTTTCAAGCCAGTCTGTTCAACTGACAATTACAAAATCCAAGCCTTTGCCTTTTTAACTTTCCCATATGGGAGGTCTGCTTTTTGAGGGGCTGGGTTTGGTTTCCCTGGTGTGATTTATCATAACCAAACATTTACCAGAATCCTTAATAACTGAAAAATGTATTTATTAACTGCATGGAACACTGCAATTAAAGCTTTTGAGCCTCCAAGCTCATTTATATCTTCTTTAATTTTATCACAATTAAATTTATTACTGTGTGAGAGCCATGATATAAATGAATCCAGGATTTTACCACACAAAATACAACACATTCCTCAACAGAAATCAACATTCAGCTTGTACATAGGAGTTGTACTGAAAACTTATGAACAGGGTTTTTTTTGTTTTATTGACTTATTTATTTGCCCTGGAACTAAAGAAATATTCTCACGGCAGGCTGCAGTATCACAAAATATTTTCAGTCACCCAGCTCTGCAATTTTCCTGGAGTTTATTTATTGTTATAATGTATGCGTGCTAACTGGTAACACTGAATACTTCAGCTACAACTATTTCTGTAACTATGCAGTACAGGTATAAAATTAATGAAACAGTTTCAGGAATTTTGAAGGTAAGCTGGCATTTTAAAGCTCTGCAGGTCTTTGTGATATATATGTTACTGTTTCAAACACATTACACTTTAATATTGTGCGTTTCCTCAATGATGGGGGCTAAACCATACATTTCCAATTTTTACGACTTACTACAGAACCAAACAACACTCAGTATTAATTCCAAAGGAATTAAGTGGATACAGCATTAAACTTTTAAAATTTTGTGCAACTTACATTATGCATGATGTCAACAAATACATATTTTCAAGTACATCACAGACTCACTAAAAATGAGGTGGATTTTTTTTTTAAACGCAACAAAAAGCAACCAAAAGCTCCCAGAAAAGAAGTTATTCAAACACCTAAGGAAATAATCCTATGTGAAAACAATCTAGTAGGGAATATTTTGATATATGACTGCCAATATAAAAATTTTGCAATTCTGGATGTTTTCTAGAAAAATCTGCTAACAAATATTTTAGCTTGAAAAAACGTGAAAGGAACAAGAATCTGCATTTTTTAATATAAAATGAAGACTAACAAACATTCAATGTGTGTTGAGGTCTGACTTATCCATGCAATACCAACATATTATGATTTAATGAACAAATTATAAAGATGTTAATTGCTTTTCTGCATTGATCTATTATTCTGACTAAATGAGAAGCAAACAGGTCACATATCCACTTAATCTTGCTGCCAGTAAGACTAAAAGAGACTTTTTAAAAATGAAAAATGGTAAAAATTCCACGCACATCTGGTTTCTCTAAATCATCTTAGGAAAAGACTGTATTTCAAATTTCTAATTTTTTTCCCCTCTCCCTGTGAGAAAGCATTTTAACACCCTGTCTGCCATTCAGCAACCACTTTGCAATCACTGACGAGCCATCAGCACCCAGAAGAGAGGGCTGAAGTTCCTTTTACAAAGCTCAGCAGCCCGGAGCCAGGGAGGGGGGAGGCTGTGCCTGGAGAGCTCAGGCACATCTCCTGCTCCAGGCGCTGGCAGGGCACAGAGCCGGAGCTGGCTGTGCACACACAGCTCCAAACCAGCCTCTGCTTCACTGGCATGGGAATGCAGAGTTCTGGGGCTTTAAGGGATATAAATCCACAACAAAACCATTCCTCATTAGTTCATCTGTCTCTGGAGTGACTCCTCAGCTCAAGTATGAACCGAGAGCTGGTTCTTTTTACACTTTGTTACAACAGCACAAAGCACAGGCAACAACTGCTAACACCCAAAATTCCTCCAACCCTCATACAAATTACTGGGCACGTTTCAAATCCCTTCCAGTTCAAATAATCTATGACTACTTCTTTTCCAAAATCCAAGTTAAAGAAAATAGTAATTGCTTCAAAACAAAGAACGTGGTTTCCCTCCATGGGCAAGTCAAGCCTATCAGAGCCCAAGGTAAAAGCTGCCACCTCTGTACCCCTGTCCTGCTCCTCTCTCCCCAGCAAGCTCTCAGAACTCACGTGACACAAAGCTAATCCGGCAAAAAACATCATCTAAGGGAGCATATTTTCTGGTTTTGGTGAATTTACCAGTTTATTGTACACTAAACAATCACAAGAGCCCACTCAGGGCTAGTGGGGAGCAGAAAACAGAACACCTCCCTTGCAGTCATGGCACAGTGAACATCACAGGCTGAAACCTTGCCAAGAGCGTAACTGATGTTGTAGCATTTAACACACAAATTAGGAAGTTACAGCTGAGCAATTATCTTTGTACCTTACAGCAGGATTAGAATAATAAATACCAGTAGCTACTGTACAGTTAGTCCATGGAATGACTGGCAGAAGCTCATTTGCTGTAAGATTGCGTCAAATTCATTTGAGAGAAATAAGAAGTAATTTTTTTTTGTTTGTTTTGACTTTCCACTTTGCTTCAGGGCATCTTTGCTTCAATCTAGTTCACAGCTCTATTTCTGAATGGACTGAAACAGATCTCTGTGCCATGAACAACATGGCACACATATTGAAACAAGCACCAACAGATGCTCCAAGGACAGTCTATGTACAACCTCAAAATCTGTGAGTGCACAGTACTCATTAGTGTGAACAGAGTTCTACACATTAGAGCTTTAGCCGTGATTTGATTAGTCCTGGTAGGTATTAACAGATATTCTGATTCTGTAATAAAGTTAAACACTGAAGATAAGTACAGAAAAAAAATGAAGACTATGGGCAATGGTAACATGGTGTGTGTCGTCATATATAAATATAAATATTCTGCATGACCAAGCATTCAGTTTAGTTTGCACAGCCTCCTATGCAGCCATCACAGTGATAATGTGCATGCACAGTACAGTGCAAGCTGGTTAAAGACATCTTTCAAGCAAAACCTAATTTGCTGTCATTACCTAATCTCAGGGCTGGGAGGGTTTCTCTCAAGGCCTAGGAATGATCTGAAAGACATTTGTACAAACCATCTTTCTGTATGGCTTGTGAACATTAAAATCTCAGTCTGAAAGAACAAAACTTAAATCCAGTTAGACAAAGAAATATATGACTGGATGCCCCTATTACCAACAGACAATTCGCACCATATGGTCTCTTTAAAGAACCTCTCTAACTCCTATTTAGAACTACTCAGGGTCCTAAAACTGGTCCTGTACTAAATAAAAAATAAAACTGAATTGTCAGAAGTGCTGCTGATCTGCTCTCAAATGAGACGTGTGGTCCTTCTTTCTGACTGCCTATCTTGTTTAACTTTAAAGCCAAAGTCTCTAAGCACAATGATCAGGTGTTCTTAAACACTAATGTGTAGTTTGGTCCTCTTTTGAGCACTTCTGAGCAATGTTCAGTCAGACACTTCCATGATTTTCTAAGGAGATCTGGAGTCATTTTCATATACATCTAAGTCCCAGCTTCCTTGCTCTCCTCTGGTTCAGGGAGTAAACCAAAAACTAGTTTACCTGCTGCTTAAAATACTGTGGAGGTTTGGTTAAAACTATTTAGAGTGAGGATCCCAGGGCAGCTCCCACCTACCTGTCCACTTCTTAAAACTCTGAAGTAAGGTCAGGCTGTAAGAGGTATGGGTTGAGGCAGAGGAGACCCGTGAGTGTTACAGCTTGGAAAGGGGAACTCTGTAATTTATTTTTACATCAAGTCACACTTTCACCAAGAGATTAAAAAAACCAAACCAGGATTCTCCAGAAAAATAGCCAAGCCAGGCAGAAACAAGAGTCAAAGGGAGCACAGAGCAGAGCACTGTTTGCAGAGCAGTCTTGCTGTATCTGTTAGAAAATACTCATGCTATGGCTCTTCAGCCCCCTTCATTTTCACAGCCACATCCTACAGTGTTTCCGCAGGACTCTGACTGTGTGGTAGCACACTGAAGGAGAAATAAGATGCCCACTATAATTAGCTGAAGTTCAATGCAGGATTTTCGAAACCTCTCACAGATACCATTCAGTAAAGTTTAAAAATCCAACCTGCCTAATATATGCCTGTGTAGGTGCTGAGCAAGTTCTAACAATTGTATTTAAAGAGAGGTTACAGTAAATCTCAGGAAAGTGTCACAACTTTGAAGTTTAAAAAAAAAAGATCTTGATTTCTTACCATCATGAAACTTACCTGTGGATTTAATACCACATGAAACTGTTTCATTGTATGGGGGGAGCTGTACAAAAAAGAAATGAAACTTATTTAAAGGCAAAGCAAATCTATGAACATTTCATATCAGTTTCATATGAAACATCCAAATCCTTTAAAAATAACATCATAATTGAGATTTGATTTTCGGAGAGGATGCCTTGAACTCGTGCATCTATATTTATCAAATCCCACACTGCAGCTTCAGGCGTCCTTGCAGATTACCACAAGCACTGAGAGATAAAGATTATCTTGGTTACACACTACAGGCTCACCAACCTCTCAATAAATTCACCTCCCAGCATCAGCATCTTTCTTCATCAACTCATTTTAGGATGAGGAACATATCCTCTTTTTAGACAAAAGCTGAAGATAAGCTAAATTGGGAAAGGATGAAAGAAACTTTTGCACAGCCAACAATCACACCTAAACCTTTTGACTCTCAACCTGCTCCAGTGTGGCCCCTGAAATGTTTCAGCTAAGGTGGGTTCTTGATGTAAAGCTTAAGCATAATGTACCCATAGCACAGAGTGTGAATCCATCTTGTATAAACACTGGCATCATTTTATGGACTCAGGGTTGACAGAACCCTTGCTATGGTGTAACCACAGGTGGGCAATTTCTAGCCCCCCTCACCTGTCCCTAAACCTCCTGAGCAGCTGAAAGCTTCTCCTGTGCCTGCAGAACTGGCAGCCATTGCCACACTGCATTCCAGCAGCTCCTGGAGAATGTGGAACTGGTTCTGAGGGGACAGTGTAGCTCTACACTGCTGTTCTAAATAGTAACTCCAATGGTGTAACAAATAAAAGATTACTTTATTGAAGTCTTCAATTCCCTAAGCTACAGATACTCATACATCACCTTTTTAATGCACTGCAGACACCAGTGCACCAGAAATAGGAAGAAGAATATTCCTGAAATTCCACTGCAAAAGTATATTAAAAAAACACATGCTGTAAATCCATTTATGAACCTCAATGCATCTTAATGTTCCATCTTTTCAAGTAAAAAATGAGAATCAGTGGGTCAAGCTCCATATTAGTTTTGAACACAGGTTTCAATATAATGTTAGTTAGAGCTAAAAAAATTACTCAATGTCTATAATAAACAGTTTATGATACACCTTGCAATTTTTGTTTTTATCCAAAGTAAAGACCTTCAGAGAATAAGAAGATTTCAAAAAAGCAGACAGCCTCTTGGTCCCCAACATATCTGATTAATCAACAGCACTTCTGCAAAGCTGACTTGTTCCACACAGCTGGGTCATGTAAACCAACCCAGCCAACAGCTGTGAGACAGAACGCATCAAAAATGGAAAAGGGACATTTTAGACAACAGAATCACTGGGTTGGAAGAAACCTTCAAGATCAAGTCCAACCCAGCCCTAACACCTCAACTAAACCATGGCACCCAATGCCACATCCAGGCTTTTTTCAAACACATCCAGGGATGGTGACTCCACTATCTCCCCAGGCAGACCATTCCAGATCTTTATCACTCTTCCAGTAAAAAACTGTTTCCTAGTGTTCAACCTATATTTCCATTTAGTTTTACCTACTCCCTTGCCAGAGGCCCCCTTGGGTCAGTGGTTTAAGGGACCTCAGAGAGACAGCACATGTGGGGACTGTTCCCAACACGATGTGTGTCAAACATCACTGCAGCACTATCAGCTCTGGCTCGTCCTTCTCGAATTTCACCCTGCCTTCTTCAGACCAATTTTTTACACCAATTAGTGTAAAACTAATAAGCATCATTTTTATTTCATCATCCAGGTAATTAAAACATTGAACTGAACCAGATCAAGGACAAACTTAAAGAACATCACTCAACAGCTCTCTATTTTGACAGCTAACCAGTAAGTGGTACACTGAGAAAATGAAGTCACACTGGTTCTTGTGCTGCAGGTTCATACTTTGATAACAGATTTACACAAGTCAAGATATGACATTTTCATCAACCCCAAAGTAAGTGTTGAAAAAGCTGAAGGGGCACTTCAGGTGACACTACATGGGATGAAAATGTCCCACTGCTGTGACTGCATTTATGGTGGGAGAAGAGCAGGATCATCACAGCTAACAGGAATTACCTAAAGGTCTCTTCTGCTTCCCACAGACCAGAGACACAGCTCTCCCCCCAAAAAAGAAGAAATGCCCTTTTTCCTTTCTGAATCTCCCTCACTCTCCACCCCACCCCATTCCCTTTGTGCCCTTTCATTGTTCAGCAGTTTATTACACTAATTATCCTTGGAAAATTAAGCTACAGGAAAGTAAGCCACATTAACAATGGTTTGCAAACTGTGACAAAAGGATTTCCCCATCCACAGCTCGAGTGTTCGTTTCCTTTATGTTGAGAGGGCAGGATGGAAGCATGACTGCAATGTCTGAATGGAAATGTCTGGAGGAAATGCATGGAAATGGACCCAGAGGGAAACTATTTTTCAAGTCTGGAGATGAGGACAATGGGATAAAACTCCTCCCTATAAAGGAAAATGGTTTCATCATTCTCTACCAAGAACTAGAGAGAATAAGAGCCCACAATACTGTGTGAGTATGTAATGAACTCCAACACACCAAGACAACTGTTCCCACTCTGTGGCTCTCTCTGTCACTAATTAGTTCATTATTAATGCACTTCTCAGACCTCACACACAGCCTTCCCTGTGAGCACAGCTCTGAGGGTCAGCACTGCTCCCCCTGGCCAAAAATATGAACAATCCCTGTGCTTCAAAACGCTTCAAGACTTAGAAGCCCACCTCGCAACCAAGAACTCTGCTGGGAAAGTTCTCAGAAACCACCACTTAAAAAAACCCATCAAAACTGAGGTACAGAGCTGGAAAATTCATCATCAACATCCCACCACTACTGTAAGCTAGTCTAGCTCTGAAAGATGACATGCAGAAAGTGGAATCATTAATTTATGTCTAAGAATTACTTAATATCCACATACACGGAAAGAAGACTACTGAATAAAATTTTCAGTTTGTAAATTAGCAAGCCAAGTGATTGACAAATATCTGTACTGTTGTATTCCAAACTCACACAAAGAGATGGAGGTTTCAAATTTTATTTCTAAAACAAGTTTAAAGTAGATCTTACCTCAACAGAGCATCGTGGAGTCACAAAGAACTGATTAAATTCATCAGGGCTGAACTCCCCAAAAATATACTAAAAACAAAAGAGAAGGATCTTTGTTAAAGAACTATTTATATTCAACACAATTAATAAATTCATATTAAAACCTGTTAGGATACTAGAATTCAAAAAGACCCGGGTGCTGGGAGTCAGAAACTCCACCTTGCATCCCAACTCCCATCTTGGTTCCTTCCTACATCATTAGCAAAGAACTTTAATCTCTTGAGGTGTAAGCAAAGCATTTTCCTTCAAATTCGCATTGGAGGTGATCACAAACTGCTCCTCATCCAGTGACCAGTTTAAAACCACCGTGTGAGGTGGAGCTGCATCAGTTCATACAAGCCCCAGGCAAAGGCTGGTTTGCCTTCTAAACCCACCCTTCACAAAAGGAAAAAAACCCAAGAAATCCTCCTCCACAGTTCTGCTAAACTGAGGAGTTACATGAGACTAAGTGTACCTGAGGGCACAAAGAACTGAAACTGCTCAGGTGTAGCAAAATACACCAAAATCATTAATTCTGTTATTCCTGTGCCTGAAACTCTCCATTACAAACCTAAGATAAAACATGTTTCCCCAACATTATCTTCCTGCAGCTTTTCAGATATTTTGCATTTATATACTCTCTGGAAAAAAGTACCTAACAAGACCACAAAGAAAATCACACTAAAATGAGATATTTAACTTACAGAAAACAAAAAATTCCCAATAAAAAGGCCTTAAATTAAAAAGCTGCTGGCATTTCACAGCGTCTGGAAGTTTCTATAAACTTCCACCTCCAGCTGCAATTGACTGAATAGCACCCAAACATTCGGAACAGAGATATTAGGACAGAAAGAAGTTAAAAAGGAGCTGAATAAACTGACAAAACAGACAAAGAGGACTGAAAAGCACCACTCTGGCATGTGGATAAAAGCAGGTCAGCCTGGCCCAGTACATCACAGCCCCCACTCCCATTTATCTCCGTGTTCTCCCAGGGTCATTCTGGACAATTCTTTGCTCTCCTCCACCCTCCCATCAGAAAAGCTTTTTCAGCAGTGTCGAGTCTTGCTCCTGGTAAATCCTTAGCTTGGCTGTATCCAGACACAACAAACCAGAGTGGGAGCTGAGCCAGAGAAAAGAATTCCTAAAATCTGGGAAATCATCTCTTCTGAAGTGCAGGCTGCTTTCACACACTGCACACACAACAACGCAATCACAGGATTTTTTTCCAGACTTTAGGTGGTTTATTCCAATGGAACTTGCTGTTTACATGACTCAAGCCATCTACATTCATAAATTTCAAAGCTTAACTGGAAGCCAAATTCCACAGCAATTACAAACCATGGTTTTCTTACACAAAAAGAGATTTATACAGACACCACTTTTACGTGTGACAGTGTGTGCCCATTTTAATGGCCTTCAGGTTTTTAAAAAACTGTAATGTAATCTGGTTTAGACTACAAACAACTCTAACAGTCAAAACAAACCGGAACATTTGTGATTCAAAGGGTGCAGAACAGTTAAAACATTTAATGCTTCAAAAACTCTTCCCTCAGCCAACTGCTGCCCACCAAGGCAGAATCCAACACTCAAACCCCACAGATCCCTAAATTGTACCGAAGTGGCTTCACAGCTCCTGGCACAGGACTCAGGCTTGGTTTATACTTTCAATATAACCAAGGCATTTTATTCAGTAACATCTGAACTAGAATTTATCATATTCTAAAAACAAGCCTAAGAAAATCACTTGCTGACTCATCACTAAAATGATGTTTTAGGAGGTATTTTTGATGCTGTCATGCAACAGAACAATCATCTCAAGTGTAGTCTATTAAGTTGCATAAATCCAACCCTAATTTCTCTATCTAATAATACAATACAGTCATTTCATTAACCAACATTTTAAAACAAAGTATCACAGGCATAGTACTTCTTCTGAGCTTCTTTTTTATGAGGAAACACAAGACAAAAATTGAACAAAGTGATCACTAATACAATATTAATTAACTGTTTTAAAGGTGTATTCATACAGAGAAATTTGTGTCTATGCAACTCTTCCTCTGCAATTTAAAATAGGACTTTAAATATTTACCAACATCTCATTCTATTCAGACTAAAGCTCAAAAATCCATCCCATTTGGGCTTGAAATAAACAGAATTTGATCTGATTTGCTTTTATTTACCAATGCTTTATGCCGGCATAAAGTCACCAGTTGAAAGATCTCTGCATGATAACTGAGAGAAATAATGTTTCCAAATGAACCTGAGGCCATAGGGCTGATGAGAATAAACCTGCCCAGTCTAACCAACCTCCTCTGCCTCCAGTCAGCCTCACCTCTCCAGAAATAACTTCTGCAAGCTGGACAGAATTTTCTACCCTTTTTGAGACACAACTACACACTCGAGTGAAAAAGAACTGTGATACCACATCCCTTGGCAAGTACAACAATCCCTACCAAAAAAAGGATTCAGAGGGGGAAAAAAATGTATTTTAAGCAATTTGAAAGACACTGTAACTCCCTGCCTGCTGCCCATCCATCCATCCCAAGGAATCAATGTACCTGGCACTCTGCAAGTTACCTGTGTAATACAATACTTGTTTAGCTCTAAAACAGCATCAGCATTACTGCAGTACTTACCCTGCACCATTAATTCAAATTTAGAAGCTTTTCCTGCACCTTAAATGCCCAAGTAACAAGAAGTTTTAAGCAAGAGCAGACTAAGATCTTCTAAAAAGTAGCACACCCTTACAAGAACAACCCCATTATCACCTTGAGCTTTTGGGGTCCTTCTCATTTGCACTCTCAAAATTACTCCGCCTAACCTCAAAATTCTCAAAGTTGCCTTCTTTTCCAAACTGACAAATAAAATCTAATGCTTGGAACTTCAAACATTTCATTAAATTACTTACACAATCTACTCACGATCAGCATTAATTTCTCTCCCACTCTATAAATAACATTTTAACACATGCCAGAGATACATCAGCACATGTTAAAACTCGTTTCAGATTATTTCAATTCCAATTTTAATATTTCCAAGTCTGTAAGAAACACACACCCCCCTTACAACTCCATCAAACTGATGCCTTTAATGCCCAGCTACCCTGCCCCAGGCTGGCTCAATCTCTGATCCTGCACACCATAACACTTCAAGGTCCCAAGCAGGGATAACAGACGGACTTCACAAGCTCCAAGGAAAAGTGGGAGTCAGACACAGACAGCTCAGGGTCAGCCCTGGAGCAGGTGAGAGATTGTGCTGTGCTGGAGATAAGCTGCTTGTCCTGCTCCATCACTGCTGTGCCAGCAACAGCCTCTCACCTGCACCAGCAACTGCACAGCCCTGAGTGAAGGTCGGGCACTGCACGTGAGCACAGAGCTCACCTGGCCCAGGCAGCAACAGCCAGGACTATTCCCATCAGCAACACCAACTCAGGGGATCTGGCAACATACAAACCCAAAATATTAAAAAATATCACCCGTGAAAAGCTGAAGTTTAATTAATAGCTCTACACAAATTTTATTTTAAGACAAAAAAAAATATTCTCTAACACCGTTTAATATTCAATTGCTGATTTCAAAAACTGATTCTGATTTATAGCCTCAGACAAAAATGCAGCTGCTTGAAAATCATGTTAAACAGCCGTCAGCGGTGTCAGTGTTCACTCACAGGAACACATGGATAAAGCTTAGGAGCTCCAGTCTCACACCAAGACTGAATGTGGAAGAAAATCTAAAGAGAACACTGGGAGAAAGTTCTGAAAATTTCCAACTGTAACGATACCCCTAGACTTACTTTTAAAGATACCTAATCCCTAAGAGGCTTAATTCAGTCCCATCTGCCCTCCCTCTCCTTCTCAAACTCTCTCCACAGCCTCTCTAAGAGCTGTCTGTCTGTCCTGGCTCCTGGGAAGGAATCCTCTGGCATTTTTGGGAGCACACATTTCACGCTGCACTGCTCCCTCTCCCTGGATGACTGAGCTCTGCAGAGCCACCACTGACCCCGCATTGAGTGTGCTCAAGGGTCCCTCAGGACACCTCAGCCTGAGGAGCTGCATTTCTGTCATAGGTTAAAAGCAGTATCAGGACAGTATCAAACAGACCCCAACGACCTCCCACTAGCAACTGTATAAAAAACCAGATGGGAAATAATAACCTCCTCTGGGGAAGGCAGGGGTGTGTGGGAAGAATGGGGCTCTGTGGAATTCTTGGAAAGGGGATGACACACAGCTCTACCTCTGCTACCTTTGCACTTCCTCATCAAGGCTACCAAACTTCTTCTTTGGGAGGGATAAACACCTCCAAACCCAAAACACACAGATGGATCTATTCCATTCTGCAATTCTCAGCAGTAACCCAATTTGACCATTTACCAGAGATGTACAGTGTTAAAAAACATACTGAACTTCCCATGATTTAACTAATGTGAGCAAACATACAACAACATAATAAAATGCTTTGCTTACACTGCACAGTCAAGTATTTATGCATTTTCCAGCCAGCATCTTCCATACTGAGGTTCCAAAACCAATCACTTTAAAAAGACAATTACTCACAAGGGCTGCTTTCCACTCTGGTTTTTAAACACTGGTTTCAACACACACAAGTTGTGAATTTTTGGGAGTTTTCAAATGTGAATGTCTTCTTGCAGACATCACATGTATGAGACCAAGGATGAAAATAAAACTAACAATGCTTGAATAAACCTTAAAAATGAGGTCATTTTAGACAGGACATAAGTAAAATCTTTCCCCTCAGACACTGACACTAACAACAACCAGCACATTAATTAAAGAAAAAACTGTAAAATTAAACATACTTTATGCAATGCTAAAATGGTATTTTTTCTCACAAAGCTGCTGGTGACATGCATGTTCTAGTACTTCAGATTTAATTTATTTGCCCAATTTGTACCTATCAAGATTCTGCAATAAATTTTGGGCATTAAATGCAAAATACTGTCATACTCTTGGGACTACAAAAAAATTTCTTCTTTAAAATAACCAGTTAAAACTGTAGTTCTGAACTGCATCCTGTGCGACTGAAGAGAGGATTTAAAAAGAGCTGCATCTTGACTCTCTTCTCCAAGTTAAAATTTTAAGACTAGAATACTATACGAATACTCTGCAAATGAGAATATTCTTAAAGTGTAGCATTTTTGAAATATATTTTTTCTATAATACAAGTTAGGAATACAACACATAATACAAGTTAGGAATATTGAATGTAGAGACTATTAAAGCTGGAACAGTGTTTCCAGCTCACTCCTGAGGCTCTGGCACCAATTTCCATGTTGAGTCTGACATGACGCAAAGAATCAAGTTCCCTGTATTGAATCCCTGCCTCCTAACATTAATTCTCTTTAGAAAAATACTCATGTTAAACACCTTCCTTAGAGCAAATCCCAAATCCCGCTGATTGTCAGTTGCTGGTGTTTCCAGTCACAACAAAACTGGAATCAGTTTCTAACTTAATCTCTCCAATGTTATTACAGCAGTGTAACATCCAGCTGCACTCCAAGAGATTCTACAGCACTTGGAACAAATCATTTCATCAATAACATCCCCTTTACATCTTCAAGACATTATCTGCAGCTAGATTTTAACACAAATTACATAAAATGAATTAAGCAAACAAATCTATCCAAGAAGATTTGTCTTCTACCACTCAGGAATGAAAGTAGAAGTACTTATATATTTGTGTAATATCTCTGATCACTAAGCAGCACCTTAACTATGCAGATAAAAGCAGCAGCAATAGAACTAATTCCAAGGAGTGGGGGAAAAGATCCCAAAGGGTTAAAATACCTGACCTGCAAGCTCTACCCATGCTGACTGGTTTTTGCTGTGGTCTCCCTATCCACCTGAAAAAGAAATGCTCATGTTACCCCACTGCCTGTAATGAAATCTCCACTGGTGTTCCTGCCTAGCACCACGAAGGCTGTCCTGGAGGAATAAAAGGAGGGTGAGTACGTGTTCCACAGCTGCTTGTCCTAGAAAAACGGGTAGAAATAGCACTGCTGCTGCATCATCATCCTGGGATCACCTGTGCTACAGGAGAGCCAGGAAAAGTGTCAACTTTGGCTTTCAGAAAGCATTAACGTGGCTTTCATCCACCACCCAACAGCTTCAGATCTTCAGTCAAATTAGTTTAAGCTGCAAATACTCCCACTTCAACTGCTTTTCCATAAAGGAGTTAAAAATGCAGTTTTTATAGCTGGATTATTCCTTGCCACCACTAAATGTCTAAGCAGAAGGCCCAAACAAGTCAAACTAGTTCACATTTGAACTGAAATGATGAAATAGCTGATGTACACCCTAAGCTATACTTATATATATTATATATATATATAATCTTGCCCACTGAGTTACTCCTACAAAGTGGAATTACTCTTACAGCTCTGGGATAGGCTGCAGCAGAGCAGGAAAAGGAAGCATTCAGACAGAAGTGTGTTTTCTGGCAAGGAAAAAAGGGCACATGCATATGACTGCACTCGGGTTTTATTAGCAGAGAAAACACTCTCCCATTAGTCATCCCTGCAGCAAACAAGGCATTGCTTCCTCACCCTTTACTTCTATCCCAGTTTCTCAAGCTTTTTTATGGAAAATGCAGGAAAAAGCAGCCTTCCCACAGGCTGTCCTTTCCTCTGAGCTGAAATTCATCAAGTCTTACTACACAGATGATTACTTAACTGGAGACAAGGTTTTACAAACTAATACATCTCAAGAAACTTATTACTAAATGCTCTAAAAAGCATGGACAAATTGTGAAACTGAAAAACAGGTTTGCTGTACGGTCTTTTTTTAGATTTTGAATTTGCAACCAGCATCCCATAACCAGGAACCATGAAAACCACTGGCCATGTATTTACAGTTGTACCACAGCCTATATAGTATTTTAGGCAAAGCATATGTCAATATACCCTCTTTACAAAAAAATGAAGTCGACTTTTATAAACACAAACATATGCAAATGAAGCCACACTTGAAGGTGGAGCAGTTGCATATTAAAACTTTTAACAGCTGAAAATGCAACAAATCACGAGCAAACTCTCAGTGAAGCTGCCAGTCCTTTATCATTAGCCTGCAGCTCAAAACTAGAACATTAACACGTCTCCACAGTGCCTGGAGAAAGATCAGAGCTAGGTAAATGTAGGTCACCTAAGCCCATGAGTCAGTGCAACTCCACCTGCCCACCATTTAAGCTATCAAAGGCTCAAAAATATAGTGCATGATCAAACCTTTCCTTTTTTCCCCCCCAATTCAGGGTTTTTTTCGATGTTATTATAGAAATCTTACAGCTGAAGAAAGCTACAGATTTTCTACACGTTTCACATAAATTAACGTGGAGGTTTTATTCCTTCAGGGGAAAAAAAAAATTATCATCCTCAAAAAGTCATTTTTTGTCAGAGGAAAAGGCAGATCTGTGGCTAGTAAGGAAGCACAGTTGTGACTGCCACAATACTGGAAGGACAGGTTTCATGACCAAGTGACCCCTTACAGCCTGATGTAATTAAGGGAGCACAACGTGGATCTCCACAGTTTATCCTGAATATTGTAACTCAAATACTCACAAAAGCAGAGCAGATTGCATTCTTTTTATCAATTATATAACGTACTTCAAATCAAAGAAACAAACTGAACAATAACCACAGAAAATCCTGCCAAAAGACCAGCCAATTTCTTACACCCAAACAAGTTCTGTTTATGTATGCTTCTCATTCTGTTTCAAATAATGAGGTGCCTGTTGGCACTCCTCTATTTCAAACAGCAGCTGCCACAAAGTGCATTCAGCCCAAGGAAGTTGTCTATAAAATGGTCAGTGTAGTTAGCAGGGAGGAGAAAAAGGGAGTGGAAGAGTAAAACCCAACCCATGCCACACAGACACCACTGCGCTGCTGAGCGAGCTGTTCCAGAAAGACTCCTTATCTTCCCATGTCCAGGACTGCACCAGAAGAAAATCTCTGCTGCTTCACGTTTCAGATTTTCCCCAGCTGATATTTTGCTGTTCCACAAAACAACAAAGAAAAAGCCCATCAAAACAGGTACTTCTTATTTTGTAAAGAATCACAGCATAAGGAGGCCAATGCAACTGTAGCACTCGTACATGATCATAAAGCAATGGCCCCTGACAGGAGAACTGTACCCACATTTATATATAACTTTTAATTTGCATCCTGTGGCACATCATCAAGTGCTCTTGATGAGAAAACACCTTCCCTGCACCTTCCCCTGGCACCCAAGGTAGAACACACATTACAAACAAGAGCCGCAATGAAGAGCGGGCATTTGGGGACTACAGCAGGAATATCTGGGAAGTGCATTCCAGGCAAGAGGGAGAGCGAGGTAACTGAATTCTGAGAGGTGATTACATCAACTCTTGGCTCTTTGGAGAGTCAAAAAAGGAATTTCTGACACCTTTCCACCACCACTACAAACCCACAGAACATCTGCCTGTGATAAAGAGAAGTAGTAACATTTTCCTATCTGTTTTCTTGCTATGTTAAATCTAAACACAAGCCAAACAAAAATACTTTCCTATCATAATTTCCAAGCTGGCAGTCCTCACAAATATCAGTTGAAAAAGAAATACCTCCCAAATGGGGAGACTGGTCCTCCCTCAGTTCTGAATTCGAGCACAGTGGTTGGTAAAACACTCTGGCCAAGGCTGTATCTCTTCACACCCTCTGAAAGTTTGAAAACACCAGCTCCAGGCTGGCTGCTCATAACTCAGCAAACACATTTACTTCAAGCTCTGCAGGCTCCTCTTGCACTGAACTTGCTACTGAGTCTATGTGCAAATTGGAAACTCTCCCTATAATGAAGAACAAAAATAATTAAGACTTGCATTATTCTGATTTACTACTGTGTGATAAGCTCTGAGCAGAGAGAAGCTGGAACATGAAGTTCCTCAAGAACACAGCCAGTTTAACTACTCTTTTATTACAGGTGGGGCAGGCAAAACAATCCCTTAGTAATTTTATCTAATACTTCCCAGCAGAAAACCCTTAGTGTTGGCCCCTCTTTTTTCTCTGCCAAACTAAAATCATTAGGGCTGCAATCTTCAGTGCCAGACACATTCAGTGGGATGAAGTTCTAAGAACACAGTGGTAAAAATCAGTTCTGCATCTGGAGAACACTGCTTGGGCCACGTTAAATAGCAAATTGCCTTAGAATACCTCACAGCTGTCCACTTAAGTTCCAGGCACACTCCATAAATCCACCTTTTTCTGTGGTTTACAAAATCTTTATTTAGCAGATACTCCAGAAGCTAAGATCCTGAAGGATTGTTTTCGACCAGCTTCTCTCAGTTGCTCAAGGTGGAAAACCAGCACATGCATCTTTCCTGCCATCTCCAGAGTGTGCAGTATCCAGGAGGCAGCACATTCCTCCCCTGGCCAGGCAGGATGCTCCGGGCTGCAGGAACAAAGCCTGGCTTTCCTGGAATGGCTTCCAGCTCAGAAAGAGTTGCAGAGCTGCTTGGCACTGTCCTGCCACAGCAAAGCCTTTCTTCTCTTCTTGCTACATCTGAATTTACCTCACAGGCTGCTTTTATCCTTCAAATCCATGGTTTAAAGAAGTAAAACTAACAGATCTAGACTTGGATAAGGTTATTAAGAAGAAA
Organism: Irena cyanogastra; assembly: GCA_013397155.1. Classification (NCBI taxonomy): domain Eukaryota; kingdom Metazoa; phylum Chordata; class Aves; order Passeriformes; family Irenidae; genus Irena; species Irena cyanogastra. The sequence goes on along the minus strand of VWZV01013381.1, from coordinate 10,034 downwards.
AAATTAGAACTAGAGCTCTAGGAGTAAAAAGTGCAAGAGTGAGTTTTAAGAAAAGAAACAGATTAAATATGGTCACGTTGTAAGTAGCTCAAAAATATCACAACTGGCTTGATGAGGCCAAAGATGAGGAACAAGAGTTAGATGAAGAGCTGACAGAAGATCTGAAGTTATTGGTAGAGACAGCAAAGGAGAAAAAAAAGAATTGAGAACAGATTTTGTGCCTGCCAGACCACTCTCCCTTCCAAAAGCTGAACTATCACCCAAAATTCTGGAGTCAGGTAATCCTTCTACTGCTGTGAGGAATCTCTTTAATTCAGTTCCAGCAGTTTGTATCTCACACTCCCTCTCCTGTGAGCTGCTTCATGTGCTCAGACAGTGAGTGCCCTTTTCCATGCAGGTGAAGGTGCCATCCTTGCAGATGCAGCAGCCAATATTCAGATGGCAACCTATTATTTTAAATATGGAAATTACACTAAAAATTATGCTTCTAAAATACAGCAATCAAAAGCAAAGCTGCACAAAAATTCAGACTGCTTGTGTCTTCATTAGATTCCCACTAGTCTGTGTATGTTTGATATTTTCTTTGCTTATTTCCACTATTCTCATCTTCACAGAGGACAAATCTCTCAAAGGATCAATACAGACTCATCCAAGAGAACCATTCCACCCTGGGCAGTGAGGAGATTGCTGCTCCTATTTGTCAAGCAAGCTGGAAAACACACTGGAATATAAAGAAAAGTGGGAAAAGAATGCATAGCCTCTGAATTACTGCAGCTAAACACTGTGGAAAATGAAAACCTCTCTCTAACAGCACCTCAGCAAACAAGTCACCCACACAATGCTTTTCACAAGCAATTACTCAGGGCAGGATTTAGGATGGCTAAGATTAGGTGAGGCAAAAATTAGCTATCTGGACTCCATCCTGACAAGGAACACAGATTAACACTTTTGGAAAGCAGCTAAGCCCACCTGCCCAGGACTTACATGCCTCTTTTGATGGCCTAACTTCACATCTCAAATTTTTGAGGAGCTCAATGCTTAGAACATTTTGCTGGATTGACAATCTCATCTCTTCTACACAGGCTGAATGATCAGTGAGGTGATTACTATCAAATTGAGAAAAAATTATCCAGATGATTTTTTAATTTATTTTTTCCACTGGTGGAAGGAATGTTAAAGAAGTAAGGAACCAGTGTCAAGCAAAACATACAAGTGGCCAGGAACAATGAAGAATGAGACTTTCCCCTCTGCGAGTTATGACCTGCCAAAAATGGGTTATCTCACAGAGAAACAGCCAAAAATAAACCAGAGAATACATGAAAAACGCAATGATTGGTAAATGACTCATGGGGATCACTGAAATGAAACACAACTACCACTACAGAATAAAGTCTCCAATATTTTAAGTTCTGTATCAGCTGAAGTTTGAGTTCTGCAGAGGTTCTTGCTGTGTTTTCTCCTGAAGGAACTCCAACCCCTTCCAGGACCTCACCAGGTGACACACATGGATGTGGGATGTCCCATGAGGACACCATCCCACGTTCTCATACCCAGGATATTCTCAGCCATCCAGCTCCTCTATCAGCCCAGCACGTGGCAGGCGGAAACCTGTGAGGATCTGGCAAAGCCTGTGACAGCAGCTTTGTATTTTGAAGGGGTTTGCAAGTTAAAATGAAAATTGGGACACCACACAATATGCCACTGCCTCCCGAGATAGTTTTAAGTATCTGCAAAACAATTTTATGTAGATGCAACATAGCTGTTAAAACAAATGCACAGATTAATACACTGCTGCCACCAAACCCCAAACAGTAAGCATACTAAACACTCCTATTTTTAAGTCACAGCATTAAAAATTGGGTATGAGTATGGCAAGAGATATACTGCAAGAAAAAAAGAAGTCTTAAAATTGTCAAAGTAGCTCATTTCAAAAGACTACCACTGATAATGCTGCTACTCTGTCTTTCCTTGTACAACATCTTCTGTCAGCATTCAGAATTCTTTTGCAGTTATAAATGAACAGAATGCACAAAACAGCACTCCAGATATTTCCTAACACATTTACAGTTTCAAAGATACTAAATTCTTTTGCTTTCTGAAGGTAAAAAAGCGATTAAACCAGAATATACTGACACACAGATAAAGCCCCCAGTGCTCAGAGACCAGAGTACACTCCCAGCTCGTGTAGCCTCCATGCAGGCAGGGGTTGAGTCACCACCTCCTCGGCCTGCTCATGCAGGCAGCTCAGAACGGGAATCTCGACAGCCAGCAGGAGCACAGGCAGCTCTGCTCTGGCTCTTCGGCTGCCTCAGTGCAGGGAGAGGCAGGAGCAGCTCATGTGCAGTAGGAGTGCTCTCACCCCCAGCTCCACCAGCTCATATGCAGCTCCAGCACCGCCTGCCCTCCTCTCCCTCATCCATCCATGGCTTTGCAGACCCCACAGAAGTACTATCAAATTCTCAATTCCCACAAGGCAGACAAGGTTGAGCAACAGTGATGAAACCACAGCCTCAACCCTCACACTTCAGCACACTCTGAACCTGTAAGACTTTCTACTTTCAAACAACTTCAGCTTAGGCAGTTTTTGGAAGAACATGCTTCTCATGGGTCTGTTCATTGCCTCCTTTGGTACTGAATCCCATTAAGAGACCTTACAAATCATAATGACATTTGATAAAGCAATGAATTACACAAGTGTTCAAAATGGTTGTCTTGCAAATAAGACAGAAAACACAAACTGAACTAGAAAATACAAACTGATTCAAGTTTCACAGTAGTGATGTCGGCCATTATCAAATATTGCTGGCTACTCAGTAAACACACTGGATGTGTTGGACACTCAGACCTGCCAATAAGGAGTTGTTCACTAATCATAAGTGTTTTTTATTTCAAGCTGTCACAAAATAAATTTAGAGCACAGACTCTCAAAATTGATTTGCATACCAAATGGCTAAAAAACACCTTAGCTCTTAGCTTCTCTTTTCCAACTATAAAAATCCATGAGGAATTCAGACCAACTACGAAATCACACTACCATGAAAATACACAGGCTACCCAGCTCAGCCCCACTGGAGCACTGCTGCCGGGCAGGAGGGACCCCTCTGAGCCCCTGGTACTCACCACTGCCAGCAGCACAAAGCAATGGGAAAAAAACTGTGCACAACTGCCCTACCACACCACTGCAGGGTTCAGCACTGATGGGAACTTGGGAAAATCTCTATTTCAAGGACGGGACGACATCAAATCAGAAAATCATATCAGCCTTAATGTGACACTCATTAGTGCCAAGTGTAATACACGTCCATTGCCGTTATCCTCTCCGATTCAGGAAACTCAGCTCTGGCAACACCTGGAACACCATGGCAGCATCTGCCACCTGGGCTCACAGCAACAAAAGTGACCACACAATTCAGTGGCCACCACAATTCAGCACTATGGCTGGACTATGGTGAAGTTCAAGAGACTGAGACCATGAACCTGTTGACAAAATAAATTCAACAGCTTTATTTCTTCTGCTCTGAAAGCTGACTGCTCCTCTTTCACACTTCTGATTCCGCTGCACTTATATTTTCTGTTGCTTGCAATGCCAGGATTACAATTTTATGTATTTCATTCTTGCCTGCTCTGAAAGCACACCGACTGCATAAACCCTTTTCTTGTTGTTCTTTCAAGTTCTGTTAGGGAGTTCTCACTGTGTGTGATGAAATGTGGAAGTCTAAACTTCTTGTTAAGGGCAATGGTCTATGGTCTCAGCCCTTAACTGAGAAGAAAGTGAGTACTGCCTAAGTAAGTTGAAATTGCCTCAGTAAGGCGTCTTTGACTTTTTTCCAACTTTGTATCAACTAACTACAGCGCTCCACAGATATTTTCAAACTGTTGTGGTTTTGGTTTTGTATCCCAAAGACAGCAGCAGAACAGAAAGTGAGGTTTTCCATGCTGTAAGGACACCAGAGTGCTATTTCTTACTTTCTTTGGTCAGGTAGCTATTATTAGAACCCATAAGATTTAATGGAGACTGGAACTCAAGAGAACTTGATTCTTTTTGCAATTCAGCTGTTACCTGTGCTGACAATGACTCTTTTTCTTTCTGCTTGACCTCCTTCTCCTTTTTACCCTATCTACTCATATTCAAAATGACAAGGCCATCACACACTATGTACCAGCCTCATTTTGAACTGAATACCCTCCCTAAGTAACATGGGCCAAAACCATTATTTGAATACAACTAATCTAATTGCCTGCCTCTACCACTAAACAAATTAACTGAACTTTTTCCACTTCCCTCTCCATCCAGCCTAATGCTTGCACCAAGAATTCAAGAGATTATCAGTATCTTATCTATTTGAACAGGTTGCTATAGTACCTACAAAGACATCCCACTCCAACAAAACATTTTCAGACCAGAAGCCTTCACTTCTTTGTATGAATGATACACGACTTCTGTATTTCCAGTTACAGTGGCAAATCCATTGCCAGCCTGCAACATTCATGGGGGAAAATGAGGCAGGAAATCTGTGAATCACTACAGCAGACTCTAAATGTTGTATGAAAAAACATGCCCAGTGCACTGAGGGAATAACTCAGCTATTTCTGCTGGTCTGTTCAGTGGAGTTCAAACAAAATAAGAAGTCTTTCATACACAGAATTCTTTGAAGAAAACCTACTTTTCTGCATGTTTTTTTTAAATGCATCTTTTCACACAGCCTTTAGAGACATGCTCTTCTTCACAGCTTCTTACAGATCGTGCATTTTTCTCTTCCACCTCAAAGCTGAGCCTCACTTGGGGTATTTACTTTTTTAACAAAGTAAAAAAATTTCAGATCCCTTAAGTGGTTTTCCAGTTTGTGTTAACATTACCCTCGATGGCAGCTCATCTATATCCCTTTCTTTCCTACTATAATTCCAATGCAAATAACACACAGTGCTTCTTTTAAAGCTTCCATCCATGATACGAATTCAGATACAATACTACAAGCGGCAAATTCCCCAAAGTGCTCCTGCACATTTCTCTCCTACGGCACTGACACCGGCGCCTACCCCAGAATCTCAACAAGCCTTTCTTGATTTGAAGAACAGATGTTTTTCTCACAAGGTGTATGATTCAAAGAAGCCTTACACAAACACTTTGTTAGGGTTACTGTGATTTAATCTTCCTCCTGCCTAACTACAGGTGAAGAAAAACAGATCTTGTAGCACACACTGAAGATCAATAAATTGTATGCTGTCAAACAAGGAGAAAAATTTCTTACACATATTTAAAATATCAGGAACATCTGGAAATAAATTAGGTATTAGAGAGTCAAATACAGAATGAAAAGACTAATGTACTTCAAAGTTTTACTCTAGTAAAGCATTAATGAATATATTAACATGAGCACTAAAAAAAAACAGAATCCTTTTAAGTGTTTTAAAAATAACACAGCCCCATAATTGGAAATACTTAAAACACAGTCTTAAATATCTATGTTACAATTTCATAAAACAAGAATAGGGTTCAGAATCCCCATTTTAAAATATCAGACTATTCTATTATGGAATGTCTGAATATACAAACACACACACATGTACACACACACAGTTTTTTCACCATGAAGCATAACCCTTTGTTCCCTAATCCCCAGTTGTATGTTTAATGATCACACATAAAACACTTCCATCAAAAAGAAAAACCGCAGTTCCAGCATGTTTAATTCTTTGGAAATGAACATCTACATTGCTGAAATGGCATTAGAGTGACAAATGACTATAATCCAATGGCCCAAGGCCAGCAACTTCTATTATAACAGATTTGGCAGTTTTGTACGACACAGCATGTTGTGTGTCGATCACTAAACAGAAACGAGACTACTCAGTTTACCTATAAACAAAACCCCACTTAACTTTACAAGTATTTTAACAGCTACATGAATGGAAAGACCAGTATGTCTGAGCAGAAACTGCCTACAGAAAATGGATTTATTAATAGGTAAACGGCTGGATCCATTCTAAGAAGTCTCCAGCTCAGTGCTATAGTCTAGAATGCACAGAATAAATAGCAGTGATTCACAAAACCTGTGGGTTTTAGCATATTTGCATGCTGCCATATAGTTCCAAATTTAAGTTCTATGTCAGTTTTCCCAGACTTCCTTTTTTTAAGTCAACCAACCCACATTCACCCACTTTACTCTGTGTGGATTCACCATTCACATTTTAGAAAGGCAAATGATCCCTTCTAGCTACTGAAACTTCCCAGCTTCAGCTGCAGCCTCAATTCCCAAGATCACGGACACCTGGAATAACTGCTCACTCCACCGGCAAAAAAGGAACCCAGACCCTTCCGAGCAATGAAGAAAAAGTGGGGAGAGACAAATCCAGCTTCTTCAGCCCTCTAAAACACAGGACAGCAACTGAGCAGCTGCAGCAAGATGGGGCACTTGCACACCTCCCTCCAAGTCCACTCCCCAGCAGCCCTTTCCCTTGGCCACCTTTTATTTTGTGTTCAGGGTATCCCCCATATCTTCAGTGGATTTCACAAACCTGACACAATCTAACTGCCCCGTCCCCAGACGTTTCTTTCTGCCCATGAGGACACTCTAGCATTACACATACGTGCACAAGAAACTCATCCAGCTGCATAACAACCATTTTTTGGACGTTATTTTCGAGACATCGATTTCCTAACCACCACAAACATCAAGCAAGACACTGCAAAGGCAGCACAGCACAAATGCCTGCAGGCTGCTGCTTTCTTTTTTTTTTTTTTTTTGTCTTCTAGAAAGAGTCCTGGCTTAAGGAAACATCAAACTACACCCTGCCAGGGAGCAGCCCTCCAAGCTGGCCATAAAAGAGGCAGTTTGCAGTGCAGTGTTTCAGGGAGTCAGGTTGCATGCCATGTTCCGAGTTCCAGTTCTTCTGGTTGCCAGGCCAGACACAACCTGGGTGAGGATGAGCAGCTCAGGAGCTTGCTCAGCTTTTTTTCTCAGCTCAAACTCACCTGGTTTTCACTTCAGCTGGGTTTGGGGCCAACGTGGTACATTTAAAATGGCACTGAGTTCATTTGACACCACAGTAATGGTGAAAGAACAAAACAAGCATAAATGATTCATTCTGCTATGGTATCCTTTCTTCTGCTTAACTTGTTTTCACAGGATTTACAAATGATGCCTCTGTATTAATTCTCTCTATGAAAAACAATAGAAAAAGTGGCTAAAACAACTGTTTATGCAGTTCCTACAGTTTTATTCTTTCCAAACAGGGAAATAGTTTTTAAGTTATCTTTCTTTTTTTTTTTTTTAAGAGATTTTTAGATGCCCTTGATGACAAGTGGTTTTAACTAGATCAGCTTAACATCTTTAGTGTCATGGAGCAACACAGCAGGTTTACTTGTAGCTCACCTTAAAAAAAGGACAGATTGTGAATACAGCCAGCACACACCCAGCAGGCCGACAGCAACACTTAAACCTCTCATGAGATGGTTATGAAATAGTGACATGGAATAGAGGCACAAGCCAGCAGCAGTATCTGAACCGTGCTATCAAACGTTCCTGTGCTTGCTGAGCTGGCCACCCAAAATCAATGTCCCCTTGGAAATATTCGATGTGATGGTGTTTCGGGAGCCATTTGTCACAATGTGCACACTGACTGATGAAATATTTCTGCCCACTATTCCATGAATCCATCCGTTGGCAGAAATCTGACTCTGCATTTTAGCTGGAGGAGCACCAGGATTTTCTTGAGGATGTTTTCTCCCCTGTGTGACAAAAAATGCCTCAATTTGGTACACCCAAATTAGAGCTATGGAAGAAGAACACGCTTTTGTCTACTTCTGTATCATGACATGAACATAATGACTCAATAATCTTATTTATATCTTGTACTCAGAACAGGCAACTTTTATCAAAACTTTCTTATTTTTTCTACTGATCTGCAACACTACCATCCTAAAACAAAAAGGAAACACCTACACGTAAAACTGCATCCCTGAACTTATCTTCAGGCTTTTCATCCCAAAGGCACCAAAACACTGTTACCTTAATTCAGCATCACAGCACTGTTCTGGAAGATGTACTCACATAAATCCCAGAGTGCATCTCAAGAAACTGGTTAAATATGAAAAAACCCAAAAAACAGGTTGTGTTTAGTAACATGAACAAAGCATTAGCCAAACAGTATCTTACAAATGGGCTTCCAAAATATGTATGTTCCACATTATATACAAACTACATAATACAAATAATATATTACAACTTCAGACCTAAAAATCCATCTTTACCTACAGAACGAGATGATTTAAAATAGTCAATGCTCAAGTTGCTACTAAAGATGAATTTACAGCCCAGTTTGAATTCCAGCTATGGAGCACTTCACAATAAACTATTTGTTTTTAAGTACACCAACATAATCATTTACAGACCAAAACATGTCCTTAACTCCTCTAAATCATGAAAAAAGCTGCATTTTAAACCCCAAACTTATCAAACTGACCCACATGCATTGCTGAGGGGGGAGAAAGCAGGGNTTTTTTTTTGTTTTTAAGTACACCAACATAATCATTTACAGACCAAAACATGTCCTTAACTCCTCTAAATCATGAAAAAAGCTGCATTTTAAACCCCAAACTTATCAAACTGACCCACATGCATTGCTGAGGGGGGAGAAAGCAGGGGGTGAACAACTCTTGAGCTGGACACTGAATCCTTCTGATGTATCTGCATTCCAAAAATCCTTCACTGGGACAGTAGAAAAGATAAGTGAGTTTCCTTCACTGTGAAATAAAACTTGAAGGACACAAAATTTTAAAATTAGTCTTAAATTTCAAACAAACTCCAGACATAGCTGCCTTAAGAACACCCACACTAACAACAGCACTCATGCTTTTATCTCAAACATAAATATATCAAGCAGGACAAGAAATGTCGGTATAGTTTTCACCAATTACGACCTTTTTTTAATGGAAAAATCAGTGCCAGTGCCACCAGTGCACAACTTCATTTAATGAGTAACTTAACTTCATCGAGAAAAAAAAAAAACAAAACCCACAGAACTCATAATAAAGCATCACCCTGTTCGAAATGACTTACATTTCATGAAACATGCTTTCTATGGTGGAAGATACGGATCCTTAACAAAATTACGTTTAACGCCACCACAGTTTTCTAAACTTTATTATTAGCTAAACAATGAAGTTCCTCTAAGTCTTGCAAATAAAACACTCCAGAGCTCCACACGCTTTTCCTGACACTCCTGCTTTCAAGCAATTTGGGAGAAAAACCTTAAGGGAAAGAAACAGCGAAGCGAACCCATTCAATCATTCGCTCTAAGCACACACTGGATTAGCCCAGGAACCGAGCTGTAAACTTCCAGCGAAAAACCACCACGACTGCAGTTTTTTTTCCACTCGGTGCACAAATCTCCGGGCTGGTTCAGCCACTGGGATCCAGGGAATCCGCACACGCATCCCCGTGCACGGCGATCTTGCAACACTCAGCCCTTTGCACCCCGATGCGCCGGGGTTTATCGAGTGTTTGGGCGGGGGGGAGGGGGGAGGATTAGTTTACAAATCTCCTTATTCCCTACTCGTTATAGAATCGTTTCTGCCTCTCCCCGCCGCTCCAAAAAATAAAAAAGAGCAGCCGCAGCGATGGGCTCTGTCCGAGCCACCCTCGGGCGGGGGCTCAGCGTCGGCACCCCCCACCCCGGGCCCCGGCGTGGCGACACCGACACCGGCGCGGGGCCGACCCCCCGCACTCCGGACCCCTCCGGGATGGGAATTCCGCCCCAGGAGCGCCGGATCCGCCGTCCCCGCGGGCAGCGAGGCCGCCCCACCGCCCTCGGCACATTCAATGAACGTGCACAATCACCCTGGGCCTACTCCCGGCCACCACGCCCCCCCCCCCATCCCGGGGCCCACCCGCCGCCGGGAGCCCGGCAGGGTCCGGGCGCGGTGTCGCAGGGGTGTCCGCGGGCCCGGACGGTACCTGCGCGCCGTGCAGGGCCATGGCGCCCCGCGTCCCCGGGGAGCTCGGCGGTCCCGGCCCCTCACGCCGCCGCCCCCG
>VWZV01013380.1:19000-49992 GCA_013397155.1 Irena cyanogastra | reverse complement strand
GTTTGTGGGTTAATTTTCCTAACCCAAAAAGGGGCAGGAGCAGTGGGAGCAGCTTCCTGGCCACCCCAGATGGACCCGGCTCATCCTCTGCCAGCTCAAGTTCTCCAGCACCTCGGGATGGGGGTGTGGTGAAGCCTGTAGAAATGCCTTTTCCTTCACCTAATTTATGTATTCAGCTCATGATTCCATATCAAAAGGCTACAGAAGGCCAACTGTAACATTTAATTAATATTTCCCATCTGCTTTTTAGCACCGCTTTAATTACAAATGGTTAATTTAGTCACGGGGTAAGTGGATCACAGACAGGGAGTGGCCAGAGCTGGCACAGCCAAGGAGCCATGCCAGGATCTGCTCCCAGGGAGTGGCCAGAGCTGGTGCAGCCAAAGAGCCATGCCAGGATCTGCTCCCAGGAAGTGGCCAGAGCTGGCACAGCCAAAGAGCCATGCCAGGATCTGCTCCCAGGGAGGCCCAGCCGGGCAGGATCCCCCCGTGCTGCACCAGCAGCCTTGCCCAGGGCTCAGGGGCAGGTGGGACACCTGGAACTTGCCAAAGCCACTGGAGATAAAACGAGCCTCCCCAAGGCCTCGGGAAGGGCTGTGGAGAAGCCAGGCAGGGTTTGCACAACTTCCTGAGCGCTGGTGCCCACGGAGAGCCGCTGCAGCCCGCGGGGCCGGCAGGTGCTCCTGGCTGAGCTGTCTCCAGGCAAACCGGCTGCAAAAGTGACTCAAAGTGAAATTCAAAAGCTGCTTACAGCTCCGGCATCCTTGGGTTTTGCTTCCTTCCCGCTCCCTCTGAAATACTTCCTTTTGATATTTTAATTTCTTTTGGGCTGACTTTAAGGAAGAACGTTGGGTTGAAACAGATGGTTGTCAGCAAACCAATGCCTGCGACGCACAATTGAGAATTAGCTACAAAAACCCAAAACTTGGCACCAGCCGAATCCTCTTGATATAATTGTCAAAAGAAATCTGGCTTGGAAAAAAATTTTGAATAATATTTTCAAAATTCAAATGGCTGAAACTTTAAACAAACAAAATACACTTTATTTGAGTGTGTGCAAGTGGCAATGACAAACATCCAAAGGTCATTCCCAAAAGATCCCACATGGCCCACAGAACTCCTGCTCGAGGTTCTTTCACCCCGGGTCAGCTGCTGAACAGCAGGACGTGGTGTGCAAGGATCTGCCTTCAGCAGGAGAATTTTAACGAGTCCCTTCTCACCATTCCTTCTCTCCAGGGCTGTGGTCAGCCCACCTCCCTGGCACCGAGTGCCACCAGGACCTGCTGGCTGCCTTGGGGACATCGAACTGGCCAAGGGGACGGCCCCGAGCAGTCCCCCTTTACCCTTCAACACAAAACTGCTCATTGGTGGCTTTATTAAAAGCCTCTCTCCTGCCTGCATTTTTCAGAGAGAATTTGTTTGCTTCGGCAGGAATCTCCTGTGTGGCCCTGTTAGGCTTGTTGAGAAGACCCAAAGTCAGTAAATTGCAGATACTCCTGTGAGAGGGCACAGGGTCTTCTCTCAGCACCGATGTGTCCCAGGCTGAACCTTTTGCTCTTTTGATCTTCAGCCATTAGCATTTCCTTATGGATGAGGAGATGGTTTCACATGAATCCAGTGTGAATTTATTCCAGGCTGAGAAAATAATTACAGATGAAAAGTGTGAGCACAGAAAAAAAAAAAAAAAGAAAATAAGAAGTAAGTTTCTCATCTGGGTTCCCTTAGCCATTTGAATAGGATATTTTATTTAAAAAAAAATATTAAAAAAAAAGAAAACAATTAAACAAAAAACCCCAACCCATTGTCCCAGGAGAGAGCTGGGAGGGAGTGAGAAAGGGGCTCAGCATCACTGACACACATGGCCAAAGCTGCCCTGGAAGGACGCCAGGTCTGGAGCTTGAGGGAGAGGGGAGAAGCTGGGAGCAGGGAACCAGGACATCGTTCCTGTCCCCAGCCCTGCTGCCCAGCGCTGCCCGAGGGGCCGAGTGGCCGAACAGCCCTCAGCAGGTGCAGATGCCTTCGTGAAAGATTCACGGGATGTGTCTGTGACACCACCACTGAGGTCATTCTTGGGTAAATCGCTCCAATCGCCACCTAATTGTCACAGCTCCCCGTGTCTGACAGCGCTCCTGATTTGGAGCTCACGATGCCCTCCGTTGTCCCCGGTGCCTAACTGGCAGGCAGAGGCCATTCATCACGGGTGACACGGGTGTGCAACGAGGTCCGGGTGATCCATCACTGCTCGGCTCCTCGCAGGGACCTCCACGGCACCGGCAGAAGGGCTGGGCAATGCCCACGGGCTGGGCTGGGCTGGGCACACGGACTGGGCTGGGCTGGGCAGTGCCCCTGGGCTGGGCTGGGCACACGGACTGGGCTGGGCTGGGCAGGGCCCCTGGGCTGGGCTGGGCACACGGACAGGGCTGGGCACACGGACAGGGCTGGGCACACGGACTGAGCACATGGACTGGGCTGGGCTGGGCAGTGTCCCTGGACTGGGCTGGGCACACGGACTGGGCTGGGCTGGGCACATGGGCAGTGCACACAGACTGGGCACACAGACTGAGCACATGGACTGGGCTGGGCACACGGACTGGGCTGGGCACACGGACTGAGCACACGGACTGGGCTGGGCACATGGACTGGGCTGGGCACACGGACTGGGCTGGGCACATGGACTGAGCACATGGACTGGGCAGTGCCCACAACCTGCAGTGGCAGGGGTGGAGCTCCCAGACGGGGTTCATGGGTGATGAACACGACTCAGGCTTTCAGAGCCATGGTGGGCACACGCCAGGGCTCCTCTGCTCTGGTTCTGAGGTGGCAGACCGCTCCTCACAGGGCGCCTCAAAACGCAGGTTTGGGTTTCCTGGCTCTGCCTCACACCCTCGTAAATTCTCGCCCCCGCCGTGTTCCTGGCATTGCCTCATCCTGCTGGCACATTTCTCATGTTCCCACCCCTACACGGCGGGCAGGGCTCCCCACCAGCCCCCGTGGCTGCTGGCTGTGGCTGACCCCCAGGAGCACTCGCTGATGAATGTCCTCTGCAAGGCAGGATTGCGATAAGGCGGAGTCCCTATGGCAACTTGCTAGGGACACGCCCAAGAGCGATGACTTCCTTGGCCTGATTGCATTTTTTGATCATTTAACTGCTTTTAATCCATTTAATTTCTGAGGCATTACTGGGTATAAGGCAATTTTTCAAAGTTTCTGGGGCAGTGAATCAAATTATGTTAGGAAACCTTTTTTATGGCAGTTCCCTTCAGTCAGCAAAGTTATCACCTCCCATGGCAAATGTCTTTAAGGCTTCTGCACCGCAAAACCACTTCACTTGGCATTAATTGCACTATGGAACTGAAGAATTTGCTACTGAAGATTTCTCACATGAGTTTCTCCATTGTTATTTCTGGGCCCAACAACTGGTCATTGTGCCCCGCCTGCTGCTGCTGCAGAGGATCCCTTGCCTCTCTAGGTAAGGGCTCAGCAAGCAAACAAAAACTCAGAAGAAAGAAAAATCATTTTCTCCAGAAAACAAGATGAATTTTTCATTAAAAGCTGCACCCAGGCTGTCCGAGGAGTGCTGCCAGGTTATCCCGGCTGGGGGACACCCAGCTGCCTCTTTTGACATCTTTAACCTAAAAACTGCTCTGTTCTGTGTTTCCAGCAGTTTCTCTCCAGCATCACCTCTTGTGGCAGCCTGACCAGAGCCCAGGTAACCAGCTGGCAACTCTCCAAAGTGACTTCCACCAGTCCCACCCTGCCAGGCCCAGGTGGGGACAGTGGGGTGACCTGGGGCCAGATCCTGGCCAGTCCCACAGCCCACAGCCAACACCCCACAGCTCCATATCCCATATCCCTACATCCCACATCCCACAGCCCGTATCCCATATCCCATATATCCACATCCCACAGCCCGTATCCCATATCCCATATATCCACATCCCACAGCCCGTATCCCATATCCCATATATCCACATCCCACAGCCCGTATCCCATATCCCATATATCCACATCCCACAGCCCGTATCCCATATCCCATATATCCACATCCCACAGCCCGTATCCCATATCCCATATATCCACATCCCACAGCCCGTATCCCATATCCCATATATCCACATCCCACAGCCCGTATCCCATATCCCATATATCCACATCCCACAGCCCGTATCCCATATCCCATATATCCACATCCCACAGCCCGTATCCCATATCCCATATATCCACATCCCACAGCCCGTATCCCATATCCCATATATCCACATCCCACAGCCCGTATCCCATATCCCATATATCCACATCCCACAGCCCGTATCCCATATCCCATATATCCACATCCCACAGCCCGTATCCCATATCCCATATATCCACATCCCACAGCCCGTATCCCATATCCCATATATCCACATCCCACAGCCCGTATCCCATATCCCATATATCCACATCCCACAGCCCACAGCCAACACTCCACAGCTCCATATCCCATATCCCCACAGCCCACATCCCCACATCCCACACCCCCATGCCCCATATCCCCAGAGCCCACCAGGATCCTTGTTGGCCTGAGCTCCAGCTCAGCTGGCAGCCACTGCAGAGCAGCTCAGAGCTGGGATAGGCTGGCAAATGGAACAGGAAAGAAGAGGTCACTGAACTGATTTATGCCCTCCCATGGCAGGTGTAGGATCACAGACAGCTTTGGGTTGGGAGGGACCCTAAAACTCATCCCATCCCACCCCTGCCACGGCAGGGATACCTCCCTCTGTCCCTGCTGCTCCAGCCCCAGTGTCCAGCCTGGCCTTGGGCACTGCCAGGGATCCAGGGGCAGCCCCAGCTGCTCTGGGAATTCTATTCCAGCCCCTCCCCACAGTCACAGGAAAGGATTTCTCCCCAATGTCCCATCCAGCCCTGCCCTCTGGCAGTGGGAGCCCCTCCCTGTGTCCTGTCCCTCCATCCCCTGTCCAAAGTCCCCTCAGCCCAGCAGCACAACAGCTCCCTAGCAGGGAAGGAGGAGCAGGCAGGAAAACCGTACGGGATCCAAACGTCCACCACTGCCCGAAACACCAACAGTGCCCCTTATAAATATAACATCAGGCATTGTGCCACATACCCACAGTCAGGAAATTCAGACATTTCCATGGCTGTTTGGGCCTGGCTCTCCTGGAATCAGCTGATCTGCAGAGCAGCCCTTCCCCACCGAGCACGAATTGACTCTGTACCTAAACTGCCCCACAGCGGGCTGAAACACTGGCACTGGGGCCATGCAAATGGCCTTGATCTTTGCCATAAATTCAAAATTCTTTCAACCTAGGTCCATAAAATCTCTAGAAATGAGTTGTTAAGGTAGAAAGAAACTTATGTGATTTTGTGAAGAGAACCTCTGAAAAGGGCAGTGTGAGGGACAGCTGATGACAGAGGTGTCTGAACCGATGGAACCTGATCAAATTTGGCCTTGAGACAGAACCTGAGCCCAGGCCTGGACCTGGCAGAGCACTGGGAGGGGACAGCCTGGCGGGGATCAGGAGCCAGAGCAAATCTTGTCACAGCCCCTGTGAAGCGAGACCAATGGGTTTTACACAGCAGCGCTTAAGGGCTTTTATGTGTGTAAAATCTCAGTCACAACACGGCCCTGATGTCTTATTATTATTATTATTATTCTAGCTTTCACGACTCTTTTTTGGAAATACCCATTGAAATAAAAGCAAAAATAGCACATGCAATGCTATAATATGGACCAGGTGGCCAGAAATCCCCCACGTGTAAAGATGAGTCAGTGTTTCCTTCTGCACTCTGAGAAAAATTGTCTGTGCTGGACCATCCCTGCAGCCCCACTGGGTCTGCAGCTCTGCCTCTCCCCAGTGAAAATCAGGGAAACGAGGCATGACTCTGACAGACTTTCAGGCTTAACGAGTAAACGCTTGAAAATACAGCAAATTAAATACATTTGAAGAAATAAGGCCAAAAAAAAAAAAACTTGAAGAAAAATTATAATTTCCCAATTCATTAATATTAATACTGGAACTTCAAATGGGAGATCCTCCTCAGGGCTTGAAGCACCAAGCTCCAGCCCTGCAGCTGCTCAGGAGAGGCTGAAGCTGGTGCCAACGGGAACAAGGACTGGCTCAGCTGGCTCCTGCAGGAACACCTGGAAACAGTCACAGTGTTATGAGAACACCTGGAAACAGTCGCAGTTTTATGAGAACACCTGAAAACAGTTATCGTTTTACCAGGAATACCTGAAAACAGTTACAGTTTTATGAGAACACCTGAAAACAGTTACAGCTGAAAACAGTCACAGTTTTACCAGGAATACCTGAAAACAGTTACAGTTTTATGAGAACACCTGGAAACAGTTACAGCTGAAAACAGTCACAGTTTTACCAGGAATTCCTGAAAACAGTCACAGTTTTATGAGAACACCTGGAAACAGTTATAGTTTTACCAGGAACACCTGGAAACAGGTCCAGTTTTACAAGGAACACCTGGAAACACTTGCAATGATTTACTCCCAGCTAGGAAGATGCATATTTATGTGTATTTTAGAAGTGTTCACCCCTGGTGAGGGCCACAGGGGGTTGGTGTGGTTGCAGTGGAAAGAAGAAATGGAGCTGATCCATTCAAGTCCTTCTGCCTCTGTGCAAGGTTTTCGTGGTCTGGTGCAGCCCAGCTCCCTTTGTTGTAAACCATACACAGAATGACAGAGTCACAGACTGGGCTGGGTTGGGAGGCACCTTAAACGTCATCAATCCCTGCCATGGCAGGGACACCTCCCACTGCCCCAGCTGCTCCAGCCCCAGTGTCCAGCCTGGCCTTGGGCACTGCCAGGGATCCAGGGGCAGCCCCAGCTGCTCTGGGAATTCTATTGCAGGGCCTGCCCACCCTGCCAGGGAACAATTCCTAATTCCCAGTATCCCTGGCAGTTCTGTCAGGGCTGCTCAGGGCGAGGCTTTCTGGCTCACCCTCCTTTCACGTGTCCCTCCCCCTTCCAAAATTAGTGGCAGATTGCAAATATTTTGCAATCTAACCTGCTCTAGATGCAGGGTAATAAACTGAAGGATAATGCCAAAAGCCCCCGTTTCGCTGGCTGTGGGAGGGGAGAGGGCGCCAGGCTCAGGATTCCTTCCCTTCTCCCTTGTGTCCCTTGTCCCTGCGGCGGGCAGGGACGCTGCCGGTGCTGGCCCTGATGCCGCAGGAGATGCCCTGCAGCAGGCACCCTCGGGGGCTGGAGCCTGAGGGGACCAGCTCACCTGAGCCCCAGGAGGGCAGGGACCCGGCTGGGCATGAGGGGGGAGCACCCGGAGGAGGAGGAGGAGGAGGAGGAGCAGGAGCAGGAGCAGGAGCAGGAGCAGGAGCAGCAGCTGCTCCGAGGGCAGAGCAGGGGCTGTTCCCCCCCAGCCCCCAGCCCCAGAACGTTTGCTGAAGCATCGATCTCAGCCTGTGAACACATCACACAAATACTCGGGAGTGTCGGTGCCGCCCTGGGTGACCCGGCAGCGTTTGGGTTCGGCTTCGGCAGCCAGTGACACCCTCTGCATTCCCCTGGCAACTGAGGGAAACTCCTGCTGCATTTAACAGCTCCAAACGTGCTGACACACATCAAACCCCGATCTGGGCTAGGTTTAAGTGACACATGTCATCTGACTGCAGGGTTTATGTGTTTGCCAGTGTGAACACAAAAAGGCTCAGCACGTCTGAGGAGAAGCAGAAATCAGATCTGTGACAACAAAATTTGCTTGCAGATAATTAATCACATTTGTAAATAAGTGAGGCCATATTTCCATCCCTTTTGTTTCTTCTTATGATCTCCAGGTCAGCTCTTGCTGTGAAAATATTAACAGCAAGCAGATTTGCCAGTCACATGCTCCAGAAGCCACTGAAGATGCACTTGGTACCAGACAGACAGACGTGTTTGTGCCAGAAGGGCTCCCAGCCCCGGGGCTCTGGCGAGCACAGCAAGGGCCAAGGGCCTCCCATGAGGGTCAGGCTGCAGAGCCAGAGCCATAAATGACAGAGCAAGCTGTCTGCTGCACTGAGGAACAGCCCAAACCCCCAGACAAACACCTCGGAGCCTGAAGCTGCAGGAGGGTAGATTCAGGTGGGACATTGGGAATTGGGAATTGTTCCCTGGCAGGGTGGGCAGGCCCTGGCACAGGTGCCCAGAGCGGCTGGGGCTGCCCTGGATCCCTGGCAGTGCCCAAGGCCAGGCTGGACACTGGGGCTGGAGCAGCTGGGACAGGGGAAGGTGTCCCTGCCATGGCAGGGCTGGCACTGGGTGGGCTGTGAGGTCCATTCCAACCCAAACCAGTCTGGGACTCTGTGATTCCATGATTCTCACATACCTGGATGTCTGTCTCTGGTTTACTGGCAGGACATTGCATTTTCCTGGCACACCTCCTTGCCGCACCCAGAACATCA
This sequence comes from Irena cyanogastra, assembly GCA_013397155.1. Lineage (NCBI taxonomy): Eukaryota > Metazoa > Chordata > Aves > Passeriformes > Irenidae > Irena > Irena cyanogastra. The sequence goes on along the minus strand of VWZV01013380.1, from coordinate 41,583 downwards.
TCACTGCAGCTGTGCCCAAAGTGTGGGGCAGGAAAAGTGGAGACTTGTGCACTAGAAGTGTCCTGGGAATGAACATTCCCAGCATCCCAAGCCCCCCTCACTGCCCACAGTGCCAGGCTGGTGCTGCAGCCTCAGCGTGTGCAGCGTGGCACACAAGCACAGGGTGCATGCATGTGGGGACACCTCTTCCCAAATTCTAGAAGTGATTTCTGAACCAGGGAGATGGGATCTGCATCTTCTCTGTGCAGGTTCTTTACACCAAGGATACAACCTCTTCCTTGAATCCTCCTAATGAGCCCTGGCTTCAAAAGCCAATATCTGTTTTTCCCAGAATTATTGATTGCAACTCGAGGACAATTCGACCACATAGGTTCTTGTTTTAAAAAAAAAAAAAAAAAAAAAAAAGCAAGCAAGCTATTTAAGTGCCTATCAACAAAAGATGCAATTTTAGTTAAGTCTCTTTGGGTTCTTAAATATGTTGCCATTATCAGAGGGAGAAGGAATTACAGGACAGATAAGAACACTCAAATCTTGTAATCTAATGCGTTCCACCGTGGGTTTTTCCTCACTCACAAAACCTCCGGGCAGCGCTGGGATTCAGCCAGGCACAGACACGCCAGGTTAACCTGGCTCCCAGCACGTCCAGCGGGCTGGCACAGCTCAGGTGAGGGACAGAGCCAGGGGCAGAGAGCCCGTGGGGCCGAGCATCCATCGTGTGCACAGAGAGAGAGCCTGGCTGCTGACACCCACCACAGCAACGCTCCCCACGAACCTGCTGGGAGCACGCTGCAGTTTCACTCTCCCGTGCTTGTTTGGAAACAGATTTGGTACTAACGACACGTTTTTCTGCACTTGCAAAGGCACAGAAGGGCTCTGCAGCCGGGGGTGCGTACACCAGTGTTTGTGTGGCTGATTAATGAGATGCATTTTCTGTGTGTGGTGCTTTCAGGGCTGTGTAATTCTCCCCTTTGTGAAGTTTCTGCAGGTGGCAGAGGAGGGGCAGGAGGAGGGGGTGATGCGGGCAGCCCTGCACAGCCAGCCCCACCCCGGGGTGCTGTCAGAGCAGCCGTGCCCTCCGCAGGCTCAGGGGCACCGAGGTCACCCAGCGCTGCTCTGGGGTGTCAGGGCTGGACAGACAGCCCCTGTGTGCCCCCAGCCCCACACCTGCCCCACGGCAGAGCCCACCTGCAGCTGCCTTCAGCAGTGTGGGAACAGCTCCTCCCTTGGCTTCCAGGGGCTCTCCATGGACAAATCTGGGCCAAACTGTGGCAGCCGTGGATGTGACTTTTGGCAGAGCATGGGCAGTGAGCAGGAGGGGTGACACAGGCTCTGTGGAACTGGCTGGGGGCTCCAGGCTCTCTGGGGAAGGACTGCCCTGGCACCCTCGGGGCTCTCCTGCAGCCCCAAAGCTGCTGCCAGGGGACACCAGGCACCCAGCCCCAGCCACCTCTGTCTGCTGCTCAAACCTGCCCCCTCCCACTCCTCACGGTGCCCAGCCCCTCTGCTGCTCCCTGGCCTTGTGTCCACGGTGGGCACAGCAGCACAGGGCACGACGTGATCCTCAGCTCTCCTGCTCCTCTGGGACACGTGCCAGAGCCTGCAGGAGCAAAGGGCTTGCTGAAATTCTACTATTTAGGTTTATTCAAACTGAAAAAAAATGGAAATCAGAAAACAACCTGAAGCTGACCCTGGCGTTTCTGGGGTTTGCATTAAAATGCTGCCCCCACCCCACCCCAGCCTTGAACTGGATTCCCAGGCTGCCCCAAGCATGTGCTGTGCTATAACATGGCAGCAGAGTTTCCAACTCATTTTTGTTGTCTGTTCTGTAGAATGTGTTTCTGCAGGATTCAGTTTACAAGCCAAACTTTGGCAAGATCGTTCTTTTATTTCTTCCACATCTCCACAGATCTGAAGTAAATAATTCTGACTTGCTTAACTCTTAATCCAGTGTTTGGTAAGAGAAGCCATTTGACCTCATCAGCTTTTAAGTCTCGGAATGATGGGAGGTGGAAAATTACAGAAAACTTTTCTTGCTGCTCTCTCTGACCATCAGTCAGAAAGAGCAGAAGGTGATGTGCTAAGGCACCCTGACTCAGGCTGAGGTTTAATTGCCCTCTTGTACTCTCCCTGGGAAAGCAGTCTTGCACAGGCACAAAAGGTCACCAGAAGAGCCACAACCTGCAGGAACTCAACTCCAGTTTCCAGGAAAATACCAAAATAAACAAGCAAACCAACCGTGTGTCCTTGCAAGGAAACAAAGGGAAAACAAAAGTCAACATTGATTTGTGAGACACTTCATGTCAATTCACTCTCCTGTTTCTCCAGGGCACGGTGGGGACCCTGTGGAGAGGAGAGCAAGGTGTTCTTCTCTACCTGAGCCGGGCAAACAGCACCCAGGTGAGGCCCAGAGCTGGGAGAGCCCCCAGGGACCTCTCCTGGAGGATGAGGAGCAGCAGCAAACAGGGAGCAGATGGGCAGAGTTTGCAGCCAGGCACGGACTGCAGCAGCTCCAGGGGCTGCATTTTAAGCCCAGCCTAGGGATGGAGTGAGGGTTTGCAGCTCAGCCCCTGCAGGGTTTGCAGCCAGGCACGGACTGCAGCAGCTCCAGGGGCTGCATTTTAAGCCCAGCCTGGGGATGGAGTGAGGAGAGCAGCTCAGCCCCTGCAGGGTTTGCAGCCAGGCACGGACTGCAGCAGCTCCAGGGGCTGCATTTTAAGCCCAGCCTAGGGATGGAGTGAGGGTTTGCAGCTCAGCCCCTGCAGGTGCAGCCTTGCTGGGCAGCGTGCCCCAGGGCTGATGGAGCCTTACTGGAACAGAGAACAGGTACCTGTGAAGGGTGGGGAAAAGGGCTCTTTATCAAATTAAAAGGAGCGGATTGCATTTTAAATTGATTGTAAGCTTTAGAGATTTTTGTTCCAGTAAAAGTATTGATCAGTGGGGGATTTGCATATTCCTCTTTCACAGTACGAGGTGGTGCAGCCACCAGCAGTTACTGCAGGGCTGGTTAAGTAAAACAGGAAAAGATTAAAGGCACCAGGAACATTTTTTCACATTGCCAAAAAAATATTTTTTTCCCTAGGATAAAGTTAAAACTCTTTAATGTACACTTTATTTTTCAATAGACCCAACTAGCAATGGACACGGGCTTTGCTGCAACATCTCCTTACCTTTAATGACTTGCCAGATTTTCAGCACCAACCTGAGAGGAAAAACAATGGAACAGCTTCAGCCTGATTTTTAGCTCCTTTTAAGTACTTCTCAGTTACAAGAGCTCTAGCAGGAATGCCATTTTTAATTACCAGAGCTGTGCTGTATCCACGTCTGCCATCGCAGCCCTGTGCTCGGAGGGGGGAGAGAAGGCTGCCTGATGCCACCAGCAGAAAGCAGAGTCAATATTTAGACGTTTCAGATGGCTTTATTTTTAGTTCTAGTAACTCCAGCTGGCTCCCATTGCTAACTACCTCTGGCAGCAGCAAAGGTAAAAGAGGTTCCCTGGCCCTGGTGATGAGATGTGGCCTCAGAGAGCAGCGTGGGCAGGCTGTGATCCCATGGGATGGTGGGGAGCAGCACCCAGGGCAGGGGCCAGGGCTGGGTGGGGACCCCCCTGCTTCCCCCTGCTCCCTCCTGGCCCTTCCAGGCTGTTCCACCATGCAGTCCCAAGCACAGTGCTCCTCACCCAGGTCCTGCCTGGCCCACTGGCACAAGAAATGGTGCCTGGAAAGGATGTTCTGATGTTCTGCCCCAGCCCCAGCCCTGGGAGCCTCTCCTGGGAGCAGAAAGTCTGTGAGCAGCATCACTCATCACTGAGTGAGGCCATCTCAGCATTATCCTCACCAGAGAAACAGAGCCAGCAGCTCCTCACTGATTTCTGCCCAAGCTGGGGCAGCCCCTGGGCAGGCTGGGCTGGCCCCACAGTGTGGGGAGCACCAGGAGGCTCCAGCACAGCTGAGGAATCCCCCCCTGCCCTCCTGAGTGTGTTTCTCATCCGTGGCATCCGTGGTGTGCAGGGCAGCACCAACCAGCCCTGGCGGTGGGGTGAGGGGACACAGGCTCAGGGTCACTCCCCGTGTCTGGCCACACACACTCCTTCTGCCTGATTATTGGCACTCGGATTTTCCACCGTAAGAGGTCAAGCCGTGCTGCCCACTCCTGCAATTGGGTAAGGAGCAATTCAGAAAAGCTTTGCCTTTTACAGCACACAGACACAGCAATTTAAAATTAAAGAAAGAAAAACGAAAAGAAAAAGAAAAAGAAAAAGAAAAAGAAAAAGAAAAAGAAAAAGAAAAAGAAAAAGAAAAAGAAAAAGAAAAAGAAAAAGAAAAAGAAAAAGAAAAAAGTCGGAATGTACCCCCATCCCACTCCACATCAGGAGATTTAGGGCAAGACCCAAGAAGGAAAATTGTGAGGTTCAAGTCAGACTTCAAGTGCCTGGAATCAAAACCATGTGAGAGGTGGGCATTTACCCTTCCCCGGGTTTAGATCCGAGCCCGGGAAGCGGGAGCCCTTCCCTGGCTCTGAGGGAAGCGGGAGCCCTTCCCTGGCCCCGAGGGAAGCAGAAGCCCTTCCCTGGCCCCGAGAGAAGCGGGAGCCCTTCCCTGGCTCTGAGGGAAGCGGGAGCCCTTCCCTGGCTCTGAGGGAAGCCGAAGCCCTTCCCTGGCCCCGAGAGAAGCGGGAGCCCTTCCCTGGCTCTGAGGGAAGCAGGAGCCCTTCCCTGGCTCCAGCGCCGGGCAGAGCCAAGGCAGCGCAGCCCCGGGGAGCCGCGCACCAACGCGGCCGCGCAGCCTCGCACAAACACAGACCCAGCAGAGAGGCTCCGGCACATCCCGGGCAGGCAGAGCCCTCTGATATCCCCAGATCAGACCCAGCAGGAAAGGCTCCGGCACATCCCGGGCAGGCAGAGCCCTCTGATACCCCCAGATCAGACCCAGCAGAGAGGCTCCGGCACATCCCGGGCAGGCAGAGCGATGCTGGCGGTCACGCAGCGCCGCCAGTAAATCGGATGTGGCAGATGGGATCTCTTTCACCTGGAAACAGAGTGTGATCTTTGGAAGACGAGCCCGTGGTACGAGTCCTCGAGAGCACCACAGGGATGAGAGCACTGCGGCTCCTGCCTCCTGCCTGGCTCAGAGGGATGGTTCTGAAAATACTTCAGTCATGAAAGGTTTCTTTTTTGTCTGCTCGAGCTCCCCAGCAGGACCAATTCTGTACCTATTTCTGTAAGGACAAGCAGAACTGCATCCCTTTACAATTTCCCTACACGGAATTTCTCAGCAGGGATCTGGGAATGCGGTGATTCCAGGTGCTCACCCAGGATCCTTCAGGGACACTTTGCTTCATGGTCTTCTCCCTGATCATCCTCTCTGATGGCCTGTGGTCCCAGAAAGCATCCCCACAGGGAGATACAAGTCACACCCCTCCACAACGATTTACCTTCAAGGGAAAGTCTGGTTCTGCTCACCTTTAAAAGCTTTTCCTCACGTATCACACTCCTTGGAAAATGCTCTGCTCCAGCACTGGGATTTCAGGTTCAGCCCAGGAGAATTCAGCTTTTTCAAAGGGATGTTGACTTGCTGCTGTTTACGTTCTTGCCAAGCCACAATAAGGCCCCAGGTTTGCATCAAGGCTGTGATACAAAATCAGAGCACAGCGCTGCTCACTTCAAACCCAGTCCCTGTGAGGCAGTGGCACCGAGGACACGTCCCTGGGGGGCTGCTGGCCACCAGCTCTGGGGCACAGCATCGCCAGCACCCTGTCCCTGCCCCGGGAGACCCAAATCAGGACCCCAGGGGTTGGGGGGTGCTGCAGGAGGCTCAAAGCAGGAGCACGGAGGTTCCAGGTGCCCGTGGGACCACCACGGCCACGAGCAGTGCTGATGCCAGCAGAGGGGACTCCAGCTCTCAGGGAGCCCAAACCTGACCCAGCAAAGGACATGCCTCAGACGTGCCAGCACAGGGGGGCACTCACTGCCCTGGTCCTGCAGCCCTGCCCCACTAATTTTGGTGCTATTTGCCCTTTGGCAAAATCTGCCCAGCGGTACAAACACCAGAGCTGCTTTCCTTGGTCCATCTTCAAGAGCTTTTCAAGACAACAGTAAACAAATTCATAGACTTGAAATGCATGTTAGTAATTGATCACTTTAAAACAATACACTGCAAAAGGCACATTTCCCCCGGAATGTTTTTCTAAATTCCATTTGCTGTTGTAAATAATAGACCGGCAATCTGTGAGCCCAGACATTACAGGAGTACTGAAATGCTGGATACTTCATAATGGAAAATGCTTTTGGGTCTGAATTTTGCCATTCTTTATGTATTTTGTTTTGAACATGAATAGTTCATAAGTGCACATTAAATCCACAAGGTATCTCAGTGTATCAACACCTCCTCACCAGCAACAGAGCCTCCCTGAGCACGTGGTGGGGTTTCTGTCAGGTAACTATGGTGATAGGCAAGGGTGGGATTCTTCTGTGGGTTTGGGGTTTTAGGGGGGCTTGGGGCAGGGGGGCTGGGCTGGGCACTGTGGTTTTTATCTATGTTGGAGTGCTGGTTAACATAAAAATATCTTTTGCCAAGATATAAATAAGAAATAAGGGCAACAGTTGATAGACAGTGTGTATAAAAAGCCAGATCAGCCTGACAAACAGCTGCAGCACTTTATATTTGTCTTCATGTATATGCAATTGTCTTTACAAAGTATTTCTGCACGACCCTCCGTCACCAAGGTCAAAATCTGGAGCCCAAAAATAACCTACATGAATGTAGACTGGAACGAGGTCAGAGTGGATCTGCCAAAGCAGCTCTCCAGTGTGAATATTTAAGTCCAATCCCCGAGGGCAAGGCGTTCCCCTGCTGCTTCATGCACTTTGTACGAGAACACCAGTTTTAGGTAACTGTTCTGCAGCAGCCCTGAGTGGCTCGTTCCTTGTGCAGCCTTTGGGGCCTGCACGGGCTGAGCTGCTGGAGATGAGACATCCCTTTGGTGACAGCTCCATCCTCCTGGACCACCTGAGCCGCGCCACCGCGGCTCCGTGCTGGGCAGGAGCTGCCTCTGGAGCAGGGAAACAGCAAGCTGTTCCTGAAAAATGGTTTCCCAAATGTAGATGTGAGGTGCCTTAACTCCATTCTGAGCCATAGCAAGGTGCACGGGTCACTGCAGCAGCTGAGCTGCTTTATTGAACGCGTCTGTCACGGTCAGGAGCTGCTGGCCCCTCCTGCCACCGCAGCCCAGCCACCGCAGGGGACAGCCCGGGGACACAGACAGCCTGGCAACCACGGAGCAAACAGCAGCAGCCACGCTGCTGGGGCTGGAACACCAAAACAGACAGCAACAGCCACAATGCTGCTGGGGCTGGAACAGCAACAACAACACTGCCAGGGCTGGGGCTGGAACACCAAAACAACCACACTGCTGGGGCTGGAACACCAAAACAAACAGCAACAGCCACGCTGCTGGGGCTGGAACAGCAACAACCAACAGCAACAGCCACGCTCCTGGGGCTGGAACACCAAAACAAACAGCAACAGCCACGCTGCTGGGGCTGGAACACCAAAACAAACAGCAACAGCCACGCTGCTGGGGCTGGAACAGCAACAACCAACAGCAACAGCCACACTGCTGGGGCTGGAACACCAAAACAAACAGCAACAGCCACAATGCTGCTGGGGCTGGAACAGCAACAACCAACAGCAGCAGCCACAATGCTGCTGGGGCTGGAACAGCAACAACAACACTGCTAGGGCTGGGGCTGGAACACCAAAACAACCACACTGCTGGGGCTGGAGCAGCAACAACCAACAGCAACAGCCACCCTGCTGCTGCCGGGGCTGCAATGCAGCCACTGCACAGCCCCTGCTGAGGCACAGCATCCCCAGCTCTGCTGATCCCACACCCGCGTTCATCTCCTCTCCCCAGCAGCCCCCTTCCGGCTCTCTGTGGCCCAGCAGCTGCCCCAGGACACCGTGGGCTGTCCCGAGGACAGCCAGCCCTGACACCAGCCCCGGGTCAGAGCACTGTGCCCCAGGTGCTCACAGGAGCAGCAATGCACACCCTAACAGCCTTCAGCCTGGCAGAAGGGACGTGCCGGCACCATGTAAAAGGATTTTTGTTTTTTAGTTTAGTACCTATCAGACCAGTTTTTAAAATACTCTGAAAGAGTTTTCTTTCACCACAGTACATTGTCACTGATAGCCAAAAGTTTGTTTAGATCTCACTGCTCCTGTAGCACCTGCCACCAAACTGATGGCAGCTTAGAAGAGGATGTGCCACACGACTTGAACCTCCTTCTAGGACTGTCCCACCCGTGGGTCACAGTGCTGGGGGAAAGAACCTGCTGGGAAACACTTTTATAGCCCAGATCCAGGAACTGCTCTCGGGTGGAGGTAGGCATGCTCCCTGCCCTGGGCTGGGCTGAACATGCTCGGCTGGACTGAGCTCAGCTTGGGCTGATCCAGTGGAAAGGATTCAGGACAGGGCTGATGCTGGCCAGAGCAGACACCAGGGTGCCCCAGGAGCCAGAACCCCCCTGGTACCTCCAGGGCACGTTGGGGTGGCAGTGCAGCTGCTGGGGCTGGGGCTGGGCTGCCCCGGGGACCAGTGGGGTTTGCAGAGCTCCACAGGGCTCTGCAGACACAGCAAACACAGAGCAAAAGAGAGGCCTGTGATCACAGCAATAATTGGTGAGGAATATCAGAAGGGGTTTGTTTGCAGAGTGTTCTCTGAGTCTCACAATGAAAAGACATAAAAAGGACAGTAATTGGCCACTAGGGATAGAGTTAATGGTAAATACTCTCATAAAAAAAACCCAGGCTGCACTGCAAGTAGATCACTTATCATGGGGCTTCTCCAACAGAAAGACTTTTCCCCACACCTTTGCACTTTTACGCTTGATTTGCCAGTGACTTGTGCAATTACAGCATCTAAACAAATCAGGAAAGAGCCTTTTGTTGGTCTGAATTAGAAAATGAGTCTGTCGAGGTGGAGAACTGCCATCATTTTAAATTGCCTTTCTGAGCTTGGCATTCTGGGCGTTGGGGCTGGGGCCACATTTGGCTTGGGTTGCTACCCTAGGTTTTGGCTCAGCTGAACAGAAATGTGTGCCTGGGAACACCAGGATTCACTGGGATTTTATTAAAAACAGCTTTGGGCATCAGCGAGGACGGTGCTTGTGCAGCACCACTGGACAACCTGGTCCTGCCCTGCAGCAGAGCCTCAGAACGGAGGGAAGGGGCAATTTTGCTGAAATAGAAATGGTTTAGGGTCTGCAGTGTGTGATTGCAGGGGACATCCCCCACCTGGGTCCCCTGTGGCCCCTGGCCATGCCCTGCAGACAGACCCCTCGAGGTGTCAGCTCTGTAGGGGGGAGCAGAGAGGGGCAGTGTCCGTTCTCACACTCCTAGAAGGAAAAATTAACTTTTCTTATATTTTTAATTTTCAGAGAGGAATGAGAAATGCTTTTTGCACTGCTTTGACCTGGAGCTGTGGCCTTTTACAGTCTCACAGATAATGTCAAGGTTAAGGAAAATTATCTGGGCACCCAAGGACCACAACACTGACCTCACTGGAGCAAAGCTCACATTAGTGATTCCTGATAACCAGGACACCAATGAGTATGAAGCATAAGGACATGGTGTTACGTCCTAATTGCACATCGAGCCCTAGGATAATGCAGAGGGGTGGAACGAGATGGTCATTAAGGTCTCTTCCAGCCCAAACCATTCTGTGATTCCATGATTTCCATCTCATGGTGCTTTGGCAATCAAAGTCCAAAAGGTCAAGATCTCTTCTTATTTCTGCTCTTGCTTCATATGCAAGCAGATATTTTCATAGATCTGAAATTATAGGCCTGTAGAGCATAAAAAGCCTTTTTAAAAACTCCTATTAATTAAAATGTCTTCAGATTGAAATGAACAGAACATAAGAATATCCACTGTCCCAAGGTGTGCAGTTAACCATCAGGATTCAGTCATATTTCTGTATTTCTGCCTTGAGATCCAAGGGCCAAGAGCACTCTCAGGCTGCAGCAGAAGGGATCCCGAGCCATCTGGGCTGCCCACACCCAGGGCAGTGTCCCTGCCCGTCCTGGGCACCCTGGAGCCTGTTGTTCATCTGGAGGCGTTTCCTGAACCCAGAGAAGGTGAAGGCATGGAGGCAAAGCCTCAGGGCAATCCCTCCCTTAGCTGCCCTCCTGCTGGACACCTCCCAGCCAGCTCTCCAACAGGCAAGGGCCAGGAGGCTGCACACAAAACTGAATCCTTTTGCTAGTTAATAATCCTTGTGTAAATACCAAAATCCATTCAATTCACTCCTTTGTTAAAATTTAGTAAAACCAAGATGTTCACAACTGCACACCAGTAACTTCCTCAGTGGGTGTGGAATGTGAGAGGGAAAAGGTCTGGAAACTTCCTCTGGAAACACTGTTGGGCATGATTTCTGCCTCACACGTGGACAGGATAGCTGGAATTAAGGCACGTTTGAATGTTTGGAAAGCACTGCCCAAAGATCTTCTTTTATGTTCAGCTGAGGAGTTGTTGAAACCAGAGAAAATATTTGTAACATTCAGGGAATTACAAATGTAATGGAGCTGAACTGACGAGCTATCGATGACCCCCTTATCTCTCACCAGAAAACCCCAGCCCCTGCCTGCCTCACAGAGGGTGGATTTCCAAACTGCTGGGGGATTTGTCCTGCACACGTGGCTCTGCTCTGCTGCTGGTCACTGACACCTCTGCAGCAAGGGCCAGGAGCCCACGCCAAAACACGGAGAGGAAAGATCAGTAAATATTTAAATTAAAGGAGGTGCTAATCAAAGGCAGGAAGACTTGTGACATTTACCCAGGCAAAGCTGGGGAACTCAGGGAAGCAATCACTTCTGTTCCTGATTATCTTCGAGAGCTCTCCCGTGTCCCAGCGGGCTGGGGAGGGAACAGGAGTATTTATTTTTAAAAAGGGGGGCCAGGGGAATTGGAAACCAGTCAATCCCCATTACGTGCCTACACAGATAGTGAACCAAAGCATCGAGCAGGTGATTTGTTAACAGCCAGAGGTAATAAATAGAGCTGGCTGCAGTGATGCTCAGCTTCACTCAGATTTGGGGGTTTTACTGCTGGTGTCAGCCTGGAGTGATGGGTAGGCTTACCCAGAAGAATAAGACGGAGAGCAATAACATAAATATTGGCAACTGCCTATTTGCTGCAGGCAGTGCACTTACCAGAGCTGACTGAACTGTTATTGCAGTCAGATCTTCCTTTCATTTCTTTGGGACTTTCATAAGTTTCGCACATTCGGGTGATTTTTACAATCTTCTGTGTTTGTTCATCGTGGCATGAATCTGATTTATAAGTGCCTTTTGGGGAAATGGGCTCTGTAAAGGCATTTTGCATCAATGTATCCCAAGCAATAAATGGGATTTTTGGAAAGATTTCTGTGCTGTTCCCCCACACTCGTCCTGGCTCTCCGAGGACCCAGCCTGGAAAAACCCTTTTAGCCCAGGCCTAGTCTGAGGTCTTGCTCAAGTGCCAGGAAGGCTGGAGCTGCTGGAGCTGGGTCAGTCTGTGCCAGCCCTGCTGGGGCTGTGTCCCAGGGGTGCCCTGGCTCTGCCCAGTGCTGGGGAGCAGGGCAGGCTGGAAGAGGGGCTGGGCTGGCCCTTGGAACACAGCGTGCTTGCCCAGCTCCATCCCAGTCCCAGCTCTGCTGGGGAGGGCTCTGGGGGGCAGGGGTCCAGAGCAGCCCCCGGGCTTCCCCCGTGCCCCTGCCAGGCTCAGACTAAAGGCAGTCTGCATCAGGCCTGCGCGTGGGGCACTCAGGACATCCCTGGCCTCTCTGGTGTGCTCTCTTCATTGGATCCTCATCTGTGTGTGAAGGCACACACATTCCACCTGCCACGAAAGGAAGGAATCAGCTGGCTTTGGCTTTTGACTCCTTAAAGAACAGAATTCATTTCTGTGATGGTGCTGCACTCAGAGTGGTGCCTGTTTTCTCCTGGACCTCTCTTTGGAGTTAGCAGGGAGAAAAAAATACTTCAGTCTGGTGTAGCTAAAATTGTTAAAATGTCATGATTGAAATTTTCCTGTTCTGAAAACATCAGCATATCAGCAATCGACTGGAAGATTCTGGAAATGTAGGGCCTGGGTGCAGGGATGGCTGGTGATGAGCAGGTGATGGACGTTTCCCTGTGTATCACTTCTTTCCCCCAATAAATGGGATTCATCCCCATTGCTTCCCACGAGGCAGCTGGATTGTGGCCCAGCAGAGGGACAGGAGGGGTTAAAGGCAGCCCCAAACCCTACACTCCAGTGTATTTAATGCTGTCCCTTTACATTGGTTTAATATGAATTTTATATATTGTTATCCAAAAGTACATGTATTACGACCCTGAAAGCTCTTTATTTTAGCAATCATATAATTACTGGCTGTTTTCAAATTGCTCTGCTCTCCTCTAATCTTGTTTTCATAATGAAATTTATTTAAGTCTAATATAGGCATAATGTAGAGTAATGTATCTTCTGCACCTCAGAATGGATGTTGGAAGTGTAAATTCATTACTTCTCCTTCAGCAGATCTCCTTTTTATCTCTCTTCCGTAGACATTACAGTCATATTTTTCTCCTGAATACACTGATGAGGATCCAAAACTAATTTTCACCAAAATGAGAACTCCTTAAAAACATGCTCTTATCGTATCGTGCAGGCTCTCTCAGCTCCACCAGTGCTCCTCACTTTAACCTCAGCTTTCATTTTTAAGTGCGATATTTTTTTTTCTCCCAGCGTTTCTCTCCATCTGCAAGGCCAAGTCTTCTCCCTGCCCTGTGCCCAGCCCCTCCAGGGAGGGGATTCTTTCACAGGGGGATCGTTTGCACAGGTCCCTCCTGGGGAAAAAGAAGGGACACAAATGCTTTGGTCCAGGAAAAATCCGGCAACTCAGCAGTTTGGCCTGACTTGAAGAGCCTCCCTGCTCCTGATCCTGTGTCAAGACAGAGTAAAATCAAACATTTAAGGTCAATTTCTACTGCTTGGGCAGGCAGATACATCAGTCCCTCCTCACTGGTACACACTCATTCCTCACTTCAGTCATTCACCAGAGCCACAGAACCTTTGATGCCAAGTCTGCCATTGGTAGTTGGGCTTAATCACTTTCAGAGACACCTTTTCACACAGCAGAAAGTCTGGATTCTGAAAGAGAACCACCAAAACCTCCAAAAACCCAGCCCTACAATAATTGCCATTTTTAGATTGCTGTAATTGTATTCCTGCCTACCCGGCTCTTTTTGCATTGTGGTATGGAAAAATAAAGAAAGATGAATTTCAATCAAGCTGTTGCCCTGCAAGTTATTATCACAAGATTGATTAACTGAGACTACTTTGTTTGAACAATAGGTTGTGGAGAGAGAAAAAATACATTTTCCCTCGGTCTTAATCCATGAAACAGTGATTAGACATTTATTTCTCAATTGGCACGGTCGAAATCAATACGTGTTTTCCAAAGACGTGCACAATTTGCTCTAAGAACTTGTCCTTGCACGGTCCTCAGGAACTACGAGTTGTTTGGTGGTTATTTGTTTCTAGGTTTCCATAGACTGTCCGTTCCTGTCCATGACCTCCCTCTGCTGAGCTTGTGCTGGCTGGCCAGCAGCTCCTGATGCACACTCCGGGTGTTGAAGAGCAGGGATGTCCCTGCGCATCCCCTCCAGGGATGCTGGAGCAGGTGACAGCTCAGCCCCCAGCCAGCTGCAGCTGGGGCTGGCGAGGCACCTGTCAGGCTCCAGTGTCCCTGCAGAGCACACGCCTGTGCTGCGCCTCTGCCCAGGGACACCAGTGACATCCAGAGGGACACAGTTAGCCTAGGGACCCTCTGTGCTGTGCCCCCTCCTCAGCCAGGCCCTTCCCCTGAGCCCTCAGGGCTCGGGCACCTGCTTGTCACTGCTTTGCAGCCAGAGCCATCTGCCCTGCAGCAGCAGGACAGGGATTGGAAAGGTAAACCAAACAAATCAGCTGCCTTGGGGCACGGGGGTTTCTGGGGAGCATCGGGCAGACCAGGGCAAATAAAAGACCTTTCCCTGTGTATCTCCTTTCCCCATACAAATACCCTCAGGGCTGTTCTGAAAATTCTCTTCTTTTGAATTTCTGTCCCAGTTTCTTCTAGCAAGTTCAAAAGTGCCCCGAGACCACCTGCTACATCCACCCGTAACCAATTTGATATCATGAATCATTGAATCACGTAATATAATGTAATAATGAGCAGGTTGGATGGCAGCTTTATGAGCTGATGCTCTCTAAAATAAGTTCATGCTGAAACAGAATCCTTCAGCCAATTTTTTCCACTTCCCCTGCTGTTCAGGGGCAAACTAGGAAAACTAAGGAGAAAAATCAGAGCTGAGAGCAGCAGCACTACGTGTGTGAAACCTGCTCGGCCATCTGAGGAGATATTAAAGGAATACAGATATCTGAGCACATTTCACTGAGGAAGGCAGCCTTAATTTTAGCTGGCTGGCAGATGGGGTTTCTCATTAGCCTGTCTTTTCATCTTATTTCATGCAATTAAGTAGGTTTGGGAGGGACCCTACAGGACTGGCCGTGTTCCAAAGGCTCGCACGGCCCCAGCTCCCCACTCCTGGCCCATGGAGCTCTGTTCCTTGTCTCACACAGAGCCAGAGGAAGGCTCTGCTGTGTGGGTCGGGTCTGCAGAGCAGCCTGTCCTCATCCCACAGCAGCACTGCCCCAGCTCTGAGACAAACGCTGGGCCTGGCGGGGATGGTGGTGGGGATCCAAGAGGAACTGGATGTGCCCCCTCCTTCTGCAGCTCTTTCCAGAGCATCAGAGACCCTGCAAGAAGAGAGGGCTTCTCCATCAGGGCCTTTCCAAGAGGGGCAGGAACAGCTTGATCCAGCAGGAACATCTCCGTAGGTTCTTATTTCCTCTCCACAGCTGCAGTTTATAAATGACCTGTTCATCATCCTCCCAGTGACTTGGCTCTCACAGCCAGGGACATGCCCTGATGGTGCCACCACTGGACAGTGACACCTGGCCCTCCACAGCACCCGTGGGACAAGAGAGGGGATGGGAACAGCCCTAGGGACATGGGTCAGTGCTGGGTTAGCAGCTGGACTCGATGATCTCAGAGGGCTTTTCCCACCCAAAGCACTCTGTCACTGCATGGACATCCCGGGGTGCACCATGGCAGAGCCCCCTCAGCTCCCAGCACACCCCAGGAGGGAGCAGAGAGAGGTGGCCACATCCCCCAGGGAGCTCCCTGGGCAGGGTCACCCCTGGGCAGGGTCACTCCTGGGAATGGTCACTCCTGGGCAGGGGTCACTCCTGGGCAGGGGTCACTCCCAGGCAGGGGTCACTCCTGGGCAGGGTCATTCCCAGGCAGGGTCACTCCTGGGCAGGGTCACTCCTGGGCAGGGTCCCTCCTGGGCAGGGTCCCTCCCAGGCAGGGTCCCCCCTGGGCAGGGGTCACTCCTGGGCAGGGGTCACTCCTGGGCAGGGGTCACTCCTGGGCACGGTCACTCCTAGCAGGGTCCCTCCCTCCCTGCCCCTCCATCACACACTCGCCCTCCTCTGCAGCTGCCCGGGGACATCAGCACAGCCCCGCGTCCCCTCCCGTGCCAGGCCCCTCCTGACACGCTCAGGGAGCTGCTGCAGGCACAGCTGGGCTGAGCTGAAGCTGCTCCCCAGGATTTATGGGGCAGGCCCCGTATTCTGCAGTCCATTCCTGCAGCATTATTTCCTCGTTCCCATAGAAACCTTGGGGGGGGGACTCTAAAGAGTGGTCTGGAGCTAAGATAATGAAAATAAATCCGAATAAAACTCTGTCAAACCTCTGTACACATGTATTGGGGGAAGAAAATAAAATCCTTGACTCCTTTTCCTGCATTGTAAAGCATTGTAATTTAGTTGGGTAAAAAACCCCAAACTCTCTCATGGATGTGATCCTTCTGCATTGTTTGCTTTTTTTCTGAGGCAATTTCAGAAAAATGCTTAGCAACATATACAGAAGGAAGCTGCTAAATCTTTGTATTAATTCTAAAACCCCCATTTCTTATTAAGTCACAAGAGATAGCTTTTACTTTGTTTCCAGCAAAAGGTAATTTGGGCTTTATTTTATTTAGAATGTTGCCCACCGTGCTGGAGAGGCGAGATTTCTTAATTGCTTTGTTGCAAAAACAATTTATGTGGGGGCTTTTAATGAGTTTAATTTTCTTTAAAGTTTTCCATGTATAAATGTGGCAGCATTTTGAAATCAAATAAATTATCTACCTAGCTGCCTCACTGCTCCCGTCATTACACTGAACACTCGAAGCTGTTCCACGAGGCTTATTGTATAGAAATTATCTGTACGGGCGAGATGGAGGTGGTGGTTAGAAAAAACAAAAAGCAAGAGAGAAAAGGAGGGAGATTATTACCTCCACCCTTGGAGCTGTCCTCCTCCTACGGAGCTGGAGCTGCACCCGAACGTGGGACGTTGCAACACAGAGGGTTTGGAGAAGATGGCAGAACGTCTGATCAGAGCCACAGCCTGGCTGGGGTTGGGTTGGGAGGGAGCTCAGAGCCAGCCAGTGCCACCCCTGCCATGGCAGGGACACCTCCCACTGTCCCAGCTGCTCCAGCCCCAGTGTCCAGCCTGGCCTTGGGCACTGCCAGGGATCCAGGGGCAGCCCCAGCTGCTCTGGGCACCTGTGCCAGGGCCTGCCCACCCTGCCAGGAACAATTTCCCTCTAATCCCTAATGTAGGTATCACATCCCCTCCTTTAGCTCAGCATCTCAGGTGGATTAAAGCACAGGGCACACCCCAACGCCCGCCAGACAGGGAGGGGTCTGCAGTGGTTTAACAGAAGCCAGGAGGCAGAGTTCTCTCTGCATCAGCAAACACCCCAAGACTTCATGAAGCTGAATTCTATTCCAAGCCATCAGCAGCCTCACACCTGGGTGCTCAGGATGCCGTGTCTTGGAGAGCACTTGCCTGAACAGATTTATTAATCTCATCAGCCCTGCCACGCTCACAGCAGGTACCTGCACCTCCTCCTTGAGAAGGGAGCCAAATCGAGGGCAGTTTTGCCACTTCCCATGGGCCTCACCATTTAAAAATTTTGCTTGTCAGCATCTGTAGGTGTCTCTGACTTTCCAATGCCACACGGAGCCGACGCTGCAGCTGCACGCATCACGCCTGGTGCCGTATTTCAGAGAGGCAATGGTTTTGAGGATGCTGCTGCAGCTCTGCTGTTCCAACAGCCCACTCTCCCTGCAGCTCAGGGACCAGCCAGCCCGAGGTCCCTGCCAGCCTCAGCCAGGCTGAGACGCTGTGACCACCCCATTCTGTACCCCAAACCCCCAGGGCCCCAAGATCACAACAATGGCCCGTGATGTCCCCAGGCCACCTCCGTGCCTCCTCTATCCAGGGCCTGGAAGCTTCCTGCAGCCCAGGATGGGGCCCTTGGTGCTGCCTGAGCTCCACCCCACCTCCGGCCCAGCCCAGGACCTTCCCTGTCACCCCTCCAGCCATTCCAGCACTCAGAACCACCTGGTCCCACAGGAGCAAAGCGTCTGAAGGGGTCACAGCTGGGTGGAATTCCAGACAGCCTCAGGAAGAGCAGGTGATCCCAACTGAAACACAAGATGTGCCTGAATTTCCTCACCTGCTGCTGACCACAAGCTCTCAGAGGTGTGAGAACTGGCCATGAAATCCTGCACCATTCTTGTTAGTAAGCTGCAGGCACTCAGAGTTAATTTACATGATACGTAAGATTTAACCATAAAGAATTCATGAAGCAGGAGTTGAATCCCTCTGCTGCTGAGCAAATGGGAACATTTCCTCCACCGCAGGCTGATGATTAATTCATGCTCAGGTACTGGACATCAGACCAAAGTCCTGCTTGTCTCCAGGCAGGAGATGGGTCCACCTTTCTTGCCTTGAAGAGTGTTGCCATTTCTGAAACTTGGGTGAGATCCATCACTAATTTTTCAGGCAGAGCATTAGAATGCACCTGCCAGGTCAGTTACATGAGATAGGGAGGGAGGGAGCTGCAGGATAGGTAATCATATATTTATCTTGTAGCTTGAGGTGTGAGTTCATAATGACCCTTTCACAATCCAAAACCAGTGTAAAGTCTTAAAGGCAGTATCCAGGAAGAACAGAGGAAATATGCAGAGCTGTGGTTAAAATATTGTTTGGGGGAAAAAATCCAGACAACTTCTCATTGGAAAGGGACAGGGGAAAGGGAATTTGAACTGTATTTATTATAGCAAGCCACAATTGCTGCCCCACCTTGCCCAGAGCTGTCCAAGGCAGATGAGGAGTGCTGTGAGCGCTCTGTGGCGTGGCTCAGCTGTCCCTCCTTCCTCAGGCAGACACAGCAACCCATGGAGCACGTTGGGACAAGGCACCAACCCCCAGCAGGAGGAGGGACCCTGTGCCGTGGGGGAGAGCAGGCAGAAGGGACAGCTCTTCATCCCTGCAGTGCAGCCAGCCACTTCCCAGCAGGACCAGGGCACTCCTCCCGTGCCTTCCCAGGAGCTGCCACACGGCAGCACCAACCCAGAGCTTCCAGGGGCCCTGGCTGTGCCACCTCTGACACCTCACACCCTCCTGGCTGTGCCACCTCTGACACCCCACACCCTCCTGGCTGTGTCACTTCTGACACCTCACACCCTCCTGGCACCTCTGACACCTCACACCCTCCTGGCTGTGCCCCCTCTGACACCTCACACCCTCCTGGCTGTGTCACTTCTGACACCTCACACCCTCCTGGCTGTGCCACCTCTGACACCTCACACCCTCCTGGCACCTCTGACACCTCACACCCTCCTGGCTGTGCCCCCTCTGACACCTCACACCCTCCTGGCTGTGCCCCCCGTGAGACACCCGAGGAACGTGACAGTGACACTAATTAGTCACAGCAGTGTCACCCCTGGAAGTGCCGCTGTCCGGAATGATGGATTAGCATGGTGACTCTGGTATGGAAACACCTGAACAGTGACAGCCTGGTGGCTGAGCAGGTCACAGGGCTGGACACGCTGCTGCTCGTTATGTTCAGCAGTGCCTGGCTGCCCAGGAGCAGTCAGGCTCATTGTCTCATCCATAATAAATAAAGTTCAAAAGCCACGGAGTTCATGGGCAGCCAGGACAGCCAGGGCATCGCCAGGCATTTAACTTGTCGGATTGTTGCCCTCGAAGAGTGTTCTCTGCATAGCAATGTTACAGCCTGAGAAATGCCATCTCCTAAGTGTCTGTTTCCAGATGAGATGATATTACTTATTTATAAGCACACAACAAGTGCCTGGAAATTAAGAGATATTCACAAAAATGAGCTCTCTGGTGACCATCAACCACATCACGGTGCCACAGCATCTTCTTCACGTTGTCTGCTCTTAGTGTGAGTAGTAAGAACAGCTTGGACTCGTTTCTGACAAGATATTTTGTGATTCATCTGAATTTCCTTTCAGTCCAAATAATTCTGCTTCTGAACACACACTGAGTGACCAGGCAGGGGCTCTGCCTGGCAGCAAGGCCTGGTTTTGCCCACACGCCCACCAAAGTCTCACAGATTCCAGGTGCAAACCCCCGGGGGCTCAAGGTTCCTGCACCTGGGCACACGTAAGGAGAGTTTTGCAGAGAACAATGCCACTGTGGGGCAGGTGGCAGTGGGGCACCAAGGCCACCCCTCAGTGTCATCTCTGCAGGTGCCTGAGGAGCGCCAGAGCCCCTCTCCACCCCTCCAGCCTCTGCCAGGCCAGAGGTGCTGGAATCAAACCCCACATGCAAACAAACAACTGACAGTTTCATTTTTCCCTTTCCCAGCCCGGCGGAGCAGGTGGGGACACCTGGACACCAAGGACAGGACCTGGGGCATCCCCAGGGCCAAGCCAGCCCTTCCTGGCGGGCAGGGGCACCATTCCCCACCCCGGGAGTGCACTGCTGGCAGCAGGCAGCCCCATCGCTCTCCTCAAGAGCAAAGCCTTCCCTATCTCTTCCTTTGTGAGCTAATAATGTTTTTTTAATTGAAACATGTTCAGCTTCTCCTTCTTTCTTCTTGTTTCAAGTGATTTCTGCCTCTGCCAGCAAAATAAGAGCCTGTGTTGCTGGGTTGGTTTTTTTTCTCCCAGAAAATGCAAGGGTTTTTTCTTCCTTTTTTTTTTTTTTTTTTTTTCAAGATTTCAACTCTTTGACTTTGGAAGAGAAATCATTGTGGAGAAAGTATTTCTTGAAATGATGACAGAAGCAAAATTATATTCCTTTGTAGAAAACAGGGACATTTGAAGACAGGCTTTACATCTTTGTTCTTTGTTCCGGGAAGTGCGAATTTGCAGGGTCCTGGACCATTAATCCTTCCCCATTCTTGGTTTTTGAAGATGAACATTGCAGAGAATGAGGCATTGTGCTTGAAAGGTCTTTTCAGAAAATACCTTTTCCTTCCACAATATGTTCCAGTTCTCTGATAATTTGCAGAATAACTTGGCAATTTGTGGCTTTTCCTCATAAATATTTATTTTCCCAGGACACCCGGTGTGATCAGGCTCCCGAGGTGCTGCTGTGAGCAGCCTCCCCCATTCCCAGCAGAGGGATTTGGAATCCCCGGGCACCGGTGCCCCCGGCTCTGTCCCGGGCGGGGCTGCACCCCCGGGTCCCTCCCAGGCACGGAGCACTGCAGGCACGGCAGGGCCCTCCTGCCCCTCAGCGTGCCAGGCTGTACAGGGGAACAGCTCCCCTCTGTGGGTCAGGACATCTTCTCATGGGTCCCAGAACCCCAGATTGCTCGCGGCTGGAAGGGACCTTGAGGATGATCCCATCCCACCCCTGCCATGGCAGGGACACCTCCCACTGTCCCAGGTGCTCCAGCCCCAGTGTCCAGCCTGGCCTTGGGCACTGCCAGGGATCCAGGGGCAGCCCCAGCTGCTCTGGGCACCTGTGCCAGGGCCTCACCAGCCCCACAGGGAACAACTCCTTCCTGACATCCAATAAAATCCACCCTCCTTTGGCTTAAAGCCATTTTGCTCTGTAAATCTGACTCCTCTTGCTCCATGAGCAGGGGGAGATGCCAAAGCCAAGGACAAGCGTTACCCAAGGAAGGGAGGGACGAGGAGCACGAGGCCCTGGCTGAAGGGGCTGTTCTGCAGGTNGTGCCGTGCCGTGCCGCGCCGTGCTGCCCAGCCAGCTCTCCTGTGTTTACTGCATTGACACCAGGTGTGACAGTGCGGAGGTGTGAACCCGAGCCCACTCGGTGCTGTGAAGTTTCCCACTTTATCGCTTACANAGGGCCCTCCTGCCCCTCGGCGTGCCAGGCTGTACAGGGGAACAGCTCCCCTCTGTGGGTCAGGACATCTTCTCATGGGTCCCAGAACCCCAGATTGCTCGCGGCTGGAAGGGACCTTGAGGATGATCCCATCCCACCCCTGCCATGGCAGGGACACCTCCCACTGTCCCAGGTGCTCCAGCCCCAGTGTCCAGCCTGGCCTTGGGCACTGCCAGGGATCCAGGGGCAGCCCCAGCTGCTGTGGGCACCTGTGCCAGGGCCTCACCAGCCCCACAGGGAACAACTCCTTCCTGACATCCAATAAAATCCACCCTCCTTTGGCTTAAAGCCATTTTGCTCTGTAAATCTGACTCCTCTTGCTCCATGAGCAGGGGGAGATGCCAAAGCCAAGGACAAGCGTTACCCAAGGAAGGGAGGGACGAGGAGCACGAGGCCCTGGCTGAAGGGGCTGTTCTGCAGGTGCTGGGGCACCTCTCACTCCCTGGCATTACAAACAGCCCCATCCCATCCCCACCAGCGAGGGAAGGGCTCCTGCAGCAAGCAAAGCTGTGGCCAGCACGGGAAAACCGGGAGGNCACAGCTCTGCCAGCCCCGGGCTGTGACAGCTCAGCGCTCAATACACTCACAGCTTCTCAGCCGCTAAAGGCTGTGGGGCGGCCGCAGCCACGGGTGGGAGCAGCCCCGGTGAGCGCCACCCTGCCCGGCTCGGCTCGGCTCGGGGGTGCTCAGGTGTGCCGTACAGTTAGAGAACGGCCCGGGCTGGAACAGACCTTCAGGACAGCCCAATCCCATCCCCCTGCCTCGGGCAGGGACACCTTCCACTAGCCCAGGCTGCTCCACGCCGTGTCCGACCCGGCCTCGGACACTGCCAGGGAACGCCCGAACAGCTCCACAGATTCCCTGGGCAGCGTGCCCCAGCGCTGTGTGCCCTGCAGCGCCCGGGGCCATCGGCACGGCTGCGGGGAGGTGAGCCCGGGGCTCCGCGGCTCCGGGGCTGGGACAGGCGGGCACAGCAGAGCGGGCACGGTGCCATCGGCACAGCCCGTGCTCCGCAGGGCAGTCGGTGCCCGCTGTGGCCGTGGCGCTGCGGGGTTCGGGCTCCGCTCCCAGCCCTGCGGGGCTAGCGGCTCCTCCAGCCGGCTCCGCCCTGCAGTGTCGACTGTGGCGGCTGCCGCTGGACGCTTTGTCAGCCTGCAGGGAAAAGGAAAAAAGACCCAAACGCGACCCGCCAAAGCTCTCCCTCTCTGCCCGCCGGCTTTCGGCCACTGCTACCCGGCCCTGGCTGTGACGCTGCCGCGCCGGGGCCGCGGAGGGGCCGGGCTGGTGGGCTCTGCTCACC
>VWZV01013379.1:126283-162239 GCA_013397155.1 Irena cyanogastra | reverse complement strand
TCAAATGACCTCAAGTAACCCCAGATCTCCAGTTCACCCCCATGCCCTCATTTCAGCCCACAGTGGCACCTCGGAGGGTTTTTCCCAAGCTCAGTTGTCTCTCGTGGCCCCAGGCACCCTCACTGGGTGTCTGTGGGTTCCCACTTGACCCCTGGGACCTGCGTGTCCCCCTTTGTCCCCTGGTCCCCAAGTGTCCTGGGGGCTCAGCTGGGTCAGTGTGTCCCTGTTTGTTCCATTGCTGGGCCCCTGCTGGCTCTGCAATGTTGAAGTGTGGCAGAATTTATTCTATCTATTTATTCTATCCTGGATTTATTCTGTCTACTCTATGTGTAAAATATTCATCTATTGATATACATGGATAGATATCAATGAAGACTCAATCTATTCAAATATATGTAATTATTTTCCTATCTCTATTAACAATACATAATCTAATCATTCTATTCTAGAATTGTGACACATACATGTAATTCTAGAATTGTGTGAGATATTTAGTTGTTAATTTCTGTGCAATAACTTTAAAAGTCTGCAGAATATTCCCACGGATTCCCTTGGATTCTCTTCCTGGCTGGTAACTTCATGTTCTTCTTGGTCCTGATGGATTAGAACCTTTATTCAGTGATTCTCTCAGAATATGTTTAATTATTACAATCTTTATATAAATCTTTCCTGGCCTCTGTCAGTGGCCAGAATATAAATTTGAATTTAACAGATAATTGTGGTAATAATTACAAAACTCCAAAGTCAGACTGCAAAGGAGCCAGGAGACTGAAATCCTAAAATTTTCTTTTTCCAGCACTCACAGAAGCACCACGACACACACACACCATCTGCTACAACAAAGGAAATTTTATTTAAAAATAAAACTTTGTTTTGTTTTCTTTCTTACTGACACAGGTGAATGAAATCCCAAACAAAGAAGCTCTTAGTGGGCAGCATACAAGGATGGAAACAATTAATAAATAACATTAGTATAACCTCTAAACATTAACAATGCATCTGCAAACAAAATGAGGACTTTAAACCAAGTGAACCTTAAAGCTCAGCTACTCTCTGTAAGAATATTTACCTTCTGTTTTTCCTTATTCTTTACAGATCTGAAAGGATTAAATACTGCTATTATAATTTTATATTAATGACACTATTATACTTTTTTTTTAAAATATCTCGTGAAAATCTCAACATTTTTTAACACTGATATTTTACAAATTGGTATTTGTCATCCGTGAGAAAGAACAACAGCAACAGCAGTTCTTCCTCCACTGGGGATTTCAAACAAAACATGATTTCTAGGAGGAACTTTAAAAATAAATGTCCTTATTCCCCACTAATCTTTTAAAGTGGCACCATTGAGAAGGTGCCCTGGGAGTTGCATTTTTTCTTGCTCAACTGAAAAAAAAAAAAAATAAAACGAACAAAACCCCAAGGAACCAAACAATCAAACCAGGATTACAGTAAGGAGCCTGCCTCAGGATTAGCTACAGTAATGTCACCAGTCTGGTGCAGGAGGCCACATGCTGGGCCCTGAGCCTGCCTGGCCCTGGGGGAGGGCACAAAAAAGGGGAAGATTTGGGATCCCTGCTGGCTCTGGACACAAGAAATCACCTGGAGCCTGCTCAGGAGGCACCTCCCGCTTGCCACAGCTCCTGCTCCTTTTGGGAGGGCTCCCAGTCCTTTTGGGAGTGTTTCCTATTCCTTTCAGGAGTGTTTCCTATTCCTGTCAGGAGTGCTCCCCACTCCTTTTGGGGACAGCTGGAGGGCAAGCCCAGCATTTTTTTACCTCGCCCAAGCCCATCCCAGGATCCTGGCTTGGCCCCGAGCTCGGCACAGCACCAGTGCAGACGGGGAAGCTCCAGGGCTGAAATGCTACAGAACACAGTGTCAGAGTGCAAGTGAGCACTGCCCATCTCTGCTGCTCCTCCTCCTTTTCACCCTTCCCAAAGCAGTTCAGTGCTGCTGGTCCAGCTCTGCTCATTCTCCCACAGGGGTGGGTTCTCAGATCCAGGCTGGCCACGCAGCACCCCCTTAAGAAAGGCACTAGACATTTGGGTTGTTTTTCCTTTTTAAAGTAGCATCAAAAAGTTAATTTTCTCAAAATTAAAGAAGAGGGAGGTGAAGGGAAAGAAGAGCAATCAATTTTGGGCTTAGAAAGAACAAGAAAAATCCACTGGGCAGTGCCTGGATTGAGCTGGCAGAGCACAGCCACAAGACATGGCCAGGACTCTGCTGCCCTCAGTGGAATCAGCAAATTCTTAACGTGTCTAAGGAAGAAAAGGCAAGACTTAAGTTTCTTAAATCAGTTTGAGACATAAACAAGTGCACAGAAAGGACACATGCAGAGAAATCAGCGATACATGCCACAAAGATTGCTCTCTCTAATCTCTAATACCAGGAACAACACCCACAGGAACATCTCTTGGCACATGGACTCCAAAGACAGGCCTGGAACAGCTCTGCCAAGCAGGATTTCATGGAAATTACTGCCCTGAGGGGCCTGGAGGGGACAGGGAATGACTGGTGTCACACACGCTGGGCAGGACAGGAGTTAAGGCTTTGGAGCTGGCTGGATCAGCCTCGCTCAGCCAGGGCAGGAGTCACACAGCAGGGCAGACACCAAACAGCTCCAAACCAACACAGAGCCCAGAGGGAGTGTGGAAAAGAGGGAAATAAACCCCTCGCTAAAGGGTTTGCACCTGATCTCCAGGACAAGGGACTGTTTGGCTGCTCAGGCTCCCCAGTGTGACACAACAGCCACAGCTGTCCCCTGTTCCTGCCTCAGCAGCACCAGTGCTGGCCTTGCTCCTCCAGAGGCTCCCACATCCCACAGGGAGCAGGGCTGGCAGCCCTGGCAGCTGCACTGGGGGCACAGGAGGAAGAGCAGCTCTTCTTCCCCTTCTTCTTCCCCCAGGCACTGAGCCCATCTTCCCCAGGGCTGTGCCCGAGCCCTGTGCCCTGCAGAGCACCCTGCCCGCTGCCAGCCCTGACCCCAAAACAGCAAAGAGTGGGGTCAGAGAGCGTGGCAGGAGATCTCCTCACGCTGTCTGAGAGTGTCTGCTCCCCTACAGAAAGGAGAGGAGTAAAGAGAGACGGCTCACCCTGCCTGGAAGCCACTGCAGCAATTTAGAAAGCTGTAGGTCTAGAGAAACCTCAGCTTGAATAAAAAACCCACTTTCTGCTCTGCTAACACTCAGGAAAGCCTCTCTGCCACTGCAGCCATCTGGCCCAGCCTCTGGATTCCTCAAAAGGACTGCCAGAATCACTCCAGAATATTCCAAGCTGCAGCCCTTAGCCTGGTGACCTCTGCTGACCTCAGGGACATGCAAATAATGCTGGACATGCTCCAAAGGCCAAGAGCCTCTCAGGCTGTCAGGCTGTGATCTGTCTGTGCCTCCTGGATCTAAACCCTCTCCAAAGGAACCATCCACTCCTCCAATATGAACAGAGTTAAGTAGCTGAGTAGGCAAGTCAGGTTTTTCCAATGCAACAGCTGAGTTCTGACCTTTAAAACCACATGATGACTTCACAAATAGAGATTTTTTTTCCCCAGGTCTGTTAAAACACCAGACCTGGCAATACCTTAGAGAAATGGAAATGGAAAGGAGAGCCCCCATGTTGTTTGGACAGCCATGCAGAGAACTGCTGCACTTCTGTGACTGCAAAGCAGGTGAGATTCCAACAAACACATCAGCTGCATCTACCAATTCCACAAAACACCTGGGCACGACGATGGCTCCTGCCAAAGCTCTCTGGAGGAATGTGTGTGAAGGCCACTAGTCTGCAACAGCCACCATGCAATGAAGATAAATAAAACATCCTATTTACCAGGTGCAACATTCCTGGGGAAGAGCAATGGGAGTGCCCAGTGACAGCTGCTCCAGCCCAGCAGGGCCACAAATCAAATTTGAGCACAAAATGCTCAAGGCTAAAAGAGGAGAAGCAGCAGCCCCAGTTCCTTGCTCTTGCTCAAATTCTTTGCCTCCTTTCTCACCCCTCAAAACCACGCCAAGCTCCTCCAGCTGCTGGAATCTGGTGCTGCCAGTGCAAGAACACACACACATGAGAGAAATCCAACTCCCAGCACTGCCAGGATCAAAATCCCTGACAGAAGCTCATCCTGCTACCTCCAGGCAGCAAGGGAGGACTGGAATCAGAAGCAATAACTGCTATTATTACAGGCAAGAGGGACACACCACGGCCAACAGGAAGCAATCAAACGGTTCTTCCAAGGTCTCCTATAAATTCCCAGCAGAAAGTGACCTCCCAGCTTCTCTAAAAAGCCTGAGCCAGACACACAGCAGCGAACAGATCCAAACCTAGTACCATGAACCACAGGACACACCACACCGACCTCGAGACTTTGTTTCTCTGAGCATCCACTTAAAATTCACAGCACAAAACAACTCCCCCCAGCCTCCAGGGCACCGGCTCGGGGATCCCTTGTCACGATACCTTTCTCTACCAACACCCTGGAAATAAATCTGTTCTCTCAGACAAGAGGTAGGGGTAAAGGACTCCAGGACATACACTGTATAAAACACCGCTCCGCTCCGTTTCATCCCACTGCTTTGAAATCTGGAACCACGAAAACCTGATAACTGATTCTCTTAAAGAGGCAGGACTGACCTCAGCACGAAGTCTCTAAAGGAACCCCCTTCCCCTTTGGTGCACAGCTGGGCAGCAGCTGCCCAGGCAGTTGGTCCACAGCAGCTCAGGCGTGGAGCTGCTTGTGTGCTATGTGGCCACGTGTGCCGGGGAGGAGATGGACACGAACTCCCGCAGGATATTCTTGGCCATCTCAATATTGTTATGTGCAATGACCAGAGCTTTCTGGATGTCCTGATATGAGTAGCCTTGGCTCATGAGGTTCTCGATCTCGCTGGAGAGGTGCAGGGAGGGGCTGGCCCCGCTGCTGGCTCCTCCTGCTTGGCAGCTCCCGGCTTTCCGCTCGGAATTTATCCGCCGGGGCAGCGGCTTCGGCGGCCGTTCGGGGACTTGGGAGCCGTCCGAAAAACCTGCAAGGAGAAACAAGTGCAGCACTTCAACCAAAAGATGTGGAAATTTTCCTTGGAACAAAGCTGAGATGACATCACGGGGGATAAATGGCACTTCAAAAAGCTGTCACTGAGCTTTGCCACTTTCTCCAGACCTTTTATCCTCCTTCCCAAGCTGCTCAGCTTCCCCGCCCCTGTGCAAAAACAGCTGTGGAGGTTTTTCTTAATTAGCAAGGCTCATCAGGCTCATTTATTAAGACAAAACCATATAAAAATGACATAGGATCTATGTGTGTAAGCAGAGCTCAGATATCAGCTTTACAATCAGAAAAAACAGTGAATATTCAATTCACCAGTCATCCCATTTCCTTCCAGAATCAGAGAGAACTCCCTGGTTTAACTGCCCAGAGACTGCTCCCACATCTCTGTGTGCACAAACTCAGCCCCAACTCAGCCACCACAATTGCTTCAGCAACTGAATTATGCTCTCTGAAGGGTCAGCAACTGAATTATGTTCTCCTCTTCCTCTGCTGAAGCTCTCCCTTCCTAATGGCAGATCAATAAATCTCAGCCTGTTCTGCTTTTCCCTGAGTCATTCTGATGTGACACTGCCCTGCAGCCACATCATGCACTGCTGGGAAGAGGAAATAACAGCCAATAAACCAAACAAGTCACCAAACTCTCCAAGGAAAAAACACATTGTTTAATGTGCTCATCCACCATTTGATCATTTCTGAGTTTTAACCTCCTGTATCATCGCAGAAAGCATTTTTCGCCAATCCCAGGAAACTTTTCTGCACGGATGTTTGACATCACCTTAAAGAAAGATTTATTTGTCTCCTGGAAAAAGTCCTCAGGGCACTCCACAGAGTTTTCTGGCAGCAGAACTGGAGTGCAACAGACAAATCACGTCCACACAATCCCTTTCTAAGAGTGAGCACTGCAGCCTGCTCAGAGAAGCAGCACTGTGGGGCCTTTCTGAAAAACTTGCACCAAAAGCCCTAAAAGACAGAGAAGGCTCTTCAGGAACCAGATTCCCTGAAACTTCCTCACCGACCACAGCTCAGTCCAGCTCCCCCATCTTCAGAATTCAAGTTTCTCACACATAAAAAGCTTTTTGTACATGTGAGAAAAAGATCTGCCCACTCCTCTGCCCCAAACTGGAATAGCTGTTTCAGCTTGAGCTGGATCAAGTTTCAGAGACCATGGTTCAGTCTGAAAGGACAACTACTAAGACAGTTATTTTGGTAAATCATTAATTAAAACGGCAGGGTCCAGCTCCTGAGAGCATAAATCTGCCAAGATGAATCCCACAGCAGTCAGGCTTGCCTGCACCAGTGCCTTGCTTCCCACAGCAGTAACAATCAGCATTTTCCACATTTTCCATTTTCCTACCCCTAAAGCAGGACAACAGCAGTGTTATTTCAGGGCTGTAGAAACAGAGTGTCAATGATTAAACTCAGTACTTCATCTGGGAGGGGGGTGGGACTCGCTCTGTTCACTTTTTATCCCTTCCAGCCAAGTTCTACAGACACGGGGACAGATTTAAAAAGTGAAACAGGGAGGTGGGGCAAAAATAATGAACTTTTCTGCACTAGGAAACTCTTGTCTGTGCTAAAGAAGGTCAGGGAAGTGGAATGGTGAAGCAGGAAAAGAGAAGACTCACTGGGGGAAGGGGTTCTGCCTCCAGAAGGAGCAAGAAACTCATTCCTCTTCCTTGGCAAATCACCAGCACATTCAGACTGAAAACCCCCAACAGGAAGAGTTTCAGAGCTGCTTTAAGAGCTGCTGAGCAGGGAATAAGCCAATCATTATTCAGAAAGGCTCTTGGAGACACGAGGCTTTAGTTTTTCCCTCAGAGAATGTGCCTTGCAGCCAGAAGGACACAACGTCCTCTATTCCACTGGGACAAAAAGCTGACCTTGCTGAGCCACTGCTCCCTGCTCAGAGGAGCTGAGAGCATCAGGAGCTGTGTGCAGAACACTTGTGCCATCTGCAGGCACTGGCAGAGCCACAAACCCTGCCAGGCTAGCCCTGCATCTTCCACTTGGCACAGGGACACAATCCCTGAATGGTCTGGGTTGGAAGGGACCTCAAAGGTCACCTCCCTTCATCCCCTGCCACGGGCAGGGACACCTTCCACTATCTCAGGGTGCCCCAACCCCAAATCCAACCTGGCCTTGGGCACTGCCAGGGATGGGAAATCCTGTCTCACACCCCAGTACACCATGGTACAAAAACATTCTACGCCCTGTAGGAAACAATAGTTTAAGGAATACACTTTAAGCTGAAAAAAGCTTTTCCTAACTGTGATTCCAGTGTGATTTGCAAGCTCGGGGATTAAATGACCAAGACAGCACATTCCAAGCTATAAATCAAACAAAAGTTAAAATAATTCAAACACAATCCCTAAGAAGCAGCACAATTCTGCCTCGTAAACCTGATTTTACACCTGACATCCAAAACCTTCAGCGAGTGACACAAGTTCCAAAGGCGCGGAGGCGGCCAGCAGCAGCAAGCAGAGCCAGGAGAGCTGTCTGACCTGTGACAGGGTCGTTTTCCAAGGACATTCGGCTGAAGGCAGGAGTGGCATTGGAGATATCGGACAGCGTGCGGCGAGCGATGGCCACGGGGACCGGCGGCTTGGGCACGTCGTAGCCATCCTCCTCATTCTCGGACTCCTCGGGCCCGTTGCTGGCACTGGCTGCTGCCAGGTTCCCTTCATCTGCAACAGGAGGCACGTTCTGAGCTCTGGGGCTGAGCTGTCTCTCAAGGCAGACTCTGCTCCCCCGTTCTCCAAACACTGACAGGACACAGAATTAAAGTTTTGCTGCTAAAACCTCACATTCAATGGCAGTTCTTTCCAGAAGGGAAAATGAGGTTAAAAATACTTGATAAATGCAGAGTGCATGCACAGACTCTTGCTTCCACATACATCCCAGCTATTTTAACAACAAAAACAAATGTAATTCCTTTAATTCAGCCTAAAATGCTGTTCCACTGGGAGCAATTCATTGTAGCCCAGTTCTTCAGCTGTTTTTCAGCACACCCACTCACCAGAAGTGTTGACAGCCTCGAAAGCAGAGGATGCTGCTTGGGAGTGAATGTTGTACATTGCTTCATACATGGAGCCCTCGGGCTGCTGGTCACAGTCCAAAATTCTGAGGGAGAGAAGACATTCCCTTTCACACAGGTGACAGTGGCCACCACCTCCACCCTGTCTCTGTTGCAGAGTTTGTGCACAGCTTCTTGTTTCAAGGTGAAATCACCACTGCTCTATGAAGTATTTGTTCTAGAAAATATTCTATTAATGTTTATTGCAGTATAGCAAAAGAGTTAAAATGATACCACCAAAAATTACATTTTAATAAGAGTTTTGAATTTCAGTTGTTTCTGCTCTCAAAAGGTTCTTGGCAGAGAAAGTGGGAACGAAGGGGATATCTGAGTCCTTTAATACTGTACAAGGACTCTGCAAAGAGCAGTGGTCACATTTCCTTTATTGCTATTTTAGTCAAGATCTGGTGAATACCACTGGGGGAATTCAGAAATCTGAGCAAGCAAAATTCCCACCCTGATGTCCCAAATGTGCTGCCCCAGAGCTGGGAGCAGGAAGTGCAAAAGCAGCCAGAATCTCACCGTAAACTCTGAGTCATTTCCAAAGGCATTTTGATCTCTGGTTTCTGCACAGCAGGACCTGGAGGCACCACGGGCAGAGAGGATGGTGACATGTATTCAGTGTCCTCGTCGCTCTCAGGCTGCTCCCCAGGAGGCAGTTTTGGTACAGGCAGCGGTCTGGAGGCAGGAGAAACAAGATATAAAACCTTTACACCAAATCTAATTAACACCCAGGTGCCCTTTAAAATCCACAGTCACCTCACAGCAAGTCTGTCTAAAGAAATAATTTGGTTTCCAGGACGCAGCCCACAAGGTCACACCAGCACAAGGTCATGATGCAAAAGGAAGTGACAATATCATGCACATTTTCACCACACAAAGTGAATTTATTACAGAGCTGATGGCAACTGGAGCCTGATTCCTCTACTGCCACAGCCCAGGGGAACTCCCACCACTCCCCACAGCTCTTTGATTTCAGCTGCTTTCTCTAAATTGTGTTTTGAACCTGTCAGAGTTTAAAACTAAGACTGAAAGAGTTGTGCCAGTTCTGCCCCTGGCACCAGCACCCTGCAATTCCCACTCTGCAAGGTATAAAAAATCCCAACAGACCTGGCAGCTAAGGAGTAGATGGCATTGGCAGATGAGGAGGGTTTGATTTTGGGGTGTTCACACTCTGAGGTTGCTGCTGGACCACTGTTGGAGCTCTGGAAGACAAAATTCCAAACCAGGAATCAGAAACAATGCATGGCCCAGTGCAGCTGCAAAGCTCCTCATCCAACAGCCTCTGTGGCAATGAAGCATCCCCATTTATTCCACAGAATTTACTGACACCTCAGAAATCTAGGAATCCTCTGACAGCTTTCCCTCAGTGAGGACGCTGCAGGGGTTTTCCTGCAGGAAGAACTTCACATGTTTTGAGATTCCAATGGCCTTGGCAAATTCATCTGAAACAGGCCAGAATGGGAGCCAAGAGGAAAAGGATGCAGACAAACACACATTTGGAGACAGGATGACAACTGTGCACGTGCCATTTTCTTAGAAAATCTGGCTAAAAATGTGCATGCCTTCAATTTTAGAAAGCTGGAAACATTAGAAGGAAAAATTAAGGAAAAGGAATCAAGGAAAGCAAAACTGCCTGCAGTTTCATTTAGAGAACAAAATGTTGGAGTAATCAGTTCACTGGTAACAGTGTCCTGCAGGTGAACACACCAAATGGAACTCGGATTTTATCCAGTCAAACTTCTCACAGCTGATATGGTAGTTTTCTCAGGGTAAACCTGACTTTTTCAGATAACAACACAAAACATTTTCAGCTTTTCAACTCTGAAAGGCGAATAATGAAAGGTGAACAATGATCAGGCAATTGTGATTTCAACCTTGTTCCCAAAAGGAACGACAGCATTTCCCTTGCCTGGAATTCACCAGCTTCTTTCCATCTCTCCCATGACAAAACCCCGCTCCTCAGCGTGTGAGAAGAAGGTGCCTTCTCTCCCAGGTTACCTCCAGCCCCCAGCCCCACTCACCGCCGGGCTGTCCAGGCTGAGCGTGCTGCCCAGCCGGAGGCTCTCAGCCCTGGATTCCAGCTGGGAGGGCAGCGAGAAGGGCAGCGAGTGCCGGTTGGACAGCTCCCTGCCAGCCCACGGCTCCGCGCCGCTCGCGGCCACCGCCGGCGCTTTGGGCATGGGCCTGGCCGGCCACGGCTCGCCCTGCCGGTTGGAGGGCAGCGGGGGTGGCTTGTCCCTGCTGGCACAGTCGCCCGGGGTGCAGGGCAGGGGCCGTCGCTGCGGGCGGCTCTCGGTGCCCAGGGCGTGCGGGCGGTCCGGGGGCGGCGGCGGGGGCAGGTCCCGGAGCGTGGGTGGGATGGGCAGAGGTTTGTCCTTGTGCAGAGCACCTGGGGCGGCCTGCGGGATGCAAAACAGCGCTTAACACGGGCAGCTCAACCGGGAGAGATAAACAGGGGGGAGGTGCGGGCAGCAGGGAGAGTTTCAGAGTGGTTTTATCTGTTTTTACAAGGAATAATCTCCGAGAACGCGGAGATATCTCCGCACCTTCTGCACGGGCTGGAGGAGATAACACGGGAACTACGTGCACTCCAGCCAGGCTCTGAAAAGCCCAGATTCCTCTTCCTGAGGGAAAACATGAGCTTAAACAGCCTTAGATTGGATTCCAAACAGAGCCTCCCCATTATTTTAAAAAATGATTCAATTTGTACAAGTTAACATTCATCAGTCAGTGATGAGTATTCACAGAAATAGGTATTTTCTTCTGCCTGAACTTCCCTAATTTCATTATTTCATCTGAACCAGATGAAGAACTGCTGCTGCATCTCAAGAACATTAACTTAATGCCACCAAGATCATCCTACTGCCTTCTGCTGATCAATCAATCAGAAAGCCAGTTCATTTCTCTCAGCCACACACATTGAATTCCTTCCTTCATTTTCTATGTAAAAAATGCTTGATGTAAAAACAAGTGCAGAAAAGTTGGGGGAGAGAAATATGAAACCTTCTGTATCAGCTAGAACAAAATATGAGGACAATCCAAAGGGTGCAGGGATTGAGGCTGAAAACCAGAGAATATGATGGTAGTAATAATAATTTGGTAGTTCAGGATGCCAGACAGAAAAAAGAAGAAAGTACTTGGGGATGTCAGAGAGAACATGTTGGGGTTCCCAGATTGTTCTGCCCCACTCAAGGTGACAGAGGTGTGTCTGACCTTGGAAGTGGTGCCAGGGCTGGAGGCCCCGGGCGGGTTGGCCACTCGCTGCTGCAGCAGGTCCAGGCGGGGCGGGACAGGCGGGAGGGCGGCCTGAGGAGCCACCGAGAACGGCGAGGGAGGGCGCTCCACCTGGGAGGGGAGAACGGCACATCAGCACAGGCTCAGCCCACAGAACTCCTGTCCTCTCAGCTCTGCTGGTGCCAAATTGCTCCGGGAGTAACAACTGTCCTCCAGCAGGGAAGGCAGCGCCCAGCATTGCAGTGTTGGGGCAATCCGAGCTGAGCTGGGAGACACCGCTGAAACGCAACTCAGAAACACAAACCAGGCTGTGATGGAGTAACAAAAATGCAACTTAGAAACACACACCAGGCTGTGATGGAGTAACAAAAATGTAACTCAGAAACACAAACCACGCTGTCCCCATGGAGTGACAAACATGCAACTTAGAAACACAAACCACGCTGTCCCCATGGAGTGACAAACATGCAACTCAGAAACACAAACCAAGCTGTCCCCATGGAGTAACAAACCAGTCTCAGTGGCCCTGAGCAGAACGAGCTGCTTTTCAACACCAGAGGGCAGGATCTGCTGCAAAGCCTCCTGTCTCTGTGCAAACTGCTTTCACTACACAGCACTGGTGTGCACCAAACCCTCCATTTTTGTCCCTGCAAAGCTGGTTTTCCACTTAACAAAGCAGCACCGTGCCTGTTATTCTCTTTATTGTCTCATTTTTTTACAATCAAATTTAGGACTGTTTAATTTTGAAAAGCTTCACGTATGTTTAAGCTCACTAAAGCCAACAAAATACCAACACTGACAGAATGTTACAACAAGAAAATTGCTTTGCTTCCCCAAAATATGTATAAAAAGCCCTCCAGGAACAGTGTTTACTGATTAGTACATTATTTCACAGGATGGAAGACAAAGGGAAAAAATACTCCAGGTAAACCTGAAGTGAAGATTCTTTTTGACCAGGAAATGCAGCTTATTTTAGTTGATTCAGCTATTAAAAATTAGCCAAATTCAAACCCACTTCCCTGTGCAGTAAAAAAATGCAAGAGCAACAATCAGATTTTGAAATAAGAAACGAAAATGAAATGAAAAAGCCACACAGGGATCCACAAAGAATGTACACAACTCCTGGAGGGAAGCAGCACCAACGGCAGAGTTCTCACACCTTTCTAAGGCAGATTTATCAGCCACCATACAAAAAGATGACAGCCAAATTGAGTTCCTCAGCAGAACTGCCTGCCCTCTATTCATCAGGACCTTAGGAAGGCTGTATCCATCACTAGGGAAAAATGGATGAATTTCTGCTGATCTGGGTGAATTCTGGCTAGGGAATCAAAATCTAACACACAGAGGAGTGCTCCAAACCCAGATCTTCCATTCCAACAGGTCAGGCCAGCTTTTTCACCCCTCTGGGGATTCCTCCAATACAACACACAAAATATCAAAGGCTTCAAAGTGTGATCCCAAACTGACAGTGTGAAGTGAGCTCACAAAACTGGACTTAAATGCCTGTTTTCTATAGGGAGCAGGATCTTTACTGTTACACAGCCTGACAACCCTCAGAGGCACAAATCACTACGAGAAAACTGCTGCAGAAAAGGCAGTGCCACATTTCTCAGTGACCTTACTTTGGTACCAGCGAGTTCTTTCATCATGAAGAGGGAATCATCAGCTTTGTCATCGTCGTCGTCGTCGTAATTGGGAGAGGGGGTTCCTTCAGCCCCTTGCCTGGCCAACCCTCCTCCTCCTCTGGGATCAAACGGATCCACCACGATTGGCTCCGTGCCTTTGATCTCACAGCGGCAGAAGGGACAACCTTGGCCTTCTGACTCCTGCAGGGGACACGAGAGATCTGTCACAGCAGCCTTTGGGGTGCACCAATTATCACCTGCTTCAGAAACCACCAGCTGATTATCACCCGCTTCAGAAACAATCAGCTGCTTTTAACCTGCTTTTTGGCACGGAGCTTTCAACTGAGAGCAAGACAAACTGGGCTAGAAATATGGAATATTTTCTCCTTGAAGCAGAAAAACAGCACTTTAGGAAGTTTTCACTGTTTTTCCTTATTCTATATTAAGAGATCAGGTATCTAAACAGCTTCTGATGCAGTGACATGATGAGACAATGTTTCTGCTATATTCTCTCCACACCTGAACAGTTCTGAGAAGAGAATATACCTGTAAAAGATCAAGCAGCTGCTCTCAGAGAGATAAAGAAGAGGCCAAGGCTCACCTGCCAGGCTGTGAGACAGGAGGTGCACATCAGGTGCCCACAAGGTTCAATCTTCACGTCCTTGTCGTTCTCAGCACAGATTTTACACAGCTGGAACGTGGAGCCCATCTCACAGTACAGCTCATATTGTTCCTGAGGGAAAGACAGCATAAATCACAGGGAGAACAGAAATCTGCAAAGATTCCACTATCATTTTACATTCTAGATGCATCTGTCAAGCTCTGAAAGAAGTGGAATTCACATCAGCCAATAATTTTCATTTAAGCATCCCAAGAAAAGCAGGGTTCAAGACATGTTGAATGGCACAAAAGCATCAATGTTGGCAGAATGCTCTAAAAATAAACCCTTAAAATCTATCTGTCTTTGCAATCTTGTCTGCCCCTCCCTATCATGCAAAGATTTCTGTAATTCTGGAATATTTTACTCACCTGTGTAACTTTAATGTGGTCCTGAGGTGTGGGCTCACACAAGCCAGTCAAGTCAGGATTCTGATTCCGGCCATCAGGAAATAAATAACTGGAAGAAGTTGGGGAAAAAAAATCTCTATATGTGCCTGTAGACACATGTATACACATACATCTCTAAGGTTTCTTTTGGAGGTGGGAAGGGAAGAAAGAGTGAAGGTGAGAAGCAAGGGGTGGGAATTCAAGGTATTCTGAATTCCAAAGTTTTGGAGGAATTTTATGATTGGACCAAAATTAAACAAGTTATTCTTAAAAGTATTGGTTCAAGTTAAGGGTTTGAAAAAAAAAAAGGGATTTATGAGAAGGGAAACACTGCTGCACATTTATCTTCTGCTACTGCACAGCTCTCCAGTGCAAAGACAGCTGTCAGTAATCCCTGAGTGCCAAAATACTTCAGCAATGACTTATTCCACTGACAGCAATGGGACTATTCAAATTTTAACTGCTTTCTTGTCCTAATTTTTATAAAGTCACTTACAAGCCTTCCCTGAAGCCATCAATCAGTGCTTGGAAAAGAGGTTTGTTGTGGGGGATTGTCTGGAGAATGTTCCCATCTGCAGTGACGTAGCCAATGGCCCACTGACCCAGGCGGGTACAGCTCAGTCGGAAAATGTAACTAAAAACACACAAAGGAAAAGAAATCTCAGCTTGGAACAGACAGAAAAGATCAAATGACAAGTAGACAGCCTTTGTCTGGTCGTATCAAGACAGCAAATAAAATTAGTAGGAATAACTTGATGATTTGCAGCAGCTTTCCTCAACTGACGCCCAGGCAGTTCAAAGGAGAATTTTGCAATATGATACAAAATGAGAAAAGAACCCAAGCACTGGCCTCCAGGTGAATTAAACCCAGAATCCAGAGCAAGAGTAGTTAACATCCTTGAAATCATTTGTTTCAAATCTTGTTTGAAAAACCCAACAAACAAACAGACTACAGGAGGTTTCCATGTGTCAAAGCAGCCCAGAAGTTACCACACAACCTGCAGAAAGGAGCACAGATCATCTGTCAGCCCTGCTGCAACCAGTGGTGGCAGCCAGAACCTCCCTGCTGGCTCAGCTCTCTCTCACCTGCCAGGTTTGTGAATGAACTTCTGAAGTCTGGCCTTCACCTCGTCATAGGTGAGGAATGCCATATACCCAGGGTGAGTCACTGCCAGGCTGTTCCAGTTCCTCAGCAGGGATGACCAGGGCTGGGGAAGCACCAAAAAAACAAATTAACCACACACTTCTGGAAAGGGTCAGTGTTCCTCAAACAAAGGGTTCTTCAGTTAGAGAAACATGTTTCTGTTCCACCATAAGTCCAGTAGAGAAACCAAAACATTCATTCCCATGCAGCACTTGGCATTTGAGCTTCTTGCTTGTTGGGGATAAAATTATCACCTAAGACAGACTTTAATCAAAACTCCTTTAATAAATACAAAAGGAGAAGTCACTGAGGTCACAGCTTAAGAATAGCTATCAATTGTGCTGCTTCTGCAGAGAAAATGACTCATTCCCCAGACAGGGATAAAGGCAGGAGTTTAATGAGATTATGCACAGGCCCAGGAACCATGACTGGTCTGCTCTCCAAGACTTCCTGCATGGCCTGGGGACAGTGACCTCCCCTCTGTGTCTCAGTTTCACTGTCTGTAACTTGTGACTACTCCTCACCAACCCAGCCTCACCCGGGTGTGGCAAGGACTGTGGCTGGTCTCAGATCTGAATAAAGAATCCAGCACACACATCTCAAATATTGCTGAAAATGATGCCCCAAAAGTCATAACAACCATTTGAAATCTCTCAATCCTGAGAAGGGCTTGGGTGTGTAAATCTCACCTGATTTTTCCAAGGTTTTGAACTCATCTACGGGAAGCTATCAACACTCCCTAAGAATTCTGCATCCTCTGGAATTTGCAGCAGCTCTTGACTTGTTCTTTATGTACAACACTTGGAAAAAGGGCTGAATGAGATCAGCTACATTGCAACACCAAACATGGGAATTTTTCATCTAGACATATCTTAATTACAACCCACCCCATCACATGGGAAAAGGCAAGTCAGAGCCAAAGAAGTAAGTGATTGTTCTTGTAAATACCCAATTGTACCATCAGAAGCTGTGTTTTTGAATTTAGCACTATTAGAGACTGTGGGGAAGAATTTTACCTACTGTTAATATCCCTTCTGTGACAGAGAGATTTCTCACACACACAGACACGTTCACAACATCCCGGCTGGGGTAGTTCAAAAGATAGGAAGCCCAAATTTCCATGCTTGAGCTCCATCCTGAACAACCCCCCTCCACGGAAAATAAATCTGACAATAAAGAAAGGGATGAGGGAAGACAGTGATAAACTACGCTTCACATTTCCTGGCTTGCACAAGCTGTGTCAGAGCTTCAGTCTCAAAGTGACCTTTGAAAGAGAAAACCTGATTCATGGCAGGATGCTGAATGTGCCTGGGAGTTGCAGTGTATATTTATTTTTTTATTCTGCAGCCAGAAATATCTCCCACCTTTACTGCAAGATGGGGTCTTAAGTGTTACCCTTTAAGGGATGGAGGGCAAGACAAGCAAATCCCACGCAGTACAAATAATGTGTGTAAAATAATGTGTGTAAAATAAAGTGCCATGCAGTACAATTAATGTGTGTAAAATAATGTGTGTAAAATAAAGTGCATACAGGAGAAATAATGCGTGTAAAATAAACTGCCATACAGTACAAACAATGTGTGTAAAACAATGTGTGTAAAAAAAAACTCCCATACAGTACAAATAATGTGTGTAAAATAATGTGTGTAAAATAAATGCCATACAGTACAAATAATGTGTGCAAAATAATGTGTGTAAAATAAACTCCCATACAGTACAAATAATGTGTGTAAAATAATGTGTGTAAAATAATGTGTAAAATAAACTCCCACAGAATAACGTGTGTAAAATAATGTGTGTAAAATAAAGTGCATACAGTACAAATAATGTGTGTAAAATAATGTGTAAAATAAAGTGCCATACAGTACAAATAATGTGTGTAAAATAATGTGTGTAAAATAAACTGCCATACAGTACAAATAATGTGTGTAAAATAAAGTGCCATATAGTACAAATAATGTGTGTAAAATAATGTGTGTAGAATAAAGTACCATACAGTACAAATAGTGTGTGTAAAATAAAGTACCATACAGTGTAAATAGTGTGTGTAAAATAAAAGTACCATACAGTACAAATAATGTATGTAAAATAATGTATGTAAAATAAACTGCCATACTGTACAAATAATGTGTGTAAAACAATGTGTGTAAAATAAAGTGCATGCAGTACAAAGAGTGTGTGTAAAACAAAGTACCATACAGTACAAATAATGTATGTAAAATAATGTGTGTAAAATAAACTGCCATACAATACAAATAATGTGTGTAAAACAATGTGTGTAAAATAAAGTGCATGCAGTACAAATAATGTGTGTAAAATAAACTCCCATGCAGTACAAATAATGTGGAGAGCAAGACAAGCAACCCCCATACAGTACAAATAATGTGTGCAAAACACTGGCCTGGATAAAGAGTACAACCTGAAGCACTGAGGCATTTCAAACGATTGCCACTGCTGAGGTCTCACCTGGAAGAGCCGTGTGAAGATGTCAAACTCAAACACTGAGATGTAGTCGTTGCACGTCAGGTCGATGGTTGACTTCAGGGCCATGGCCTCCAGCCCCGAGCTGATGGGATGCACCTCGTGCAGGGCCTGCCGGAAGCTCTTCCAAGGAACAATGGTCCTGGGGAAAAGCAGGAGATGGGAAATGCCTGAGCACCACCTCCACCAGGCACACACCCACAGGTTCTCTTTGTCAGGATCCACGTTGTAACAGAACAGAGAAAAATCACAAACAGCCACACGAGATTTCTTACAACAGATTTGTTGCTACTGCAGGAAATCGGCAGCCAAATGAACTTAAAACAATTTTCCCTGCACGTGCAAAATTTTGGAATTAGAAGTCGCCCTCTGGTTTCTCTTCTCCCTCTTTCTGCAGTCCTACCACAGCATCACTTGATAGTAATTTCACAATGTTGCAGCTGGTAGAGAAGGAATTAAGTCTAAATGGTTAAAAAAAAGCTGCAAACAACTCTCTAAGGAAGGATTAACTGGAGAAGGAAGATAATCAGAAGCCAAACCACAGGCTCCTGTTTAAAGGAATATTTTCCTTTTTTAATAAATCAAGTGGCATAGAAACATAGAAAGAAAATGCCTCACTTCAGACAACTGTGCTATTCATGAGTAAATACATTATGGCTTTTTGTTCTGACAGCTACTAATTAAACTCTTTAGGTGAAGTACCTCAGTTCCCTCAGTTTGAAAGCAGTACCCAATCCATTAACTTTAATCCCCAAACATTGCTGTGAACACCTCCATGGTTCATTTAGTCGGTGTTTCATTAGATACAGAAATTAAACCTGACATTTCAGCAGTCTGCACACAAAGACTGTTACATTTCCCTTGCCCCTTCACTCTTAGCAAAGCCATTTTGCAAACAGAAATTCAGAGAAGAAGAGAGGTGAGTAAATGATTGGAAAGACTACTTGGAGGGAAGATGAAAGGAATATAATATTATGGCTTAGCTAAAGAACAACCCATGTTGGGGGCATGGTAACCTTTAGAAGAAGAAAGGATTATTTTGCATAGCTTGTAGAGCTTACTTAAAAGTTGAAGAATTAAATCAAGGAGAGGAAAATTTAAACTGAATAATCAAGGGAAACACTGTGACAATACTAGAGTCTCCTGGGGAAACTAGGGAAAGATTCATCATTTGACACATTTAAAAGCAGACAGGACAAAACCTGGGAAATTTAATGTAGGAATAATTCCTTACCTCACCCCAGAGATAGACCAAATGAGCAGTAAGTCTCTCCCATCATTTATTTTAACATGACAAAGCCCTTTCTGAACAGCCAAACAAAATTCTTAACAAATGCTGGGTGCAATTTGCTCCCACACCTCTATTTCTAAGCACAGTTAGAAACTTACTTTTCACCAAAAGCTTTTCTCCAAAATTCTGCAGCATCTGCCTTGGTGATCCGGAATGTGTCCCCCTGGAAAAGGCCACTGGGGAAAATCCCTTTGAGTTCTGCCAGCATGTGGCTGAATATCAGGGACAATTTGGTCAGGTTCCTCCTGCAAAGAAC
This sequence comes from Irena cyanogastra, assembly GCA_013397155.1. NCBI lineage: Eukaryota > Metazoa > Chordata > Aves > Passeriformes > Irenidae > Irena > Irena cyanogastra. The sequence goes on along the minus strand of VWZV01013379.1, from coordinate 143,053 downwards.
CATAGAAATAGTTTCTATTAGGAAAAAAAAGTTTAGCATTCTGAGCAAAGCAGAACCAGCACTTATTGCAACTCAGGAGTGATCCCAGCACGCAAAACTCTTATTTGGGGCTCTCTTTCAAGTGTTTCCCCAGCATTCAGAACATCCAAAACATGGGAGCTTCCAGCAAGGTCTGTGTTTGTCAACACATTTTCCACAGTGACAAACTCTCCATAATCTCTTTAAGGTGGGCAGGCAAAAATCCTCCCATGGAAAAACACATTAACAGAAAATGTGCAAAACCAGTACTCAGACCTCACCTATTGAGTATTGAAGACAAAACTTCATCAGCCTTGGGTCTGAAAATTCCCTTTGAGAGCACATAGAACTACTCCTGCCCCAGACAATGGAAGCTGAATGTCCTTCCAGGTCTCCAGAGGCTCCCAACACAATAGATTTGCTCAGGGAATGTCCAACTGATCCAAATAGGCCTAAGCTCCCAAGGGAATGCAAAAACACCTGCAGGTTTTTTCCTAAAATGGTAACAACTTACACAAAAAGCTCTCCAACATATTGTGTTTAATTATCCAGTTTGAATTACAGCTGGTACCTCAAGTCCCTTCTCTGCCTATGACACTGAGACCTCAGGAGTGCTCTATCCCACAGGATATGCCTTTTTTAAGCTGGAGAAGAGAATAGATATTTTCTGCTCTTCTATTCACCATACACATCTCTTTCACTCCTTTATCCAAATAAAGGATGCCTCTCTTCTCCACTCCACTACTAGGAAAACTTCCTGAAAAGAGACAGGAATATTTCTAGGCCAGAGGGGTTTTTTTTCATCCCCACGTCACGTGCTTGAAGGTTGAAGAAGGAACTGGCCTCGTGTGGGAAAGAACAACGTGTGAACTGTGCCCAGCACACCAGAGCTGCTCAGAAACCTGCACCAAGCAGCCAGGCATGGCACAGACTCACTGATGGCACTGATTATTTCAATACTGAACCACAGAGGCAGGGAACAGCCCTAGCCATGTTGGATTTTCTTCTTTTCCCATCTCTCTGCCTGAGTGTGCTGCTGTTGCAGAAGACACTTGTGTGTGGCAGAAACTCCACTCCCCAGGCTCCAGCCTTTCACTCTGGTTGGATTGTTCCTATTCACTTCATCTTGGATTTTTTCAGACACCACTTGCTCCAAACATGCTATTGCTACTGGAAGGACTTATCCTGTTAACGTGCCTGATTGCAGAACTGACCTCCAGGCTTTCCACAAAAACTCCCTGGACATTTGGGACATTTCCCGTATTTCCACAGCGTCTAGACTCAACTGGAAGTGACCATTTGGCTTGACAACATTTGGCTTGACATATATTCCAGTATTTCCTCAGCCCCTCATGGGCCCTTTCTCCATACCCTGACAGTCTGGGTAGATTAGAAGAGCCTAAAACTCTAAATTTGCTCTGCCAGCAGTTCTCTCTTACCCTTCTTTATTCAGCTACATTTTCATTTGTGTGCAGCAATGAAAGCTGCTCAAAGTGTTTATGGAAGGCACCAGCTACACAAAGAATTCTGGTTTTTGTCATTACATACATGTCCAACAACAGCAGGTGCTTGGGATTAACACAAGGAAAAGCCCCCAGCTGCTCTTCCACGAGCTGTCCCATGCCCCAGCTGTCTCTGGATGAATCCCACACTCAAACTGGGTATTTTAAAGCAGTTCTACAGACTGGGTTTGGCATGTTAAGTAATTCAAAGCTGTGTATTTCTCTTTGCATTTATGAGGGGAAGGCTCAGACTGAGCTCGTGGTACAGGGAAGGGGATTTAACTGTAAATTCACACCCAGTTCCCTCTCATGGAGATTCCCTCCGTGTCCCTGCAATGCCTTTATCTGATAAACACTAGGAAAATTGTAAATCAGAGGTGTGAGCTGTGGAATTCTGAAAGCCCTCACTCTCATAAAATAGCAAAAAAAAAAAAAAAAAGAGGACAGCTTGTGTTGGTGCAGGAAGAAAAAGCAAACACCAGGCTGTTATCAATCATTTAATCTATCTACAACCCAAGCAAAAAATTATGGGCTTTTTTTTACTGAGTTTACAAAAGCAGAGGCTTTAATAAACCTGCTAATGATTTTGTACTCTGCTGCTGCTGCCCAACACAATGTGGGGAAATCTGGGTATGACAGACAAGCACTTTGATGCATTTCTGACCCTGAACAAGTGCATGGTTTAAATAAAACACTGCAAGAGGCCAGGGAAGATTCCTGTGCCCAGTTGTTTATCTCTTCTGCCTCAGCTGAGCTCCAGGAAGTGCTTGCACTCAACTGAGCACATCAGTTAATGAGAGAATCAAGAACTTCCTCAGGCTTAAGGATGGATAAACAAATGCTTTTACACACACACATTGAAGGGCTCAGCTTCCAAAACTGTTTTGGATAGCTGAACATTTTAAATTCTCAAGGTTATCATATTTTTTTATAAATATTCAGCTATACTGTGGGTAAATAACAGGAAAAACCACAGGAAGTGAACATAAAGAGCAGCAAATTGCAAAATAGTTTGTGTTACTGGCTTTTACATACAGCAGTTACCAATCCTACGCTTAAAGGACAAACATTTTCTTTATTTTAACAATTTACATATTTGTAAGTTTATACAGACCAAATAAACACTTGCAATTTTAGAGAATATTTTTATTGGCATATCAAAGCTTCCTGATGATTGTGTTTTATTTTTAGTAACATCAGAACTGTCCTTATTGCTATTGCTTCAACTAAACAAATGTGAATGTACTCTCAGAAAAAGAATATTCATGGGTCTTAAACTGGAGATTCCCAATCAGTTTTGGCCACAGACCTCAGCAATGTCCCATGATGGCCAGCTTTCAAATTTTTACCTAAACACAGTAATCCACACAAAACTGTCACCAAGAGCTCCACCAGAGACAAGTTAAAGAATTAAATCTCACAAATTAAAATGAAATCTTACAAGTATTAATTAAAATTAAATCCTACAAGCTAAAGAATGAAATGCCAAGTTTGGGAAGAGCTGACTGCAGCACCTAAATCCTGCTGCTGGGGAATTTAAACACCTGCCACCCAAGCAGTGCTGAAAACGTTACCCGGGGACCTCAGGCCACATCTGAGCTGTCCCCAGAGCGTGCAGGCAGCTGCAGGTGACACCTGTGCCAGCTTCAAAGAACCAGAGGCTGGCTGTGTTCTGTGCTTACAGCAACAGCTGAGGTGGGATCTCACATCCCCGAGCGCTTTCACACGTACGTGCAAAGCCTTTGGTTTGTTATGGTTGGAAATAACCAATCGACAAGTGAAAACGTAAAAAGACAAATATTTTTCCCGCTGTATACAGTAGGCAAGTGTTTCACACGTGGTGAGGAACACCTGCAGCTGGAGCATGGAGGGATCAGTCCTTGGGCACACAGAGTGAGCTGGGAAAGGGTTCTGGAAAGAGGCAGACGAGGCTCCAGAGCCTGCTCAGCTCAGTCCCTGTCAAACCCTGCTGCCTCAACACCCACCGGGCTCTGAAAACACAACTTTGGGGAACCAAAACCAGCATGAAGCAAGAGTGTTCCTTCAGTTACCCCATGCCCACGCACAGGTTCCCCCTCTCTGCTCTGAGCCCCTTCTGCTGCGGTTCTGCTCTTCCTTCCTGCCTCAGGATGGGTTTGCTCCACTCATTTCTGTGGAATTCAAGAGGCTGGGGAGAAACTTCCAGGTGCAGCTCCCACTGCCAGCCCCAGCTGGGGGTTCTGGTGGTGCTGCCTCCCTCCAGACCCTCAGCAGATTTTTCTTCCTCAGTTTCCTGGACAGAAGTTCTTCCACTGTATGGGCTCTGTCTTGGAAAGCCATGAAGGGCAGAAGATGGTTTCATCAGGGATGTCTCTCTCAGCCACGTTGACACAATTAGTTAAATTAATGTGCTTCGTGACTAAATGCCTTTTCCCCTCAAGGCAACCTTAATGTGGCACAACCATTTCTGCCACTGCCAGCTACGATTTTTTCATTTTCTTCCAGTATTTCTCACCTCTTTCAGAGCTACCCAGCTGACACAGTATAATTTAGTTCCTCACACGTAGCAAGGATCAGCTCCACAGGCTGATTTAGTCACAATATTTTGCTCACATGCCATCATTTGACGCGCACACTGTCGTGTCTGTAAAGCTCATTCTGCTGAAGGCATGTTACCAACACAGAGGAATTAGGAGCTGTAGCACAAGAAACCAACCTCAAAATGCTTCACTTCTCTGTAATTATTGTCTTTATCTCTTATTCTTACACTCTTACTATCAGATTCTGTTTAGGTGACACAGTTAGCATCCACTGGAGGTAAGTGCAAGCTCCACGACTTATGAAAACACAAACCACAAACCCACAGGTTTTTTCCTATAACTACATCTTAGAATTTTATACTTTAAGAGCAAAAAAAAAAAATTAATTACACAAGAAAACCCCCAAACAGCTCTTTTAACGACTCCAACAAGTAAAATGCACTTTTCAGAAACCACAAAATGAGAGGTTCTCATGTCACAGGGGCTTTCAGATGCACCAGGCATGAGCAGAGTTTGTTGTGCCTGGCTTCAAAAAGAAATGTGTGATGCTGTGCTCCCAGCCCAGCCAGGAGTTTTCTGTGTGTTCATGTTCATTTTCACAGAAGCAGGGAGTGGAAAGGCTCGAGGTGATCCCAAGCTGTCTTTTGTAACCCTGAGGCAGCTCAGGCGTCCTCTGATCGGGTTAAAAATAGAAACAGCGGAACTACTTTCAACAAAACTTGCAACACAGGAAGTGAATGAAATTCCACTTAACTATTGCTGGCTCAACAGAAGGCACCTTACAGAGTCAGGCTCTGTAACACTTACAGGATTTCCTCAGAGTAACTAAAAGAACAGATTAACATCACATTTATTGCTTGTTCTATAGAATTCTTCACCATCAGCTCCTTCTTTTCAGTGCTTTAGGTATTACAGGGCAGCCTCCTCACGCTCTGCTGAACCCAGGCACTTTTCAGGTCACGTAAATAAATTTTAACACCTCGAGTTCTGTGAGCAGAGCCTGCCCAGCACTTCAAAAGGCCACAAAGCACCCCAAAACGTTATCTACTCCTATCAGCATGCAAATGGCTGTGACTGATGGGAAGCAGAAGGGACATCAGGCCACTGTGCTGACCACAAGGAACAAACCAACCGACCTTTAAAAGATTTAGACTTATTATTTTAGGCACAACTGTTGGTGTTACATTTGTTTTCACTGTTAAGAAGTTAAAAATCCACTTCTAAAATTTAAATTTCAGAGAATATGCTTTAAAGAGAGGAGTACATTTGATATTATTAACAGTCTTTAAAGAGCTCAACACAGATTCAGAAGACTGATAAGGTAAAGGATAAAACTCTCACTTAGGTAACAGATTAATTTATTTTACCACATTCAGGGGGATTATACAACAAATGTACTGCTCAGGACACTTCTCATTATATCTAATTCTGGGCTCTCTGCACTGGAATAAAAATTTGTATTTCAGGGGCTATTTGCAATAGTTGAAGAGAAAAACAGAGCACAAAAGCCCTGACTCCAAATCAAGGAAGATTCCATATTTCGTTATTTGTCTTCAGCCATCTCAAAACTGGACACCAAGTGGGATTGACAAGGAGCTGGGCCAGGTTCAGAGTAGATATTAAAAATATCTTTATTCTAAGGAAAAACATTCTTTATCCTAAGGGTGGGCAGGCCCTGGCACAGCTGCCATCCCAGGGAGTAACCTGGGACAGCGGGAGCTGTCCCCGCCCATGGCAGGGGTGGGATGGGCTAAAATCCAACTCCAGAAATCCCAAACGTGGCATCCCAGCCCTGAACACCCCAGCCAAGCACCCAAGAGACACGCTACAGTTGCCAAGTAGCAGCAGCAGCACATTTTTGCCAGCATGGAGAAATCCATCACATTTCCAATGATAATTACTACAAATGAACCAACGTGCTTGTAATTCCACCCACAACAGCAAGTCCACAGCCTCCCATAAAACTCTGCAGTTTTACAGGCTCTGAGAGGAAAGAAGAATAAAAATCTTCCCTCCTTATTATGCAATCGTCTGAAATCTTGCATTTGTCCACAAATTGATTTTCAAGACGGTGGTCCAATTTTAGACAGAAAGAAAACTATAATGAATGCAAGCTTAAGCCAATTATGCTAAGTGTTACTTAAGTTCCAAAACTATCACCTAAACTGCAATTTAAAACCAAATTAGAAAGAAATAATTCACATTCCTCCCCTCCAACAACATTTCCATGATAATGAATTTCTTCTTGGGTAATAAGCAGTTAGTTAGTGTTCATATGCTGGAGCCTGGCAAGGAAACCTTTCTTGTGGGCAGCTTTGGAGCCTGTTCTTTTCTTTAAGATGTTCTAATTTAAATGCAGATGTAGACTTCACACTAGTGGGTTTTGTTTAAAAAAAAAAAGTGCTGCTGCATTAGAAGGAAGTGACAGAAAGAGGACTCACACACCATTTTGAGTTCACATTTTGCACTATCTCGTTTTCACTGGGCAGGAATGTGTGCAAGAGGTCTCAAAGATGAGATTAGAGCACCAACCCCCCTCCTCCCAGAGGGTTTTCTGGTTCAGGGTTTAACACAAGTGTTTTCCAACTTTTTCCTCTTTAAATTCCAACCTTTTTCTTTTTTTCTTTTTTTTTTTTCCTCCAAGTCATTCTTCATGCACTTCCTTCCCCTTCAGAGATACGCATGGTCATTTCCAGGAGACATTAAACACTGCTGGCTTTTTCCTGTGTAAATTAGTGAGTCTTAACACTGGAGCTGGAGAAGAATATGAAATCCTGCTGAGCCAGCATCCCCTAAGCTGTTGTCAGAAGAACAATTAAACATGGACCAGCTTCCCAAAGCTTTTTTTCACCTCTGTGCTCTATGGAAAAAGTTTATTGTATTCCCTGCTTAACCCTATTTTCTCTACAGATATATCTATTTTTAACTGGCTTTGTTAACAGTTTGTTTCCCACAGCTGAACTAGAAAAATAACTTGTTTTATTCCTTAAACATCCAGTCCACATCCTGAAAAATTATTTCTCTTCACTCACCCTGCAGCTTCCAAAGCTGTGTTCTAATGTGGAAACATTTGCAGTGCTCTGATTTTATTTAGAAAATAACCTCTCTGAATTTTCCCTTGTTATAGATTGGTTTAACATAATTAGTAAATTTGATTCTTTGGTGAAAAATGGACTCTTCAGCCTAATTAATCCTTTCCCAAGGAACAGACAATTCCTCTACCTGTCTCCTGACCAACAAGCTATTTTTCACTCCTGCCATGTCAAGTATAATCTATTTACACAACTGTAAAACCACTGCTGCAAGAAGCAATTTAAGTCGTGTGGAAAGCTGACAAATCGCAGCTCCTCTGTGCGAGCAAGAGGGCTGAGAAGTAAAAGCTTCCTGCAATGGAAACAGAAAAAAAATAGTCCAGCAAAACCACCAAGCCTCTAAATGAAACTGAAATCGAGACCTGAGGCAGGCTCAGCATGTTCACAGTAAGAATGGCACTGTCAGGCAATGGAACCATCACATTGCAGGGAAAAATAGATTTATTTCATCTTTTTTTTGTTGTTAAAATGACACTCAAGAAGTTCACAATAGAGAAGTCACATATTTACCCCTGGATCTATGAAGAAAAGGAACCAGCACCTCTGGAAATGTGCTCAGCCTCAAGAATTCCTAATTCCTGCATACAGCCAACAAATCATTGGATCATCTGCCTTTACCTTATTGCAAGCATACAACAAAATATCCAAAATTATTAACTCTAGAAATACTACTTGATTCCAAGCCTGCAGATATTACTTTTAGCTGTCAAAACTCAGAGGAGCAACCCAATACCTCCAATAAAAACCCCAAAGCCACCAAGTTGCATCTGATCCACTCCCTAAAATTCGGTTTTATACAGTACCCAGAAGCTCCTGCTCGTACCTATCAGTCAGGAAGTGCACACAGAGCTTTAAAAGCACCCTCAGCAGCATGAATTTTTAAACAGACATGGAAGTGAGCTAAAGCAGAACTTAAATAGCAGCTTGAAAGCTCTCCTAACAAAAGGAGTGAGTTCTCCCCACAAAAATCACAGTGTGACTTTAAGGCAGGAGAGGTAAAACCATGGCTAATTTATACATTTATAGTCTGAACCACTGCACACCAAACCCACAGAGCTACAGAGACCTCCCAAATGTCTGAGAGGAAATACACAGAGAGCAAGCTGGGAATAATGGGAACACAAGGGTGATGCTCAAGTGATCAGGGCAGTTCTGATCCTACTTCAGTCATTTTTCATGACTGGTCTGTAGGAGCAAACTACAGCTTTCCCACTGCTTAGGCAAATGGCAAAATTGTGCCTTTTGCTCTACACCAGGAGCCATTTGGGGGAGAAAATAAGGTCATACACAACAGGAAGCAAAATGAATGCAAAGTCTGGAAGAGAGCAGGAAAAAAGCTTCAAGAACAACAGAGACAAAAAAGTTAGAAAAATCAAAACAACATATTTATTAAACTTTTAAAGTCCTGTTCTCAAAACCCTAATGGCCACACACCTGCATGAGATCAAGAGCAAACTAGACTTTCTATATATACATATATATATATATACACACTGCCATGAGTACATTCCCAGTGAACACCAGATTCAGGTTCTATTTGTTTGCTTTACAGACTGCTGACCATCTTCTAGAAAGCTTCTCCCACACTTGGAGTATTTGAATTTATTAATGTATTAATAAATTATTATAAATTATTATTAATTTTGAATTTATTTATTCTTACTAAAAATATTAGTATTTTTCTTCAGCTCCTAGTAAGGTGAGAAAATTTCAGTTTCTTCACCTTAGATTTGTATACATATTTTATATCTATAGGTGCATTTATAGCAGAAATTAATTTAAGTTAATTAACAAATAGCACTGAAGTGATTGGGGTCTGAGAGCTCTCACAACCTTGGAATTTGGCACTGGGAGTGCAGCATTTAACAGAATTCCCAACACCAAAATCCTCATTCTTCGTGTAGGCATCTCTTGAACTGGTACACAAATCACATGCACTGGCTGCTCTAACCTTGTCATTTTTGGTGACAAATTAAAGAATTGAGAATGTTCCCAACCTCAGCATAAGGGAAAGTCTCTCCAGTGTCACCCCTCTAGGACCAAACAGTCCCTGCTGCTTCCTGGGCTGTGCAGAAGCAGAGGAAGATGCCATGAGAGTGGCCAGGATGTGATGCTGTTTTAATGCTTGTGTTTAACACAAGTCTCCCCACAGTTCCTTCCCTGCTAAAGCTGTTTATTCATAAATGGGACAATTAGCAATTCCCCCAGGACTCCTATGCCTGCTGTGAGAACAGCAGCCTCTGCTGCAGTCCTGACACTCACATCTATCAATCTGGATTTCCCCTGCTCCCTCTAGTCAATTAGTTGGATTACAAACCAACTAGGATGATTAACCCCCTGGAATTACTTCTCTTTGCTCCTCTCTGAAAAACCAAGGCACTGGAGGTGGGATTTTGGATTCATGACTGACACAGCCACCATTCACTCATCAGATGTTCCAGATTTATGACAGACCACAATACACACACAGTTAACAGCACTCCAGAAAGAAACTTCCATTTCTTAATCCATTCTTCAACACAGTCAGCAGCAATCCAAGTAGCACCAGCAATGCCTTCTGGAGCCACTGTCACAGCCTTTGGTTGGAGCTCAATATCATGGAATATGCTACAAAGAGTTCAATATTAAACCAGAAACATGTGCCCGCACTTTTCCCCCCTCCAGTAATTCCAAGCTGTTGCCAGACCGTTAACCACATTCTCCCCAGGGCAATTATGTTCAGCCACTGGGTGGTTTTCAGATTTTTTCCACCTCTTTTTCAAAAAAAAAAATTCACCATCTACTTCAAAAACCTGAAATGAGTTTAGTTATGCCTTGTATATCTCTGCCTGTTAGACCTTGCATAGATGTGTAAGATTCATCTTTCCCAGAGCTTTAGTCTTAATTCACCTTGTCTTTCCTTTTCTTAAAGCTGGATGAGGAAACACCTTCTCAGGTACACTAAAATCATACTATTTTGTTCAAGAGAGCTTTATATTCAGTGCAGTTTATATAAGTGCAGTTTCTACCTCCACCTATCCTTTTTTTAAGTGCTGCTCACCTTGAAGATGTCCCTTGACCTCAGCTATGCCTTTGTACAAAACAAAAGATGAGCTGACAACTGATCTACCTTAAACACAAAGCTTCCGACGCATTTCATTCCTCCAACAAACACCTGAAACCATTTCTCTGCGTTACCTAGGCTGCGAGTTCTCCTCATACATGCGTTCCTTCCCTTCCTTGAAGAGGCTGATGGTCTGCTTGGTTTTTTTCATCAGGTTCTCCATGAAGACCCGGAAATACTCGTTCTCGCCCAGGGTCTCCATCTTGCCCTCGTAGCGGGACAGGATGGTGCGCAGGTGCTGGTAGGTGTCAGGCAGCAGGTCCAGGATGTAGGGAGGGCTGTTCTTCAGGGCCAGTTTGGGGTTTTGACACAGACGCACCACCTGTGGGAATGGAGAAAGCAGCTCTGTGAGAACTCCAGGAGAGGAGCACGAGTAGGGGTTAAACGCAATTCACTGTCGCAAACACAGCGCCCTGAAACCTCTGCTGCAACAAATCCCGTTTGTTGGGCAAGTCCAGATGGACACACAGAATCCCAGAAAAGGCCTCTGAGATTGAGTCCAACCCGGTCCCCACCTCTCCAATCAGACCAGAGCACTGAGTGCCACCTCCAGGCATTTCTTGGATACCTCCCTGGGCAGCCCCTTCCAAAGCCTGACCATCCTTTCCATGGAGAAATTCCTCCTGATGTTCCACCTGAACCTTCCCTGGTGCAGCTTGAAGTCCTTTCCTCTTGTCCTGTCACAGCTTGCATGGGAGCAGAGCCCAACCCCCAGCTCCCTATAACTTTCTTTCAGGGAGTTTTAGAGTGATCAGGTCTCCCTCCTCTGAACCTCCTTTTCTCCAGGCTATTTTCTCCAGATAGTGAGCCCAGCCACCATAAAAGAATGCAATTTCTGGGCTGAAGTGCATGTGGACTGATGAAACTCATGATAATAAATTTATGTGACAGGGGAGGGGAAAGGAAGCCACTCCACCATCGCCAAATTTTTCCATTATCTAAACTGAGAGAATTAAAGGGAGAGTTGATGGCAAAGCAGCCATTTGAAAAATTAAGTAGTGAGCTTTCAGTTCTAGAAAGGGCTGGAATTAGAGTTATGAGGTCAGTTTTAGATCAAGGTAAGAAGTAGCAGTCTAACACTTCTATATTCTGTCATTTCCAGCAAACTTGAGCACAAAATGTAGCTACACTTTCCTAAAGTTCTTCCTTCTAATGAGTATTATCTGACTGCTTAACACCCAGCATATAAATGAGGTCTAAATTCACAACACTGCCAGGTATGAGGGAATTCAGATACCAAATAGTGCAGAATGCAAAACTCCAGTAAAGTGGATGAGAAAAAGCAAAAGAACAATTTAACATCCTTTAGCAGTGCCTCATTTCCACAAAACCTTGTGAAACCTTCAAGAGGAATTGAGCAGTTCCCTACAGTGCAGGCTTAAATACCTACTTCCTTTAAATATAGATGGTAAACAGAGTCATTCCTTCTGAAACAGAGCTTGAGCATTTCACTTTGCCATTTAGGGTATGTGCAAAAAACAACCTCGTGAAGTGACACCTCCAATTTTATCTGACTTACAGCAGTGCCTGTACCCAGAGCTGACCTGAGAAAGGTTTGATTGCAGCCAAGAGAAAGGCACACAGTGCATCAAAACTCCAACCTGAAAAATCAGACTGCCGGTAAAAAAAAAAAAATAAAGACCTAAAAAAGCCTCTGCAAGAATACATGGGAAAAACAAACTACCAAAACTTTCCCCTCCATTTTGAGGAGGCTGCCAAGGTCTTGAGATAAAGAGATGGATGGCCAGACAGCTGACTCAGTCAATTGATGCTGATGCCTCAACTGCTGCTTCCTTGGAGCCTGTGAACATTGTACATTGAACCATATCAACAAATTGAGTCAACACATTTGTCCCTGAAAAAAAAAATACTTTCACTATGAGCATGAATAGGTTCTAAATATGCTCCTCAGACACAGCTGAGCTGTGCTCTGGGCAGTAAAACCTTTTCTTCAGCAGAAATTGTTTATTATACAGTGGGTTTAAAACCTTAACAAACACAGTCAGCTCTGAGGGGAAGCCACGTTAAGCAAGCAGAGCCTGCACTTCCCTCAGCCAGCAGAAATAGAGAACAATTTGGCTGTTACACCTTGAAAATACCCAGCTATGGGAGCAGCAGACCTGCTGCATTTCAGGCTTTGATATCAATTAGAACAATTCCCCCACAGCAGCAGAGAGTTCTGCAAACTGCTCATTCTCAGAGCCCCTGTAAAATGCTTCCCAAGAAGCAGATAACTCAAACAGTTAACAGAAAGGTCAAAACTGCTGGTATTTTATTAGCAAATCAGCTTCTTTATTTACCAAGCAGACCAAAATTAGCTAAGATGAGCAGTTAAACAGGACTGCATAATTAAGAACTGCTGCCTCCTAAGCAAACTTTTATAACACAGCAGCAACAAAAGCAGTGGCATTTTCCTTGTTTCTCTACGTGTGCACTTGCAGCATCATGACAACATATAAAGGAATGTTCCCAGCCCTGGGAACAGCTGCCCCTCAGCAGCCTTCCACAGGGACCAGCAACGTGGAAGGAAATTGAGTAAAAAGCAGAAAAATATTTTTTTGTTTAGGTGTGATGGCAACGAACAGAAGCAACTCATGGTTTTAAATTAGCATCCAAAAGTTTGCCTGGCTTATGTTGTGTTCTCTGAGGAACAAACCTTTTAGGGAGACATTTTTGGGTTTTTAGGCACACCAATAAAGCTCAGCATGAAGAGAGGTGGGCCTGTGAAGAACCTGAAAATTGACTTCACCCATTTCCATTTTCCAAATGCAAGTTAAAAACCGGTTCCCGCAACTGAGTCTTGAAGAAAGAATCTGTTATCTACTCATTCTAGGACAAATAATCCCATCTAGATCTTCGAGGCCTGGAAATGAATCTTTCCCCTCAACAATCTGCAGTTTGTTGTGACTAATTCTGGATTTAAGAGTCCCAAACCTGATGAGCATCCAGGGGCTACTTCCAGGTAAGATTTTCCCTTTCAGGGCAGCTCTGAAAACTCATTTTTTCGTTCCTTTAGCAGCTGAACAGCTAACTGTACTGAGAACACACCTCATTCCAGCTAAGCTAACAGCAAAACAAAACCTACTCAAACATCTCTTATCTCTTGCTAGATTTGTGTTTGGCCTTTCTTCTACTCACAATGAAGGTGACCTGCAGTGGCACTTCTCTATCAGTTCTAGGAACTGAATGGTATCAGGAAACCCTTTAGAGAAGCTTTATCTCAAAGCTCCTCTTCCTCCTCCGTGCCTTCCCACATTTATTCCACTCTGCTCCATCCCAAGCAGCTCATGACTAATCCACCTATTCCTCAAATACCACCCACAGCAGTGAACTCCAGGGGGCTGCATTTAATCTCTGTTCTGCAGAGAAATGCATAAATTCCACCTCGTTCAACTGAAGGGGAACATCCAACGGGGATGGGAAGGGCTATTTTATGTCCATGCTCTGAGTGACCACGTGTAGCTGTGGGAGGAATGGCACTGACAAAAAAATTAGGGCTTCGAATGAAAGAATCTGAATGACATAAATATGTCAGGCAGCTTATGGAGAGCATTACAGGGAAAATATTTGGACAAGAATCAACTTGCATAGGAAATTCATCAGTCACATCCGAAAGCAGAGATGCACGAATGCTTTGACAACACCAGCTAATTATGCAGACTAACAAATGAGGTCGTGAGTGTAGTGTACCCACACAGACACAGCACGCAGCTCTAAGAGGCAAAAACATCATCTATTAAACATGCACACAAGCAGGTTTTTTATCTGCACCTGGAATTTCATGTTCTTGGCCCAGAAATCTAACCCATTCTCATCACCTTCCATTCATTTAGCCCTTCTCACCGTCAGCTTCTGTGGGTTTTTGCTACACCACTAAAGAGATTTTAATTCAGATGTGCTCTCTTGAGTTTGCATAAGTACAGATGAAATCTAACTGAAATCTGAAAGGCTTTTCAGAGCCACATCTCTCCTTTTGTAGAAATCAGACTGAACAAGACTTCAAGCCTGAGAGCTTCTGGATGCTGCCTGTGAGTAAACCTGGAGTCAAAAGAGGTTGATGCAACTTGTGACAAATACAGCAGCAGCCTTGGCTTTTCTGTCAGTGGAGAGAGAACACATCCAACCCACTATAAAGACCTAAAGCTGTGAAATTTCCCCCCAAAAAACATCCCACTGCATTTTAAAATGCCACGATAATCAGCTTTTTTTCAGGCTAGTCTTTTCCTTCGAGCAGAGCAGGTTATGAGGTCAAACACAAGCCACCATCTATAGCTATATATTCTATAGATGAAGACATGCATTCCTACAGGTTACACTTATTTAGGGTCCTGCTTCCATGCCCAAACTGCCTTTCCTACATCAGCACTTGTGCTTGGCCCTCAGAGTCTGTAACAGAGCCAATGGCACTTCTCAAAAGGGTTTTTTCCTCTGCCCCAGTCTCTCTGTAGGTGATCAAAGCTCATCATAGGCACAGCAAGGCACAACTCTAAACCGTGCGTTTTGTTGAGCCAGCCAACACAGAGTGATTTTTTGGCAGGAATAGAATTTAATATGCCTTTAAAGAAGTCATTTGCTCTGCCTGCTTTTAGCACTTACTGCAGGAGGTTCAGACGCTGCATGGACAAACAATGCAGGGGAAAGAGAGGCAAAATGCATGAGCCTGAGGGGCAATTGGATGAGGGATGCCCAAAATCCCTGTCTGCTCTGCTCCCAGAGGGGAAGGAGGTGGCCAGGTGACAGTCCCCAAGGCCTGGGGGCAACTTCAGTGATGCTTTTACTTTACACTACTTTTAGGGCCCTGAGCTCAGTGCCATAAAATGCACTGCACATTTCAGACTGCAACATGTCAAGCCTAGCCTTAATTTCAGGGTTGAATAGTAATTATCAATAAAAATTCCACAGAAACGTTGGATTTTTATTTTGTGCCTATTTCTGTGTGCCTCCATTCACTCACTTGATCATTCCCTGACAACTCCCCAGGATTTCTGAAAACACTGGACTGACCAGCACACCTAGCCAGGCCAGTAAATCAAATATCCCATCACACCAACAGGCCAAAAGGTCTGATGTCCTGCCCCCGGCAAGAGCCATTTCCTGGCATTTTAAAAGGAGAAGGAGGAGGAGGAGTGGAGAGTCTTAATGACCCCAGAGAGCCGTGCCCCTCCTAAAGGTGTGGGACTGGAAAAAGGCCTTCCCAGCTGCCACGCCACAAGTTTTTCTTGTTTAAAATCACTTGATACTTTATCTTTCTGTAACACATGTACTTATTGCAAAAGGGTTTATCCAGGCTTTTACAGTTTTTCCTCAGCTCCCGGTTTTAAGGAAAAGGTGAGTGCAGCAACACATTCCTATTCATTCCAAAAGGAATAACCTGATCTGCCACAAAGCTTCACCATCCACTACCCACACACCAGGCTCTAGCACAGGCCAAGGCAAGGAGCAAATCCTAGACTTCTCCCTTGTCCTGCTGCTGTCACCACCTGCAGCTCCTCATCAGACCCTGCCCATTCCCAGCACCACCCCAGCACCTAGAGGATTGGCATTATCTACACATGTATATGACTAATACAGATATCACAGACTATCCTGGCTTGGAAGGCACCCAGTGCAACTCCTGCCCTTGCACAGGACACCCCAACAATCCCACCCTGTGCCTGAGAGTGTTGTCCACAAGCTGAGCTCTGGCAGCCTTGGGGATGTGACCACTGCCCTGGGGAAGCACCCCAGATCCCCTTAGGCAGTTCTAAATCCTCCATTCCAAATCGTCCCCTCTTCCTCCACCCTGTGCCTTGCAGAGCTGCTGATCTCCCTTCATGCCTTCCCATCCTGGCATCCCATTCCCATCCTGCCTCTGGCCTCTCCTCCATCGCTCACCTCTCCACCAGGTTCCACATGGAATCACAGAATGCTTGGGGCTGGAAGGACCTTAAAGTCCATCTTGTCCCAGTCCCTGGCAGGGACCTCTTCCACTACCCCAGGGTGCTCCAAGCCTGGTCCAACCTGGCCTTGGACACTTCCAGGGACCCAGGGGCAGCCACAGCTTCTCTGGGCACCCTGTGCCGGGGCCTGCCCACCCTCCCAGGAAAAGTTTTTACCCAATATCCCACCTATTCCATCAGTGAGAAGCCATTCCCCCCTGCCCTGTCACTCCATGCTCGCTACATCCTTCCCCCAAAGCGCTGCACTCCATTCTGTGCCCGCACATCTCTCAGCCCCCCAAATATTTCCCCTGGAGCCACCGACTCCTCTCTCCCCATAGCCAACCCCAGAGCTCCGGGCTCATCCCAGGCTCCCCAACGCCCCGGGCCAGCCCTATGCCACAGCCACCCCACCTCAGCCCCCCGCGGCCGCTTCCATCCCACCGCCCTCCCCACCTTATCCATGAGCTTCCAGCACTTCTCCACCATCTTCTTGTCCACGGCGCCGGGCTGGTGCGGCCCGAGGTGGTGGTGGTGCGGCTGGAACGCGTCCTTCATCAGCCCGATGAGCCCGCCGGGGCCCTTCTTCAGCGGCGCCGACATGGGGGCGCCCACACC